>VWZZ01008273.1:213720-395927 GCA_013399095.1 Psophia crepitans
CCACCCTCCCCCTGCCTTTACCCCCCTGATTGTCGTCAGGGCATTAGCACATAAATTGTTATTGTGGAATTAACAGCTCCATTTGCCCCTTACTTTCTTGGCAAAGCAAGGTCTGGCTTTGAGCCCTATTGTGGGTTTACTTTAATGTTGATGCTTAAAATGTTATAATGTTTTAAAATTGTAGAAATGATTAGTACGAGTCTTTCCTCTTTGAAAAGGTAGATATAATAGGCTAAGATATGTACTTCCTGCAGGCACTAAAACATGTATTTTCTGACACATCAGGACTGCAGAGTTAATAAGCTTCACATTAACAAAAAGTTTCCAACAGATAATTTCTCCCTGTGACCCTGGTGCACAGTGCAGGCACCTTCTGTGGCACTTCCAAGTCCATGCACGTTAGCTAAGAATGAGGAAACATTTGATGACTTTCTTTGAAACTCTAGCCTGATGGTGTTTATCATTCAGTTTATAAGCATTTTATTGGATCAGTTTTTAGACAGGCCATCCCAAATCCCTTAAGAGAGAATGCCATGTTGGATGGACAGTGTCTACATCCCTCCAATCCTAAAACAGAAAAAAGCATAATATTTGCTGTATGAGTACTAATGGTCGCTGCAGTCAGTAACTGCTGACTCAAAGCATAAATGAGAAGTAGCCCCTTCCAAATGTGTATGAACAGAAGCTTTATTTTAATTCTTTATGTCCTGTTTGTCTAAACCAGTGCTTTCTTGGAGCAAAGAGATCCTATTTATACACAGCTCTGCAGTGGAAGAGAGAAGGTACTGGGAAGCTACACCTGACAAGGGGCAGCCTTGGAGGGGTTGTGTCTTAGGGTGTATTGGGTTTACATGGCAACGTTTTGGTAGCAGGCGGGCCACAGGGGTGGCAGCTTCTGCAAGAAGCTGCTGGAAGCTTTCCCTGTGTTTGACAGAGCCAATGCCAGCCAGCTCCAAGACAGACCCGTCACTGGCCAAGGCTGAGCCCATCAGTGATGGTGATAGTGCCTCTGGGATAACATATTTAAGAAGGAAAAAAAACTAAAACAAAAAACCCACAACCACAGGAGATGCTCCAGGCACCGGAACAGATTCCCCTGAAGCCTGTGGTGAAGACCAGGGTGAGGCAGGCTGTCCCCCTGCAACCCATGAAGGAAGGGTGATAGGGTGTAGAGATTCCACCTGCAGCCCATGGAGGACTCCATGCCGGAGCAGGTGGAGACACCTAAAGGAGGCTGTGACCCTGTGGGAAGCCCATGCTGGAGCAGGCTCCTGGCAGGACCTGTGGCCCCGTGGAGAGAGGAGCCCACACCAGAGCAGGTTTGCTGGCAGGACTTGTAACCCCGTGGGGGACCCAAACTGGATCAGTCTGCTCCTGAAGGGCTAAACCCCACAGGAGCAGTTTGTGAAGGACTGTAGCCTGTGCGAAGGACCCATGTCAGAGAAGCTCGTGGAGGACTGTCTCCCATGGGAGGGACCTTACATTGGTGCAGGGGAAGAGTGTGAGGAGACCTCCCCCTGAGGAGGAAGGAGCAGCAGAGACAACATGTGATGAACTGACTGCAACCCCCATTCCCTGTCTCCCTGTGTCATTGAGGGTGGAATAAGTAGAGATGGAGAGTGAAGTTAAGCTCAGGAAGAAGGGTGGGGTGGGGGGAGGTGTTTTAACGTTTAGTTTTATTTCTCACTGCTCTGCTCTGTGTTTGCTTGGTAATAAATTAGATTAATTTCTCTGAAGTCTGGTCTGTTTTGCCCATGACAGTAATTGGTGAACAATCTCTCCCTGTCCTTATCTTGACCCATGAGCCATTTGTTACACATTTTCTCCCCTGTCTCGTTAAGGAGGGGAAGTGATGGAGGGGCTCTGGTGGGCACCTGGACTTCAGCCAGGGTCAACCCACCACATAGAGATTACTAGTTCTCAGACATAACCTCTCTGAGGCTTCCCATGATGGGGCAAGGCTGCACAGTGTCTTGTAAACAATTAATTCTGGGTCACCCTGGGTTGTGAAAGGAAGGTGCCTGTCTGTATGCTCTTGAGTACAGCCCTCCTTCCCTTTTCAGGTAGTTGACCTTGTTCTGGGAGCAGACAGATGGAAGCTTCAACAGCTTTGCCTCTGTGTTTCTCTGAGTGCAGAGCCTGTGGCTGCAACTTCTTTGCATGAAGGGAGTGTGCAAGGGGTCGGTGCCTTTCCATGCTTTTCTCCCTCCCTTCATCTGGGATTGAGACTCACTTGAGGACCACTTAGACTCTGGTTTGTAGGATTTGCTTACAGTGCTAGGCTCTGAGCATCTAGGTGCTGTATTTGTGCATGCCAAGGAATTATAGTTATGCATTACAGCAGATGTTTTATGGTAGTTCTGTAATTAGCACTCTGCACTATTATGCCAGAGGCACAGATTTGATCTCTTGCTCTCTGAGCTGGCAGGGGATGGGAGCATTGCCGAGGCAGTGTGCAAAACCCCAGATGGGCAAGGAAAAGGAATATTTTCCATTGCTCTGCAGTGGCCCTTATAGCTAATGATGATGGCATTTTGTGCTCTTATGCCTTTTGTTTAAGGATCTCCAAGTGCTTTACAAGCATTAAGTAAGACATTCTGCACCCCAGTGAAACAGCTAATGTGGGGTACGGAGGGATCACTTCATCACCTACCTTGGGGCCATAACACAGCAGCTGTCCAGCAAGGCAGGGCAGAATTAGTCAACATTTTAGGATGGGCAGTAAGCAATGTAGCTTTCAATTAAAACCACAGGGAAAATTGAAGTAGGCAGAATGCAATGGTAGTTGTACTTAGCCAGACCGCTTGGGCCAACGTATCTATTTTGAGGGGAAATTGCCGGGTTTCTTAATCCAAACACACATGCCTTCCATCAGCAGCAGCCCCTCCCTGCCTCTGACATGATGATGGGTCATTGGCTTAGTGATTCAGTGGGAAAAGTGCCATTCCCTGTCTGATCCGAGGTCCATAGCCTGGCACTGCGAATTTCAAAAGAGCCAGACAAATGATCTGAGCCTCCAACACTCAGAATTTAAGACTTGCATCAATAAATGTGGATTAAGGCCTTTGTGCAGCAGCCATTAGATCAAGCTTCCAGCTCCATTTAGCAGCTCCTACCAGGACTGCATGTGCATTTTAGTGAATTTTTGTTGGCTTCCTCTACTTTTTTCTTCACACTACTTAGTCCTATAGCATACTTCACATGCTCGAATTAGAAGTTGTTTCATTTAGATGTTCAGCAGTGTTTCCTTTGTAAATACAGAAAACTCAAAGATACTTCTTAAATTTGCTAAACCAAAAGATCTGTGTACAGGTTTTTGATTTGCCCTTTCTTTCATTTATCACCTTCTTCTCTCATCTCTTATGTGTCTGTCTTAATTTCTTTCCTCAGTCCTGTTTCTTTTTCTTGTATAGATTATTTTACTGTCATTTGTTATACTCCCCTTTAGCCATAGGGCCAAAATAATTGGCTTATTCTCTTTGGTTTAATCTGAGATCAATGCAGACATCTACACTTTACATGTCTTTTTTTTTTTTCTTTCTTTCTTTTTCCATAATAGATTTTGTGGCTGTGTTTATGTAACTCTGCATGTTGAACTGTTTCATGATTCAGAGTTTTTAGTCTATTTTATATTTCTGCAACAAATTTCATAAACTTTTTTCTTTTAATATTACACTTGGATGTACATCTTCACTTTTTTGTTGTCTCTGTGTGGTTACAAGTGACAGTGTTAATCTTTGTTGATCTCTCTTGTTCAACAAGTGCAACAGCTGCACGCAGGTTGGTATTCCCATCCCAAATGCTTGAAATCCAATACAAACTGTAGCTTGAAAAGCTCCTGGATTATCATCTCTCTGTTTAGCTAAATTGTTGACTACTTCTACAGAAACAATCAGCAATCATGGGACATTGCAGTATTTGAGCCTGGGAACCCTGAATACTAAATGACAAACGCAGCCATTCAGCACAGCACATCAGAATCATATTATCACTGGCTACCACCAAATTTTCCTCTTGTGTGTTTAAAGCCTGGTTAGGTGATCCAAATTGTCCATGCTTCATTTGTTTTGATTATAATATGAGCTAATATCAGGCTTGCTGTCTTCTGAAATAGCCTTGTTGTCTTCAATGCAACATGATGATGCTACAGCCTTTCTTTTCTTTGGCGCCTAGCTTACTAGCACTGTGGTGTGGTGAGAAGAGAACACAGATGCTTTCTTTGCACATGGATGATTTGGGAATAACTCCAGTGGAACCTCATGTCAGTTTTTCCAGATCACATCAGCAATTGTACCAACAGCAAAAGTTCCTCTGCCAGGTTCCTCTGCAGAAAAAAAATGCCGCTGTGACATTTTAACCTTTCCTTCCTGTGGGTTTCCAGTCATCTGGTGAAATCAGATGTCAGTCTCCCAGTTCAGAAAAATTGCCAAAGTTTTGTGGTTTTTGGGTTTGTGTTTTGGTTTGGTTTTTTTTTGGGGAGGGGGAGGTTTGTTTGTGGAGTTTTGGGTGTGGTTTTTTTTTTCTGCTGGTTTTTGCTGTGTTGAAAGGGATAAAATCAGCAGCTTTGAGGAGAAAGGTGTAACCCAGTTGTGCCATGCTACAAGGGTCTGCTTCAGCTTAGCAGGGTCCACTCAGTGAGGCAGAGTGTTTGTGGAAGTCGAAGGGCTGGGGCTGGTGAGCAGCAGCTCATCGGTCACCAGCAGGGACCTCTCCTGCAGTTGGGTTGGCACTTTGCTCTCATTCTTGTCCTAGAGATCAAGTAGATATTTTGGGTTTCTGGAGGCTATGAATTGATCTCACAGACTGCCATGCTACGTGGCAAGAACACATGACAAGATTCCTTGTCAATACTTAGAGAAGTTCAATACGTTGACCTATATAACTCGGGGCTCTCATGGGCTCCGCTGTGTAAAAGTGGGACATGCTCCATGAGGAAAAAAACTGAGTTATTATGTTACAGAGTGTGATTGCTATAGAAATATATATGTTCCATTGGTGCTATCTTTGAAGTGTTGTAAAGAAGGCTATTGCAAATATTGCTGACTTGTAATAAAATGGCTTTTTCCTGAGGCAGCATGAAGAGCTAGACAAGTAAGGGTTAAACAGCATAAATACAATTTTATTTCTTCTTTCAAGTTACCCATTTATTTGATTTCTCTCATGTTATTCTTTCACTTCCTTCCATGTTTATTTATATCTGGCTTAGAAGCCAGAGCTTCAGTGTTCTGGGCATTGCACAAATACAGAACAAAGGCAGAGCCCCTGTGACAGAGCCTTTGCTTTTTTTCATCTATTTATTGTAGCCTGTTACGGAAAGGCTGCCTTTTAACAACTAAAGACAAAATGTGTGTGCACCTGGAAATTAAATGGAAACTTGGGTTCCTCACCAAAATAATTTGCTTTAACTTTGGCTGTAAAGAGAACAAACTTTCTTGGCATTTTTCAAATTCAATTATACAAGACATTTCATTCTCTTGTTTGCTTTTAGAAGGAAATAATTAGCAGACATTTCTGTTTTCCACATGGATCTTAGTATTCTACAAAGAAGATGACATTATACTTGGGTAAACAGCAAAGTGATTATCAAAACAAAGTCAAATAAAACAAAGGAGACTTTCCCTTGCTTTCAGAAACTCCTGGTACTCTGCAGCATTTAATGTGTAACTGAATCTTTTCTTCTCAGATTAATTTCTGTTATTGTACACGTGGCTAAATATAGACTAATCGAAGTAGTTTTAAGACTAGTAATTTATTTACAATAATTTTATTGGCCTTAATTCCCTTGTGATTGCATTGGGTTTAATTTGTACTACAGCAGCCTGCATGTAGAAAAATAGGTTTAATGATTTTTCGTTATGGAGCTTTATTTTACAGCATGCTTTGTTCTTTAGTATTTGGCAACAACTGTTCCTCCTCTTCCTAAGGTCAGAATGATTTGAGCTTCAAATAGTTATTTAGAGAGATCTGATAAAGAAATTTCATCTCTGTGGGTGCTGGCCAGTGATGAACAGAACCCTAGGTTTCAATAGAGACTAATCTTAACTCAGGGAGGGAAATTCAGGAGGGGAAAAGCAATCTGCTGTTCGGTGACAGATCGCTGACAATTTACTTCCACTAGCCACCTCTCTCTTCCTGCCTAAACTGTCAGAGTGCCATGGAAGAAAAAGCCCTTTGTGCCTGTGTGCAGAAAGTGACTGTCATCACCATTATGAATGGTATTTTACATAGGGCTTGTAAAGATCAGCAATTACTTCATCCTTCCTGCCTCTTCTTTGTGCTGGTTTCTCTTCGTGCTGCAACCAGCTGAGGTTCGGCCCATAGGACATCTGCTTCCCCACCGCGAGAGTACCTCTAATAGGTTGCCTCATACTCCTGCTCCTTCGTTCTAGTCATCTTCCCAAATCTGTGAGGGGGAAGAGCTTTCCCTTCTCTCCCAGCAGGCTGGGACCAGGATTTGTAACCCTGTTTTTGACTTTTAGCCTGAAATCAGGCTAAGGTGCGGCCAGAGTCGCTGACCCCGGCTGCTTCAATGCCCAGGGAGCCCTGCTGGGAAGAGTGAGAAGGTGGGTGAGAGAAGTGAATGGATAGATTTGGGGTGGGCAGAAGGGACAGAAAAGGATGAGTGTATTAAGGAGCATTGTGAATGGGAGTAGGAGCATGGAAGTTGGATGGTAACTGAAGTGGTGTGAGAGAGTTTGAAAACCTGTGATTTCAACATTCATTTCTTTTTCCGTGGATCGAAAGGGAAAAAAATATTTCTTAGTACGGAAAATTAAAAAAAAACCCCAACCTTGAACTTTGGAAAGTTTTCAGGCTGGATGCTACACTGTGCCTGCCTGAGTAGGACCAATGACTTATGAAAACTGATGCTCAGCTCTTTAACTGCTTTGTCTCATATTTCATTTCAAACTATATCCTCCATCAAGCACTGCAGTCTTGTGACTGAGACGATGTGTATAACAGTTTAATTGGAGAGGATGCTGTGTGTTAAATGTAGCTGTAGTTCAACAAAGGTACCTACAAGGAAAAGGTGTGCTATGGAAGGAGCAAACTGCTGCTCCCCTGAGTTGCTGTAGCAGGTCTGGAAAAGAGAGTAGTGGTGGATCCAGCTCAAAACGAAGAGGCATGGCTTGCTTTAAAAAGACAACACTGTTTTCTCTGAGATCAAGTGGTCTCCAAAGTAAATCTTCCGTCCTTCCGTCCTTCCTTCATTCCTGAAAAAGAAAACATAAAACATTCACATAATAGAGCTTTTCCTTTATAAAGCATTTGGCTTAGGCAAGACACTTTGATTTCCACTGAATATGCTTGTCACAGTAAAATTCCCAGTCCCTGCTAGTCAGTGAGTCAGACAAGTGAGATGAATAAGGGTGAGTCAGGGTTTTTATGACAAAGCAGCAAGTGAAGATTGATGTGATGAAGGTATCCTGGTGTGGGCGAAACGGGTGCGAAATGACTTTGTGTAGACAAAGTTTGTTGTGAGAAGTATATGTGTCTGAATGATACCAGGAATGGCTTCTTATGTAAGAAAGGACAGTCCTTGTGCACAGCCAGCAAACGTTGTTATTGATCACATTTCTAAGGAGCTTCTTTCCACATTTCTTTTAAACCTGATGAGTTTTAAGTTAAAGAGCTTGTCTGGATGCAGCAGCCAGATTTCCAGTTTAGATAGAACCGAAGCCTGTCTATAGTTTTGTTTTCATTGTTTTTCAAGAAATTATTTCTTCGGTGGGTGGGTTTTTGTTAAACAACAAACAACCAATATATTTAGAGAGTTAGCAGATGCAGAGCCTCTTAGTTACTGTAGCTGATAACACGAAAACATATTTACCAGGTCCTGTGTGTTAGAAACAGGAGATATTAAAAAAACCTCAGAGTTTCATATGAATTTAATAAGAATCATACACGTTAGAAAGCAGCACATTATAAAGGCAAAGGATAGGAATTCCTTTAATTGCACCTCTGGGTGCAGTTGCTACAGATCAGAATTGTGGGATCTTAGCATCACGGTCAGGTTGTTTACCTACAAGAATCAGGGTGGAAAGGGAGATTTCACTGCTGCTTCTTCATGTTTTTCTGCTATTATAGCAAATGTTTTCTGTGCTATTGTTCTATTTCCCTCATTTACCTTTCATCTCTTCATGCTCTGTATATATTATATCCAGTCTACAATATTTATCTCATTTCCTTTTTAATCATTTTAGTAATTGTCCTTCTAAATAGTTTTGTTGTTGTTTTAATTTCTTTGGAATTGTTTAATGCCGGTGCCCTTGTTCTTTATTGGTTGTTTCCAAGGAGATATTTGGTTTCAGTCTACCGCAAATTTTCTGAGTCTTTCTTACTAATATGTAATACAAAGATCATTCTTTTTAAGTAATTCTAGAAGCTTCTTTACTTTTTTTTTAATTGCTAAATAAATTACTGTTCACATTTACAACATGTAATGACTACCTGTCAGGAGCAATGGTAAATATACTGCAGAATCTGGAGGAGGTGGGAGGTCATCTTAAACATCTCTCATAACCGGTAAACTTTTTCACTAGAGAACAATGTCAAAACAAATGTCACTGTGTAGTATATAGAGAAGGGTCTGAGACCAGCAAAAGGTACAAGAACTTGTGTCTGTTTTGTACATACTAAGAACAGGAGGAAATTATGGTGACACTCTGATCTAAAATAAGTTTTTACTGTCTGTTCAAAAATGTGTGAACCCTAGGTGCAATACACACGCTTCTGTGATAAATGTTACATCCTCTGAGATACGAGGCTAGGAGCATACCTGTACTGTCAGAAGTGGCTCTGCACGAGCTGACTCCAAAGTCAGAAGAGGTGGGGATTACTGTCTCTCCCATCTAGTGTCCAGAAGCAGTACCGTGCCGGGGACGATACTTGGTTGCAGTTGAACCTGGGCTGGCGTGTCCAGCCTTGGCTTGTGCCATTTGGTGTTACTGGGGCCAGTGGGTGCTAACTGAAAGGTTTTCACACCGCACCCTGTGCACTGTGTTGATGTAAGAAAGAAGTGTGTGAAGGTGCCTCAAAATCATGCTGGGGTGCAGTAACCTGGTCTCTGCCACAAAGCTTTGGATTTCCTCACTTACCATTTCTCAGTGCTTGATATCTCCAGCGCCTATGGTTGCCTTCTAAAACATGTAATAGATATTATTTCCCCAGGGGATATTGACGCCATGTCTAAAGGAAGAGGCTGAGAGCAAGAGACAGTGTTTTTGCTCCCAGTCAGCAGGTGATAAACCTGAAGACTTTTAGTTTCAAGTATTTTTATTTTTTTTATTGACTCTATGATTTTGGGCAAAGCACTAAGCTCTCTATCATAAGATTTTAGTCTGTAAAACTTGGAAGCCTAATAACCTGCTTCCTGAAGCTTGGGGGATTCTTCTTTTTGAGGAAAGTATGACTATTTTATGTTGTATCATACTGTCTTATAGGTTCTTACTGTTTATTGCAGTAACAACAGGTCTCATGATATTTCATATTCCTTTTCCTCTTAACATCCTAGCTTTTGCAGACACAGGACTGTATAAAAATTTCAGTTTTAACTGAAGTAAGTTTCTAGGTCTTGTGGTTGTAAAGAAAGAAAACCTTGACAAAGTCACTCCCTGAAGACTAAAATGAAAACTAGGACAGAAATGAAGAGGACCCAAACTATGTTACTTCTTAAGATGAATAATATCTTGGAGTTTAAGTCTTGGGGTGTGAATGTCAGGTTTGGCAGCATTACATACATGAAGAGGAAGGTGGGACTGGAAATGTTGAATATGTACAGCCAGGCTGATAATTAGAGAGCTGTCAACCATTTGTCTTCAATTCAGAGGAAACATTTCTGATCATAGAGTATAACTGAACAAAGTTCCAGGCAAGGGAAGCAAACATTAAGGATGCTTCAATTACTTTTCTTCCTCTGCATCTCCCCTTGGTACATTGCATCAGAGGGATTGGATGATGTTCCCCTATCCCCCTTTTTAGTGCAACCTTTCACTCTTATTAGCAATTAGAAATTAACAGCCTTTGTTTAACTTCAGTATTTAAAATTTTGATATGTAAGAGCATTATTTTAAAACTGTTTAAGTAAACAAGGTGACCTTGGTAACCTCACAATTAGGAAAAACCAGTGTACCTTTACTGTGGGTGACAAAGAAGTAGCCATAGTAATGGTTTCATGGCACTGCTACTTCTTGCTTTCCTTTTTTCCCCAATGTTTTGCCTAGACTAGATCTCACATGGTTTAGGTGATATCTCATAAAAATGGCTTTACTTGTTCCACACTTTTAAGTCCACTAGTGTTTTCATCATCAGCTCTGAATATTCTCAACATGACCATGAAAAATTAAGCAAATAAGATCCTGATATTTAATAAACTAACACTTAAAAAAATAATCTCCTGCATACAACATTAAAAAGAAAAGGAGTATAAATGCTTTTTCAACATTACCTTTTAAGTATTTTAAATTAAAGGGACAAATCCCTGTATGGAATAAATTGAACATGTACTCATTGAAATCAATGGAGCTACACAGATTTAAAGTAATTTGGTATCTGGCCCTCTATTGGAAATGCTAGATTAAGTTGGAAAGATATGTACTTGAGATCAGTTCATTTCAAAGCACGCCTTTCACTTGGGAATCTATAATGACCCTAAAAAATCTGAAATACTCCCCAAAATGTGATTTGCACAAAGGGGCGNATACTTGAAGTAGTTTTCAGAATGACTGAAGCAAATCTGACAATTTATCATAATTGAAAGTGTCTTAGGAAAGTGTCTTGGAGGCTCAATTTCCTGCTGAGAAAGGGAATGTCACTGTTGTCACTGACCTGTGCCTGTAAGAGGCACATGATCAAGACTTATTAATTACAACATTAAATGCCAAATATATGAGATACCACAGACATTTTATTGGATGTGGGAACTAATCAACTTGCTACTGAAGTAATTCAATTCTGTGCAGGTTTATTATTCAAGCACTTTAAAGCTCAAGGAATGACAGCTGATATATATGTAGGAAAACTAAGAGAGACAGCAATAGTTCCTTTTAATTGTATTTATTGTATTGGATAAAAGTGATGTACAGCTTTCTTTTTTGGTCTTGAAGTGATTTGTCTCATGCTTAATTATCATTTAAGTATCAATGACCAGAATAGAAAAATAACAGTCATCCTGAAAGACACAGTCATGTGCAGAGAACTTCTGCTCTGCAGACACCAAGTGAATGGGCTGCAAGGCAAAGGTGCCCCCACTAGCTTTAAGTTAGCCAGTTCCAGCATGTACAACCTCCCAGAGCTCAGGCCAGGCTGATCTGCCTTGCTGAGCGAGGAAGCTGCTGTGGTGAAGCGTGTCCCCTCGGTGCCATCAGAGGCAGAAGAAGCTGCCCAGGTTGTCCCCCAGCTGGAGACCCCTCCAGGCTGGGCTCTCAAGGCAGGAGCTGTGTAGCAAATTGTTAGCTCACTCTGCTTTGGAAAAAGTGGGCGCACGCTTTTGCCTGCTTGTACATGAAGAAATTCCTTTAGTCAAATTTACACTTGACTGCCTAGGGATCAGTGCTGTGCACTGACAGAACCAGTCAGCCTGGCAAGCTGGAGCTCCCTTGTCAGCTGAAACTGTGGTTTCCACAGTCTTTGTGGTCAAGCACGTGGGATTCTGTTAGTTACAGATGAGAAAAAACCCTACTAAATTATATTCCTCTGCAAGCACAAAGATAGCTTGTTATTGGAGGACAGATGACCATTTCAGTAGGACAGGATTCTTAATGGTAGATTTTTCTTTCACAGAAATGCTTTACATGGCATGTGTGAGAAACTGTGCAACTTAGTGAAAATCAAAAGACACTCTTGTTCTTGAGTGATGAACTAGATGGGGACTAGATTGTCTCTTAACATCTCCTTCAAATGTGAATATTATGGCTTTGGAATAGACTAAACAAGACAAATTGATCCTTCCTCAGTTCTCAGGGACTGGATGGTTATGATTTGGATTCATTAAAACGTATTCTATTTGTACTTTAAGTTTGAAAGCAAGATATGCCTTTGGCTTGGGAACAAAACTTAGCAGGAGAATATGCATCTACTTAGCCTCTAAGGCTGAAATTTTATGCAAAATTTGTTTTGCGAGTTTTGCTTTTGCATTTGAAATACAGACTTCATTTCTGTTTATCCCAAGTTCAGTCATTTATTACATATTGATACAAATATTAAAGCTACTGTCACAGTAACAGTATAGTTTAGTAAACTACTAAAGAGTCCTTTAGCGTGGCAGTAGAAGCACTGAAGGGTAGGAAGGTTCTGCAGAGGGATCTGGACAGGCTGGATCAATGGGCTGAGGCCAAATGTATGAGGTTTAACCAGGCCAAGTGCTGGGTCCTGCACTTTGGCCACAACAACCCCAGGCAGCGCTACAGGCTGGGGGTGGGGTGGCTGGACAGCTGCCCAGTGGAAAAGGACCTGGGGGTATTGGTTGACAGCCAGCTGAACATGAGCCAGTACTGTGCCCAGGTGGCCAAGGTGGCCAACAGGATCCTGGCCTGCATCAGAAATAGTGTGGCCAGCAGGAGTAGGGCAGTGATTGTCCCCCCACACACAGCACTGATGAGACCGGACCTCGAGCACTATGTTCGATTTTGGGCCGCTTGGTACAAGAAGGACATTAAGGTGCTGGAGCATGTGCAGAGAAGGGCAATGAAGCTGGTGAAGGGTCTGGAGCACAAGTTGTACGACTAGTGGCTGAGGGAACTGGGATTGTTTAGTCTGGAGAAAAGGAGGCTGACCCTTATCACTCTCTACAGCTTCCTGAAAGGAGGTTGTGGTGAGGTGGGTGTTGGTCTCTTCTCCCAGATAGCAAGAAATAGGACAAGACGAAATAGCGTCAAATTGCTCCAGGGAAGGTTTAGACTGGATATTAGGAAAAATTTCTTCACTGAAAGGGTTCTCAAGCCTGGAACAGGATGCCCAGGGCAGTGGTGGAGTCACCACCCCTAGAACTATTTAAAAGGCACATAGATGTGGTGCTTAGGGACATGATTTAGTGGTTGGACTTGATCTTAAAGGTCTGTTCTAACCAAAACAATTTTATGATTCTATCGTTACTTTTTATAATGCAGTAGTGAGTCCAGACATAACAATAAAATCAAAGGTTCTGATTTTTTTTTCTATATTATGGCTGCTCAGCTCTATCCAGACAGATTGTCCGTTTGCTCATTGCCCAAACATTTTCTAAACAAAAAAAACTATAATGTTTGTAGATCTATTTTCTCTGTTTTCAAACGAGTTTGAATATTAACATCTCTTTGGAACATTTAGACTCATCCCTGTGCTTACAATGGGTTACCAGCTTATTTCCTTTGTTTAGTACCTAAAGCATTTACCTGTAAATCAGGGAGGAGTTGGGAAAGAAGACATATATGCATAGCAGCATTTAAGCTTGCGTAAATTCCTTGTGACAGTTAAGTCATATGCTTGCACAGATTAGCAGTTTTAGAGAAAAACTGGGGAATGTTTAACAAATTATTTTTTAACTTCTTTTTTACAGATGATTTAACCACAGGAAATAAAGAGGAAGTGCTAACATAATTAGATAAGCATTTCACCTGTAGTTAACATGTGATAAGCACAGTGATACCAGCTACATTTTGAGTTGGAATTTTAGGCAGCATGCTAGCAAGGGGAAGCATGCCCACAGGGATATTTCTGTTACTGAACCCTAATGGAGCTTCACTTAGATAAGGCAATGGATGTCATCTTCATACAGTGCCTTCTGGCCAGAAAAATACACAATAGATTTAATGCAGCTTGGCTGTCCTCTGACCAGCAAGTTATTCTGCCAGTTGGCTATAGGTAGGGGCAAAGAGTAGACTGAGCTTCTTCAGCCTTGCTTTTAAGTCTGTTATTGCCATAGTGTTATGCAGTGGGCATGAATTAGGCTGCAAATGAACATATGAACATATGCACTGAACGTATGAAAATGCGTTATAATAATAATGCGTTATAATAATAATAATGATGAAAGCATAGACATTACCAAAAATATAAGCAATCTTGCACTAAAATAGAATTTAAAAATGTATTTGTAAACATATTTTTGGCATTCATAATTTAACACGTTAATCTTAAGTGTATGCTTATCTAATCCCCAGGATTTCCCTCTTTGACAGTGTCACATTTAAATACATTTTAGGCAAGGACATTACTGGTAGAATGATGATATTCATATGGAAATCCTATCCTAATCTAGCAAAAGTTTGTTACGTGTTTTACCATAGCAGTTTAGTGTGCAAGATAGCTTCTTTTTAGATATGAAACTTCATTGAAATCCATAGCTGGATATTATACAGTACCCTAGGCATACCTATGGTGCATGTAAAATATTTTCCCTTTTGCTGACTGAAGGTGGAGGGAAAGTGAAGGGCTCTGGTGCTAATGGGAACACAAGGTACCACACTTAGGTGCAAGCTGCACCAGGACCACGGTCATCCACTCAGGAGGTATACTTTCCAAACAGGTATGCGGATATACTATTCTGGAAATACATACAATTTCTTGTCTTTCATCAAGAGACCTGAAAAAGGATTTGGAACATGACTAGCTCTGGCATCGCCCTCACATTTTTAAGCAAAGCGAAGATATTGGTTATATTAGCATAGAGTAGTATTGCTATGGCCATGTGTGGGTGAAGCAGATTACTGAATAATTTAACCTCTAAAGAAATCTAGCAATAAATTCTTTAGATTCCAGCCATCAGCATCTAACAGGTAAATTACAAAAGAATTTGAATGAAGACGACATACCTGGGTCACCCATCCAAGGAGTGCAATCCAAAATCCCTCTGTAAGACCAGAATCAGAACAAACGTGCAGATTTCTGTTTCATACAGAAAACTCTTAGTTTCCTTTTAAATGGAAATGACATTATTTCTAATTTATGCTGGTGATGTCTTGAGCAGGTTTCTGCCCACTTGCTTACCTGGTTTACAAGAGGTGTATTTCTCCTCTGAGCCAAGTGTTGTACTCCCTGTAAAACAAAGGTTATGGCACTAACACAAGCCACTTCCTCGAGGCCAAATTCTACCCACAGTTTCTTGAATGCAAATCACTGGCATTACACATGGGTAACTGAAAGCTGAATTTACTCTTGAGTGCTCAGTTCAGTTAAAATTATTTTGCAGCTTCCCTGCTGATGGCTAAGAAATCATCCAACCCCAGTAGTATAGCTACCCTTTATTCAGTATTCCCTTCACAAATGTAATGTAAGGGTTGCTTATAAATATACATGCTTTAGTTTAAATTGCTGTTGAAATTCACTGCTTTACATACTACAGGTATAGTAAAAGCAGTATCTGAAAGCTCATAATTAACCATTCCCTTCGTTCAGAGAATGCAAAGCAGGCTAAGTTTTCAGATAACAAAAGATGGTATCCAAGTTGTTTTCTGCAATCTTTTACACGAATGTGACTGGTTTACGGCAGAGCTGTACTAGTTAACATTCCTCATCATCACCATTATTGCCAATGCATTGTGTCTTGTGCTTCAGATCCAATTCTGCCTTGCTCAGAGCACAAATAATTCAACTCCTTACTGTAAATCCTTTCTAATTAGGTTATTTCTGTCTTTTAATCTCTTACTTTGAGAGCCATTAATGATTTTGAACGGAGACATGTATAATTTGTAAAAAATTTAGCTTATCAGGCTTTAAAAGACCATTTGTTTTCCTTTTAATCTTTAACAACCCTGTTTGGATTTAAGACTGTGTGCAGTAAATCTCAAAGCTAGGGACGATTTTGGTTGCACTATGCAATTTTTAACCTAGTGCTAAGACCTCCAGCTGCAAAGTTTATGATGTCACATGTGAATGAATTAAAAAAAACCAACCCACAAAACAACTCATCCCCATACCAAACCAAAAAGCCTGGAGAGCTCAGATGATAATGGTAATAGTATGTCCATATGTTCATTAATCGCTGTGCTGCTGTACCATACCAAACTTTTTGTTGTTCTCTTGACTGTTTGAACTGTTAGCTTCAGCCTAATTTTTCCATGATGGAATGTCTCAGATTATTGAGAATGTCTTGATTCGAAGCTTTCAGAGGTCATTGTGGACTGTGGACTAAATCAAAAAAACCTGCTTTGAGTGGACCTGGATTTACTAACTATGCAGTCATTCGTTCTAGGGGAAAACAATAGTGAATCATGTCAGTGACATATCAGAATATGATCACTATGATAGGCAGTAACTGGAAGTCATAGTAGAAAGGCCAATTTAATTAATTTTCAAGATCCTATCATGTTAGGTTGCTAGATGCTCTTCTACAATGTGAAATATATGTACAACAGTCCAGTAGGGTTTAAAATCCCTGTACATTTGTCAAATGTTTTAAACAGCCTTGTAGACTAATTTTTATTGGTTTTTTTACTTTATTGTCAGTCTGTAGATTTAAATGAAAACCTATACATGTTTTAAAAATTTCTGGAAGACAGCTGTCAATGAAGAAAAGGTAACCTCCTTCTATTGGAGTACATGATTTTACGCAGTAAGCTCTGTAGAAACCCAGGGGAGGTTACTATATTTTATATCACTTCCTCCTATACGTCCAAAAACTTTTCACTGCCAACATTTGCTGGTTTTGCTGCCTCTTGGAAACAGCCATTATCTCTCCTACAGGGCCCTGCAACACATTACGTGTGGCCTTACCTCTAGTGCGTCTCTAGGATGTTACCATGTTACAAACTGGATTTCGTTTAATCAACCATTTGTGGTAAGCTGGGGCATTTAACAAAGCTGGATAAATACCCTGAATACAGATGTTTCTTCAGTAAAATGCGCTGTTTCACGGCAGTGTCTGAATCAGCCGACTGGTGATTGCTTATAAAAGGCTTGGTTACACCTAAGTGGAGGTGGCGGGGGGTTGTTTTGTTCCAGTTAAACGCAACAAAGGAAAAGAAGTTTCAGATGTTTGTGGTTTATCTAATTTTCCGACCACTTCTGCTCTATACAGCCAGACAAGTACATACCCATGAAACTTTGAGAGCTACCAAGGGTGCCAGTTCACATAAAACAGCACTTAAACATATGTTCAGTTCTACTAGACTTCAAGTCAGGCATGTACTGAGAGCTCATTGTTTTGGGAAGGATGAGCAGTTTTCTTTTGCAGTTGCCCATGACTTCTTGGAGAGGATAACTTTACAACTAGTCAAGTCATATGAATCTAGAGAAACTTGAGAAAAAGAATGTCAAAAGTAATTAATACGTATGCCATAATGGCTTACTAATGTCCATCTCTGGAGAATGCTGTTGATTTCTGACCAGTGTAGTAATCTTTGACAATGTCAGCTTAGTAGAAAATAAACACTTTGCAAAGAGGCATATGCAGGTTTAGCTATTTATGCTATGTGTAAAACCAGATTTAACTGTAAACGGAACCACTTTTTTTCTAAAAAAAAAAGTACTTTTTTTTTTCTTTTGTTATTGCAAGTCTGTCAAGTCTTGACCTGGACTAAATTCCCAATGTCAATAATTTCACAAATCACTTTGAACTAATGTGAGTTTGAATAGTGCACGGAGCTGTGACCATGCTGAATGTACCACCAGTGGGGGCCTGGGGGTGAGGTGGTGGGGTGCCCTCCCTCTCTGACCAGCAAGGCAAGCAGTGCTGGGCAGGTGATGGTGACAGGGTCAGCCACAGCCCAGCCATCTCCAGGTGCTGCACCAGGGAGGTATGGCCAGGGAGGCAGTGTCTTAGGGGCTTGGCTGGACCCAAGTGAAAACGCAGCTCCAGAGCCAAAGGGCGTCATGTGTATGAGGAACCCAGATGAGGCTTATCCTTGGTCTTTCTCTTGGCTTAGCTATTTTTCACAGAGCCTTCTCCAAGGTTGCACTGGTATGTCATGTCAGGGCACAGCCTGACTGCTCTGGTTTTTTCCTGTTGGACAAAATAATACTGGGTACCAGGTGCCTTCCTACTGGTTAAGTGAACCTGCACAGCGTGATGATCCATTTCTGACCACAAACCCTCTTCAGTGTGAGAACCGTCACTGACTTGGGAGTGGGAAACTATGTTAAAATGGCTTTCTGTGCTGGAAAAGGCTTGGAGAAAATGTGTTTGTGGGAGAATAAATGTATCTGTCCATTACTCTGCTGCTTTTTTCTCAATGATAACCACAAAACAGAAATTGTCCCTCACCCCAAGTCCATGTTATTGCAGGCTTTCACTGGATCGATTCCTTCAAATTCCAAATCTTATTCGAGCTGGACAGTGAGAGAAGCTGAAACAGAAGTCAGAAAGTCTTTTCTTATCAACAGGGAAGCCTGATAATAATTCTGTTTCATTGGGGTGAGGGGATGGAGCACGTATGGACATAACCCCAGCTGAATACCCCAGCACTGGAGAACTGCCATGAACTTTGAGGAAGGCAGGATATGTTCTTCATGCTTGACAGTCCAGAGAAATTGAGCTGTGCTTTCGACATCAATGTATTTTCAGCCATTCCAGCAATTCTACATGCTCCAGCAGGGTACCATGCTTCTACCATCACCACAGAGACTGTATTTTCTCTTTTCCTCTCCATCCAGTCTTATTTGCCTACCTGGCAGAGGCTTTTCTGAGGGCAGAAGTCCTCTTATAAATGGCAGTTTTTACCCTGCTTGGAATCTGAGAAAGGGTTTAACTGCTGCCATCTGTGCTCAGTGCCTTAACAAAGAAAGCAAGTCCCATTCTGAAAAAAACCCTCCTATTTTGCTGGGAGGTTCACCCATGTTAAAATTCTCTGCTTTAATGATTATCTTTGGTCAGAGCTTAGTGTCTAAATTTGCTGGAAATAAGCAGAAAGGCTCTTTTATAAAAATAGGAAGAGAGGTGGCTTAAAAAGTAGATTTTAATATTCTGGAGTCCTTTTTTATTAACTTCACATTTGAGGAAAAAAAAATCTTATGACTTATGTCAGGATCTTTTGTTCACTTAATGAATTTTTCAAGGTATTAAAAATAATTTGTGCAATGTGATGACTATTAAGCTAGTAGGTGAGGATGGGAGTAGAATATAATTTCAATTAATATCCCATCTGAAATAAAAAGCACATTCTCAAAGATTAAAAAAAAATCTTCACTGATTCAGGAAAGAACCTTGTCTTTGTTGGAAACTAAGCCATACGACATGGCAGTAACAGCTCCATACAACAGAGAGTGGGAAGTATGTTGAAGATCAGTCTTTACATTCAACACCGCAAAAAATGAACCTCAGTGAGGATACCAGGCAGCCATGCTCCTTATGTACGCTCACAATATGTATGTATGAGGAGATAGATATATATATACACACACACACACACATATCCTCCTCATCTTGCTATTTTCTGTGGGTGCTATGATTGCAGACCAGGAGGAGATTAAACCTCAGAGCACAATCGCATGGTGACTCTAAGCAAGTTTACTTTGGAAGTGTTAAATGTGTGAAGTGATCTTCAATATATGCAAATTAAAAGCTTCTGGGAGTACTGTGCATGCAATGAAAAGAAAATATAGCCTTCTGCAGATGGAAAAAGCAAGCTTATTAGGAATTAATAACTGTCTCAGTCCTAGGGAAATAAGAGAAAATGGTGCATCTAATTCTTACTATAGCAAAATGTAATTAACGGGAAGGTCAGAGGGCAAGGACGTAGTATGCAATTAAGTCTTCCTCAATCTTGCACTACACAGGTAAACACAATACAAGTTTAATAATGTACAAATCCTCAGGTACCCAGCACACATTTTTAGAACTCTCATTTACATGAACTCTGTGGGGATCTTATTTCTTGCTATAGCATGTTTTGCAGTTCTATGTAGAAAATTTAGGAAGACTCTAAATACGTTTTCTTTGCGGCTTTCTTTAGGTTTCCTCTGATCCTCCTACTACTGAAGCATTACTGTAGTTCATTTTTTCTGCACGTTACTTGAGATTTAGTGCTAATGCAGATAAGGCAAAGCTGTAACAAGGCTGCTGCTAGCATGTGAAAGCTGTGCTTTGATGTGATAGTATAATGAATACCTATGCTAGTTACTGCTGGATACATTCTTTACCTTTCAGATGTTAAGCTAGTTTAAGAGGTGATACTCAACTTTTTTTTTTTCTTCCTTAGTCCAGGACACTTGATTGAGGATATAGTGTTCATTACATGCCTGTTCACAAATGCGTAGTGGGGATGGATTCAGTGCTGATCATGCTTTGAGCAGGAGGTCAGAGTAGATGACTTCTCAAGGTCACTTCCGACCTGAATTTATCTACAAATTTCAGATTTGCACACGGATCTCTGTGATCATTTTTTACGGTTCTTTTAGGGAAGTAAAGTATTTCAGCTGAATATTGGATTTCACCTGCAGTATATTCAAGTTCTCAGAAGTGGTCCATATTTTACTTGTGCGCCTGTGCCACCAATTTACTTTCTCTTGTCTCATTTTCTGTCAAGAGCTTCCAGTCTTGCCCTAGATTTCTGCCTCATAGCAAAACTGACTAAGACCCACTTTACAGAATGTCTAGAATCACAGAATGGTTTGGGTTGAAAGGGGCCTCAAAGGTCATCTAGTTCCAACACACAAACCCTTCCCTTTCTGCTTTCCAACTTCTCTCTTCTCTGTGGCTCTGAGCCCAGGGAGTAATGCATAAAATGCTGCAAGCCATAACACGGAGATGCAGCACCCAGCAGTCACTGAAACAGGATGCAGTTTTACACAAATAATGCTAACAGAAGGGACTATGTTGTAAGTTCACCTTTCTGGGCAGCATCGGGTAAGGTTTATGCAGAGGGCTTCTGTAGACTCAGAAACATCAAGAAACATATCAAAAGGGCAAATTCATACACTAAATCATCCACTAACCCATCATGTCAGACCTCCTAACCTTATAGTGTGGATAACTGTGAATGACAAGCTAGCACCTACTCTGAAAACTGTATAGTCTGATTAAGGATGAGTGCAAGACTGACCTGGTTCATCTTTTTTTGTCATCAGTGAAGAAGGCCCTTGCCACAAATGTTATAGGTTTTCTAATTTTTTTTTGTTCCCATGGGCAGGATTCCTTGTGACCAGAAAGAAGACTGCAGTAAGGGGTCAATGCCCTTGTCCCAAACAATCTCTGAAAATCCAAACTGTGCTAGCTTAAAAAGAAAAAAGGGAGGGGTGGTTGGAGGAAGGGGAGACGGAGGGAAGGGACTGGTCACAAGGACATTGTACTTATACAGTGTACTTTTCTAGTACGTTTCTAATTAGAAAATTAGAGCAGAGAATATGGTTTTGCCAAAATATGATCACTGTTTCTTGGGCTTTTGACCTTTTTTGAGTAGCAGGAAGCATTTTTTTGGAGGTTGGGGGAATTCCTGTTCATTCTAAATCCTCCTGAGAAGAGAATAAAAGCCATTGCAGAAAACAATTTTGGTCTTAATTATGATAGAAACAAGGGCTGAAGAACACCACCATTTTTATCGCCTTTGGGAAAGAGTCTGAAAGTCTGAAATTCAAGTAATAGGTCCTTTTCTGCCAGACGCGTAAGATGCGAGGCAGCAGCAGAATGAGTGCTAGTGTGTGAGAGATGAGCTTGTTCTCCCTCCACAGCCACTTTTTCCAAAGGCTCAGATGTGAACTGAATTTCATGCACTCAACTGCTAAAAAGGTTATGGTGGTGGTTTTTTTCCCAGACAGTTATACTTTTTGCTGCATCAAAGCAGGGAGAAATGAACAGCTGATGCACTAAGCAGCGAGGGGTAGTGCAGAGGGTGAATTGGAGTTACCTTTTGAGAAAAGGGCATCCCGACCACATGCAACACATCCACCTCTACCCTAGCCACAGCCTCACAGCGTCACACCTGCCGTTGCCACCTCGGCTGACATGGGGCCTTCATCTTCTGCTTTGCCTCTTACCAAACCAGGCCGGTGCTGGTGGCTGCCTCGCCTCTCGTGCAGGGTGCACCCCAGCCGTGGCTCCTCTCGCTGGCAAGGCTGCAGGGGCTGCCGGAGGAACACAGCAGCTTGAAGAATACAGACCTAATTAGGAAACAGCTCTGTAAAATGTTCCTTTCTTCTACAGCTTTAAAACTCATTTACCCTTTCCATACATGTCAAAACATGTCAGATATTACTAGCGTGATCTCTTGAGATCACGCTAATTCATGACTCCCTTCATCTTAAAGCTCTTTTTATTGAATGATTGTGGTATTTTTTTACAGTCATTTTTTGCTCACTTGCTTTCTCTGTTATAAGCTGAGGTTATGTTTGTTTTCACGGATATGACTATATTTTGTCTGACAGAAAATAGGTGGTTAGTTTGAAATATCTGTTATTCTGCGTATCCCCCCCTTTCTGCTAGAGCAAAATAGGGAGGTAGAAGATGATGATAATATTGCAATGCTTGTATTGATGGGAAAAGAGTATAGATATTTTTGGCTTACTGAATACTGTGTACAAAAAGGGTAAAAAAAAATTCCAAATGAATCAGAAGTAATTTATAAACAAAATCATAGTAAAATGACTGTGAGCTTGAACAATCCTGAAGAAGGTACCACAGACAGATTCAATATTTTAAAATGAACATAAGAAAACATTTTCTTCAACTTGTGGATTTGATGGGGAGACTGAGTTTCTTTAATATTAATAATCTCCACATAGCTGCACAGAACAAATAGTAATAGGGGAAATAACCTTACCTATGCTCAGTAGTACATACGTTGAGACTGATATTTACAGTTCTTTAGACCTATATTAATTTTACAGAAGAAATCTTGTCCTCTTTTTTTTCCCCTTTGTGTTGGTATTGGCAATTTAATATGATCACTAGGAGCAAACTGAAGCTCCTGCACTTATGTTTTTTTCTTGCAAATCTCGTAGCTAAAGAATAATGGTGATAACCTGGCCAAGTTTTGAGTTTCTGCACACAGTCAGAGCTCAGTTTCAGCCATCTTACTTACAAAATTGACGCTGATATTAGGGAATGTATTGCCTTCATTATGGTTCATACATCAGGCTGAGATGGCTATACAGAAGTGTAGTGCACTCCTCCTCATCTGAATGCAGTGACTCAATAAATACATTAATACTAACTGATCATTTTTCTTTTTATAGTGATCAAGGGGCTTGTGCCTGCTTGTTTTATCAGAAAGAAAAACAAAAAGCCTGCAGCTGACTTTGGTAGGAATTTTGCCTGAACAAATACTACAGGCTGCAGTCCAAATGCGATTTATTTCAGTGCATATCTGTTTCACTTTCTAAGGTTTCTATATTTTGATAGCACATATGGGAGTGACTTACATTTGAGCTTAAAATTGCTGCTTTAGGAGACTAAGCTGCTGCAGTGATGTTGGGCCTTTATGCATTTGTTAAGGCTCTGCTTTGTTGCCTACCTGAACGCTTGGAAGTTGCTAGTGTTTATCTGAAGTCCAGATGAGTAGCTAGGGGAATTTTATGCAACGGAGAGGAGGAAGAATAGCAGCTGCATTCGTAGAAACTTTTTCTTTACAGAAGTGCATTCATCCACAACAACCATCCTCCACCCTGACACAGGACAAAGGTCTTGCTAACGCTGCTCCTATCCAGCGTACTGAAGGCTTTGGGCACGCTACGCAGCTCCAGGTTGGCAAGGGCATGACACTATTAACCAAAGCTGTCTCTCAAATCTCGGCTGACCTCAATACCAAAGAGGAACTGGCCAGCGAGCCCTTACTCCCTTCAGGCGGTGATCAGTTCTTTTTAAGTAGATGGGAATGTACGGTTTCAGGCTTCTAACGCGATTTGCAAAATATGTATTACCCAATATATGGGAACTGTAGAAAACTGCACAGAATGTTGGAATTAAGGTAGAAAAGTGATTCATTGCTTAGGTAGTAAGTATGATCTTTTAATCTGTATGTTTTTAAGTGTGCATGTGTAACCAATAGATATTTATATGTATAGGTGTTTCTTACATACATCCAACTGGTTTATGTAAATCTCGGCAAAAGATATTAAAAATGGCCATTTATAAATATAAATAGCTGGAGCAGATATTTGCTTTACCATTACTCCACCTACTGGTATTGTGTTAAACTGACTGAGATATCAGAGCTTACTCAAAATAAAATTAAAAAAAGGAGAGAAATAAAACTATCCCCTGAGCACAGGCATTGAGTGATTAATTAAACAACTATTGTGGGGAGTGATGGTTTTAAGGAATAAATAATGGTTTATTTCAGATGAGTAGAGCCTGAACTATATCTTTCTTTCCATAAATACATATTAGTGATATTCTTACCATCAAAAATATCTAAAACTTAATTTAAGAGGAGTCAATATTATAACAGATGTGTCTGACTATGCAGTTAGAACAAAACCATGTGCACATATATTATTTGAATAACGGAAAAAAATTACCTTAGAACAGTAAAATATCAATTAAAATTAAGTCTTTCAAAAACTACGGCAATGTGAGTAAATAGAGTATGACACTGTCTGAAAAATTACAGTGGGGAAAACAAACACTGTCACAAATGGACTACACTCAGCTACCTGGGGCTGAAGTTTACAAGGTATGATTTCTTATCACAGTGTAATTGCTGGAGGAGCCCAAGCTCCAAGAAGGGCTTCAGACAACCCCGTGGAAGTTGTCAATTCTGCGTGTGACGTGGCCCTCATTCAAGGGCAGTGGATGCTTGTGACATCTATGTGAAATTTAGGTGAATCAAACACAACTGTAGGACCACACTAGACTCTGCTGCAGAAAAGGGAAAAAAAAAAGGAAAAAAAGAAAAAAAATCTTTTGCTTTTGGAGAGTCTGTAGCCCCAAGACAGCTTTGTGGTTGCCTGTTTTTTCCTTCTTTACAGAAATACTATGCTAATAAAATACATCATTTTGCTGTGGCTATCACAGGGTTTCATAAAGAGCCCCACCATACTGTGAGATCTGTGAGAAGTCCCTTCATTACCTGGAGAAGCCTATCTGCTGGCTTTTTAATATTAAAAAAAAAAAAGAAAAAAAAAAAGAAAAAAAGATGCTGATCAGTGGTGAACCGAGTGTACTATTGTTTGATGATCTTGCCTGTATTATATATGTACATTATAATACGTACACCATACATATACTCACAACCAGCTCCCTCCTTTCCTTCCTTTTGGTTACCATCTTAACAGATAGATGCTGAGAAAACATACATCTATATTAGCAATTTTTACAACAGTGTAACTATGCAAATAAAAAAATTTCTATTTCTGTGGCATGGTTCCCTGCAAAGGCCTGGTAGTGAACCTTTTCCTCTGCTTTTGTAGTTGGAAAAGTGATGAGGGCACAGTCACCCTTTACTCTGTTGTACTTGTTGATACCAGCCAGATAAGAACCCTTATAGCAGTGGTTTAAATACTATTTATTTTCCTTTTCTGGAGAAGACTGCATGCATGCAAGAGCAAAGGTAAACCTGATATCTCTGCCAAAGGGACCTGCAATCCATGATGGACTTCTACAGCTAGTTGTAACCAGGTAGTACACTAAATCCGGACTCCTTAGCTAAACCTACATCAAGGGCAAAGAGGAGGGGTGTTTTCATCGTTGTGGCTCTGTGTGCATTGGTCTTTTGAATCCTGACTAACAGTAGAGAAATATGGGTATCTGGACTGAATAATATGCACACACACTGTGCTGTGCTCAGGGCCTCACCAGCATGACAAATCACCAGGACCCTGGAACATGCCCTGGTACATAGCTGCCACCCAGCCCGGGTGTGCTGCCTGTTTCTGCTGTAGGAACCAAGCCCCACTTGGCTGAAGCCCTTCATGCTAAGCTGCATAGTCCTACTGGTGGTGTATGCTTCCCTTCTTCCCAGATGCTGTTGTCTTTCCCTTAGATGACTTGACTGAAGCCCTGGGACAGGAACCAGCACTCCTATGTCAGAAAGCCTCCTGAGGGTTTAGAAAGAGAGAAACCTGAGGAGAGCAGAGTGCCATGACTCTCTTGGACTGGCAAAAGGTACCTCCTTTACCCTGGGGAGGCAGGAGGGAGTAGTTCGTGGGAAGATTGCAGGCTGAGAGCCAAGGAGGGAGCAGTGCATTGGAAGGCGTCATTATAGTAGGGAGTGTGGAGGGGTAATTAGTTGAGTTTGCTCCTGTTCTGTGTTGTAGTGCTGAACATGGGACTTATTCTCAGCGGCGCAGAGGTTAAGAGGCGCAGGTCTAAATGGTCATCCAAGGGGTATGCAATTAGCTTTCATGCTGAGCAAAGCCAAAGCCAGAGAGCTTGCACCTGTGGATTCCTGATGGAAAAACACTCTTGACTGAGCATAGTCTAAAGTGAGGTCTTTTTTCTGCGAGCACAGGAAGGCTGTGTGCTGAATACAAGAGGATCAACACAGCTGGTTGCTAGCATCTTGATTAGGGATGGATGAACTGGTTTGGATAAAACAACAACTGGTCTGACTGTGCACAGACCTCAAGCTGAGCCTGAATTTGGAAGGGGTAAAACAATATAAAGCTTATATTATTATTTTCACTCTCACACATTAACATTTGTCTGTAGTTCCTGGTTGCAGCAAACCAGCTGAAAGACAGTGCAAGGATGGTAAATTTCCTGGCTAACTGGAAAGGAAGGAGGTCACTTGGTCTCTCTTCCTATCATCAGACATGTTTCTAGACAAGAGACCCAGCCTCACATCTGAATATCCAAATGTTTGCCTGTCTCTATTTCAGAGCATTCAACCCGTTGCAGTTAAGATAAAACTGCCAGTAACATCACATCCCTGAAAGTGCCTGTGAGGTTTCTGTAGGGGAGGTTAGTCTGGGAGCACTGAGAACTGCCATGTGTGCCCTTGCCAGTGTTTTCTCACCGTGCTCAGATGTCTGCAGAAGCTTGGTGGTGTGGCCACTTTGCATATCGCGGCCAAAGGCAGGCAGTACTTCTTGCTCAGTCATACACGTGACATCTTGGCGGTGCTTCGCGTTGCGCCTTTCTGGGAACATTGTGGAAATATTTGGATTCTGATTTAAAGTGAGCATCCATCTGGCATTTGTGCTGGAACACGTAGTTTTTTAAAAGTGCGTCTCAGGATTTTACACAGTAAAATACTAGCCTGGCTCAAAATATCTCTTAATGTACAGTTATAAATAAATTACAGTTCAGTATTTTTATTGAATATACTCACATAGGACTGTTTTCAGAGTTGTCTTCAGTTTTATGAAGATAGACCATAGGAAATCATGTTCTGTGGCCATTCATTTAAACCATGGCTAATCTTTGGAGAGCTATATTTTACAGTGAAAGCTGCTATTTAACATACATAATAGTTTTTTTTTCTCTCTTTAATTGCACAGAAGGGATTGTTTCCAGTAAATTAAAATTTCTTTGACACCAATTATTTGGCAATATGAAGATGTAGTATTTTACCTTCATTTCATTTCCTTTAAATTAATCTGATGATGATTAGATTTAAATAATAAAAATAATGAGGTATGTTTCCTTCTCTAAATTACTTCTTTGTCATGTGTGCTTCCCTTTCTATTGAACTTGGTGACTTATTTGCTTTTAGTAGATCTGAAATATTCTGACACTAATTACATTTTGAAATATAATCTCCCAGCTATGTTGCTTCTGTTTTTTACTCATTTCAGATTAGTTTAGAAGCATTGGCTTGTTATTTTATTGCTGAATATTGAAGCTGAGAGCCACATTACATATATCAGTGTGCTTTCTTTTCCATCTTTAGCTTTGTTAATTAAATTCTGTATCCTCTATATTGCTCATGATTTGTAATGTCTGTTGCCAAATTCCAGGCTCTGCAATGTGAAATCTATTCAATATAAATATTTTATTTGTCCAACTGTTTTTGAAAACTAGTTCAGCCATAATCTCTAGCATTTTCTTTCTTCGCAATGTACTAAATGGCCATTACAGCATATAACAAAAACAAAGGAAAATGTTCTGACGTACTCCATGCAAAAGTAACAGATTAAGCATATATTTCTCCTGCTGCTAGTAAAAACTAAAAAGATCTGTCATTAAGGTTGCTGGGCTATATGTGACAGAAAGATGGCAGACTAGCAACCGCAGCAGATGAGCCCCATACTCCTTCTGGTTGAGCACTGGATAGGGGACAGACCCCAGTACCACAAGTGTAAAGGGAAGTTACAAATAACTTTAGGTTCTTCAGCTGTAATATGTAAATCCACAGAGGAAAAGACTAATATGTTGCAGGTGACACGCCTTTTATCCTAAAGCTGTAAACACATACAGACGATTACAGTGAGTCAGATCAAAGGTACACCTAATGCTGTTTTCTGACTCTTTAGGAGTCTATAAGTGAACGTTTAGGAAAGAGTAAAAGCAGAGTGAGGATGTAGGATGCTTCCCTTCAGTGTTTTTGCTGGTCTCAAACTGTTTTAATTTAGAGCTGTTTCAGTCAGGGAACTCTACAAGCCAAATCTGGTCTCCTGTTTAGTAGCCAACAGTGAATTTCTCTTTTAAGTTCTATCTCCCCTTGAACCCAGATTTTGCACATCACAGCATGGTAGGTGTCCCACATACTGCTTAGACAACCAGTTCCCTTTTTATGTGCGGAGCCTGGCTCCTGCTATCTTAATTTGATGCCCCCTAGTTCTGACACAATCAAGGAGAAATAAAACAATTCATCTCTACCCACTCTTTTCACACCAGTCATGATTTTGTAATTTTTTTTTATATGCTTCCTCAGTCACTTCATTTCCATGCCAGAGATTGTTAGCTTAGTTGTGTGTTGTACAGAAGCACTTTGATTTTCTGCTGGGTTTTTTTTTCTGTATATATTTCATGTTACTGTATCTCTTCTGAAATGAAGGAATACACAACATTCAAGATATGGGTGTACCATGGATTTAAACAATGGCATAATGAAGTTCTCCATTTTATTCTCTCTTCATTTTTAAATAGTTTCTAAGTTATGATTTGTCTTTTTCAACTACTGTTGAGCACTGCGCAGGCATTTTCATGGAATTGTTGATCACCATCCAAAGACCACGTTCTGAAGCTGTAACGCTCAGCTCAGCAGCCATCACTTTAAATGTGCGGTTGAGATCCTTTTTCTTCCATCTGACTAACTGCACTTTTACCTATATTGAACAGCATCTGACATTTTATTGCTCAGTCTCTTAGTCTCATAAGATTCTTCTGCAATTTTTTGTGAGTCTTGTCCTTCCTACTTTAATAACTCAGTATCGTCAGCAAACTTTGTCAGCTCACCGCTTCACCCCCTTTGGGAGGTTATATTTGTGACCATATAGAACAGCAGGGGTCCCAGTGAAACTGCTGATGATTTTCTTTCACTGATTGAGACCACTCAGTCATATTACATTTTCTTTATCCCGTTGTTAAGCCAATTATCTAGCCAGGATTTTTCCCCTTGCATACGGCTGTCTAGTTCTCCAAAAGCTTTTAGTGAAAGAATTTGTTGAAACTATTTGGAAGACCAAATAGGTCATACCAAGTTGATGATCTGTATCTAGATTCCTGTTGAAATCCAACACTGAGAACCACAATAGATTTTTTTAAGGAATTACTTTTCCTTTGAAAAGATGTGTTGGCTTTTACCAAGTTTTATCCAAGCTTCTATTAATCCTGTCTTTTATTAAGACTTTTACTAACTGGCCCTGTGAAAGTATCAGGTTTCCATCTTGTTCCTTTGGCATCTTTTTCCTGCCTTCATTTTATTTTTTAATGACACCACATTTTTTATCTTCAGGTACCAGCACAGTTTTAGGCAGCAATTTATAACCCACCATTTGTCTGTTTCATCCTCAAGCTCCCTTGAAACTCCTGGGTGGACACCATCTGGTCCTGGTGAGCTCCTACTGTTCATTTTGTCCATTTGTGTCATGACTTTTTCTACAATGATTTCAATTTCATACGTATTCTCTGACAAGTCTCCCAGCCAAAAGAATTACAGCATGGGAGTCTATAGTATTTTATACAGCGAGCGGTGGTGTAAAAAATTAATTTGGCTGCTTTGCTACATTTGCACCTTCTCTCGGTCTACTTTCTGTAGCCTTATCATTTATTGGTCATACAAGCATTTTGTTGGTTTCTTGTCCCTCATATTTCAGAGGAAGGATTAGTTTTTTGTTGCATGTTTCTATTGAGTCTGTTAGTTTGATTTTTATTTTGTTTGTGTGCTGGTGTGTTTTAATTAGTTGGGCTCAGCCTATTTGAAGGATGTCTTATAATATCCAAAACTCTACTGCTTAAACATTCTGGGTTCTTTCTGCTCTTTTAGAGGTATTTCTTAAGAGGGTTTATATGTTTTTCAGAAAATTATATGTATTTACTTTGCCATTAGCTCTGGATATTTGGGATGTTCAGTTTATTTGAAATCTAGTTGCCATGACTATTCCAGTAATCTGTTGACAAATTCTGAACAAAAATTCTTTCATCAGATATATAAGGTAGACTTTAACTGTTGTTTATGTGGGTTTTTTTCAAATTGATCCATTTTTAGTAGAGCATGTGGAAAGTATCTAGAATTCTAATCAGCTGATTTCTCATTAATTTGAATCTGTATATAAACAAACTTTAAATGAAAAGGAATATGGAAATGATTCAACAAAGGAGACCCACAGAGACTTCTATGATTGCTATAAACATGAGGGATTCCAGACAGGATCCCCCACAAGAGCTAATGTATGGAAACCTGAACATTGTGCAGATTCTGTAAAAAATCAGTAGAGTGAAGATGCCAGTTTTTTCTCTGTTGCTTACCCATCTCTTTGCACATTAAAAAAAAAAAAGAAAAAAAAAAAGAAAAAAAGAAGATAAAAAGACAATAAATTTCATCAAGGTTAAATTCCTGTCTTGCCTTGACTGAAAAATTATCAAATGCTTCCAACAGCTTCACACAATATGTGTTTTGGGGTTTTTTTCCTACTTATGTAATGTGTATTGAGGTCATACTGTGGGCAGTGTTTTGGGGAGTTATCGTAAATTGAAATAGCGTATTATGGTGTCAGTTGTTGCAATTGTTCAAGATTTCCCAGGGGTGCAAATAAAAATCTGGCTTGTGATTTTTGATTCCAGGAGAGGGAATGAGGAAAGGAGATGGAAAGAAGTCACAGAGTTCAGGGATGAGATGAGGTTGTGGGAGCAAAGGGTCTGGAAAGGCTCTTGGAGTAGGGGGTGGGTTAAAATAAAGTGAATTGGGAAGGTTGTCCTCTCCCTTCTGGGAAAAGCAGCACATAGAGCTGGGCCAGGCATCTCGAGAGCAGCATTACCAATGAGGAAAGGGATAAGAGTGGATGTAGCAACAGCACCCACACCGTGTTATCTGCAGCCATCTCAGAAAAACACATCAAACAGGGACTGGTTATTCAGATTCTTTTGACTCCACATCAGATTAATGGGCCTCACCTAATCTGAATGGCTAACTCTGAAATCCAGATGTTTTCTTTGATCCAGCTATTAAAGCTTCTACAATCACATACTGCGATTCACTCAGTTTGTTCATTTACTTGGCTTGTTCTCTTACACAGAATAGAGGAAAGATACTTTACAAGTCTGTGAACAGGGAATTTACTCAGTGAAAAGTGAATTCCTAAACTTTTATTGAGTAAACAATGGCATCATTTACTCTTTTCGGTTACGTTGATTATTGAGCACCCAAGCATGTAAAAATCCTGCCTTTGGAATGAAGATGAGCGCTCACAGATCTGCCCTGTTAAGCCCAGAATAAAATTTCACCTTGAAAACAAGACATATTTATTTTATTTTTCGGCGTGCACTAGGTTAGATGGCCCATGTTGGAGACTCTGAATGCCTATCACTCTCACTGTGCAACATGGAAAAAGTCTAAAGGCTATCTACACAGCTCTCAGCTGTGGAAAGGGTAAGTTGCGTGATGCTACATTTTTGTTCTTGTTTTGTTTCGTGTGTGGTGGCTACCACCAGCATTATTAGCTTTGTAAATGGAGCCACAGAGGCTTTTATTGACCCTGCCTGCCTCATCAGTAATTCCTACTAGGGCATCTTCTTGCTGCTTTCATGAGAAAACCTAAGCAGCATTAGTATCTAACTTGGAAATTAGCACCGAAAAAGGCCTAAAAAGCACAGGTATCTGTTGGCTAAGATCACAAAGATCATGCGTTTTCTGGTCTCTTAAGTATCGGTGGCAAAGTTTATTCCCAGGTTTCTCCATTTGCCATGCTATTATTTAGAAGCCTAAATAGCCCAGAGCTGTCAGTAAAAAAAAGGGAAAGAGAAAACTTGGGATACCAGAGCAAAACAATTTATGGGTCTCTCTTCGTGCACACACTGGCGCAAATAATAGAAGAGGATTAAATTTAATCTGCTTAGAAAGAGAGGCGAAATTTAAATGAGGCAAAACACAGAGGGAAGCAAGAGAAGCAGAGACAAGCAAAATCACTCTCAAGGCAGTTAGTCAGTGAAGTGCCCATTAGTTACTGCTAACATGGCACAAGATACAGCATTTTTATTGATTTTATTTTATTTTATTGGTAAAGGGAAGCCTTGTGTATGCGTGTAAACTACATTTCTGCAGGTTAATCTTAGGGACATGTATTTTTAAGACATGTAATTAATGGGAGCATCTGTGAACGATATAAAATCAGAAGAAATATAGGTATTTCATAGAGAGTAATTCCATCCCACTCCTCTGCTATTCAAGAGATAAGAGCTGAAATGCAGCTTGGAGAGATACCCAGGGGAGTAACGTGCGTTGGAACTTTATGTACAGGAGCAAGGAGGAGTCCCGTTTCAATGGAAAGTCCTCTTGCAAGGTTATGTTAAAGAATGAGGTAATTTCACATTTATTCCAGTTAACACAGCACTCCAAAAAGCTCCTGACGAATATGAAGTGTAAGAATTAATTAAAATACTAGGGAAAGGTGCCTCTGTCTGGAAGATGAATAGTGCAACCGGTAAGACCCATGCAGGGGCAGCAGCAGGCAGGCTGTCAATTTCTACTTGCAAAAATAGTTTTCTCTGGATTTCTAACTTTCTTTATGAGTAGCAAGGGTAACTGCAGAAGTAGAACAGCACACTAGCATAAGCAGATGCCTGCCTATAATGCCATGTTTGTATACATTAAAGACACCTACTTACCCTGTTGCTAGTAATGTGTTGATTTGTAGTTTAAGCTGGCATTAGGCACCCGTTGGATTTCGTGCGTAGATAATGAGGAATTCAGAGAATTGGCAGCTCACAGAGATAACACTGCAGTTTTTCTAAAAAGGGTTCTCTCTTGGCACTGCAGCTTGGCGAACGGCACTGCTTTGGTGGAGAAGCGGTGCCCAGCTGAAGCAAGGCCTCAGCTCTCTTGCTCCGATGCCTGGCAGAATGCACATGTTTTGGGGATGACCTGCAGCTACAAAAATCAAGTTCTGAGGCTTCACTGGCAGTGTTGGCTCAGTGCTCAAAAGTGGTCTCCTGCCCAGTCTCCTGATAGGCTTCAGAGGAAGCTGCTCACTGACTTCTCCAGCAAAAAAAGCAAATTTCATGTTCATGCTAATCTAAATTTTTGGAGACGTAGCAGAGGAAGAAGGGTTGGAGGGAGAAAAAGTTCTCATGTCTCCTTCACACAGACTGTTAATAAGGATAGGCTGGTAGGCTGGCCATGGCCAAGAAGCCCCACTGTTCTCTCCTGGAGGATGAGTTCATGAAAACCTTGTGTATTTATATTCCACCTCATATTTTCTTTCTCTCTCTCTCTTTTTTCTTTTTTAATCTTCAGTGTCATATTAGAGTTAGAAAATGCTCCTTTTCATAGGGGATCAAAATACCTGATTGTCTTGTTTTGACCTTATGTGCATAAATTCTTATTAGGTTTAGTGAACCTGGTATATTGGTTCTGTGACGACAGCTGCACATAAAACTCTCAAATCTTATTTTAAGAAACCAAAAGCCAACCAAACAGGGATTCACTTGCTTCCAAATATTGGTTTTTCCATTGGGTAAAAGACGTAGGTGCGCTTTTTTTTTCTTTTTGTAGCTGTTTTGCTGTGCTTTAAGAGGACTTAGACTTAATTTACCCTCTTTGCTTCTGTGTATCAGACTATTTACCTGCTGTCATCCTTCCCCTTTAAAATGGCAAAGAATCATTGGACAAGGATGGATTATCCTCAAAATGTTCCCATTCCTTTTTCATGTGGAAATTATATATGTGATCAATGAATAAAAATCTTCTAAGCCTCCTCTAACTGACGTGTGGATGGAAATCGCTGCGGCGATTAGAATACGATTAGAGAACACTGTGTTCCTTATCAATTTCAAAGAGAAGGGTAAAGGGTTGGAGTATCTAGACTTCAATTGAAGAAAAGATATTACATGTCTGCATGTCTAGAAGAAGGACTTCAGCCTAGGAGATCTGAAAAAAAAAATAGATTGAGGCTTAGCACTGCTTGTGCTCAGCACTGATTTCAACTTGCTTCTCAGATATTTGGCTGGAAAAAGAAGCCAAGAAACAAGTTTTGCTAATCTGAAAACCAGTAACGCAAACACGGTACTATCATCTCAGAAAGCAGGACAGACATATTTATGACAAAAATAAGCACTGTCAGATTTCTGACATGCCTAATGCTGAAGTGTAGTTGTCCATCTCTTCGTGTGGGCTCCTCCCTCCTAAAAAGCCCCTTTCATCCACTAACAAATAAGGAAGCCCCAGTCTGTATAAGCTATAATATAAGGCAATTAATGGTGTTCTACCACTGAGGTCATTCATTAACCTATGAGCTTCTCAAATATTTAACATATTGATCCTCCTTTGTTCCGTTTTCCCCTACATCCAATATCTTTAGTACAGTTGCTAATTATTTATTTTAGTAAAAACACAAATGCTCCAGTGACCATTGCCAACAGTTCAGCACTAATGAGCAGCTCTCTGGTAACTAACCCTTGCGTCCATTCAATATGAGAAAGCAAATCGGTAAGGAAAAATCTTTAAGCAATGTTATGTTGTTATAGATAATAGTGAGGAGTTGAAAAAAAAATCTTTGCAATTATTAGAGAGTTTGACTATCATCCTGAGAAGTGAATATTATTGGACTATAATTATCACTACTGCTTATTGGACTATATTCATTATCTCTACTGCTATTATTATTATTGTTATTGGGTCAGCAATGTTTTGTTCATGATGAAATAACAAAGACAGTGGAGAACCGCTAAGACTGTTTGCAGCAGTTACTTTCTGACTGAACAGAGAGCAAGGAAAGCTTTTATTGTATCCTGAAACGCAGTTCAAGGTAGCTTACAAATCGCACACATTTTTTCCTCTGTCAGATTCATCAATCCTGTCTGAACTCTGTAAAAAATCTTTGAGGTATGAGTAGAAATTTGTAATTGTTCAAAAAATTCATTAATTTAGCAGACTGAAGTGGACAGGTTTGTGGATAGCAAATGGTTTATTCAGCTTCACTAGAACTCTCTTCTTTGGGGTCTGTGCTTGTAGTCAAGACCCCATTGTATCATCTGCTCTGACCACCTGCATATGCCTTGACTTTAACATTTCACCAATTTATGAAACAAAGGGGTCCTGTGATATGAATTCTTGGAAGCCTACTGTGGCTCGAATGCATATTGCAGCCTTTTAGCAGGAACTTCAATAGGCTCACTTTCCTTACTTATTTTCATAGACGTTATAAGATCTTAATCTTCTTAAAAATAAATTAGCCAATGAATATGAAAGACCATCATGCACCCTACATGCATCTCCAGAATTTCTGCATCTGTTGTGAAGTATGCACCAAAACTAAGTGCATAAATTCCAATAGCTGTCTCACCCACATTGAGACCACTCATCTCCTTCTGTTTCCAAGGAATTCATCAGGACTTTTAACAGTAATATTGTGTTCACAGTTCATGAACAGGTAATCTCTGACCTCATCTTCACCTGACTCATCATTTTCAAGGCTGAGTTTCCTAATCTCTAACATATATCCTGCAATCTAATCTCTAGGTATTATCCTGACTTTCTGTCTGACTTAAAATATATACTGATGGACCACTATTATTTAATCAAGAGCTTCATTTCGTTCTTTAATAATCTGCTGTTTCTCGTTGGTATCCATTAACCCTTCTGTGCTCTGCAGATTCAAATATGTTTATGCCCTTGTCCAAGTCATGGATAGGTGCTGTAAATATTGTTGTGAATTGTGGCCATTTAATTCCTTATTGTAACGTAGGAACCTTGTATCCCTGTACAGCATGTTGATTCTTCAGAGTGTTCAAAGTTGGATGTGAAGGAGAACTTCAAAACATAGATCTGAGAGAGAGACGAGTTCTTTCCCCAAAAGAATCTCTACTTATTATTAGTTCAAACATTCCCTGCGTTTGTGCTTGACAAGTATGTAGCTACTGAGATGTCCCTTCAGCACAGTGCACTGATGGAGATCACATAAAATCATTCTTCAAATCTTAGTGAAAACAGAGATTGAGCTGCCTTTTTTTGAGAACTTCATATTTCATCCACTACTGAGATTCTTTCCAGATGAAATTTTATCTATTTATACATTTCAAAAATATTTGTCTTATTGTATTTTCGATTCTTTGCTTTGCATTAGATTCTCCTCAAAATAATTGTTAATTTTAGTTAAATTAGATTGTTTCCTGTCCTAGCACTAGACATTTAATCAGTACATAATTCCTATAACATCACAACTTTATTCATAAGATTATCTATTTCATTCAAATGCGGTGAATGCTAATTCTGAAAGTAGTCCCACTTTTATATGAATGTTCTACTGTGAAAATCTTTTCCTGTTATGGTCTTTTCTTCAGCCTAAATGCTAGCAGATGTATCTTGCACTTGCATTTCCAATGCTGTAGTTGCTCTGTAGATAGCTTCCTTCTTGCCTGCTGGTTTAGGAGTGCCAGCAGCCATTTGTAGTCAGTCGAAAGTTTGCCTTGGATTCAGATAAGCAATGTATCAGTCCCTTTGGACACTGTAGTTGTACTCAGAATCCCCTCGCTTTCATTTATTTATTTGGTGTGGTGTAATATATATATTCCATAGGCTTTTCTCTGACCATTACCTGCTTACAAATTTACAGTAACAGCAACTGCCTGTTTAGAGCCAAGTGTGAATGCATTGCTGAAGGTAATAACGGAGAAAAGGCAATGGAAATCAGAAAGTTTTGAAGTTTTAAACATACAATGATTTTTTGTATGAAACAGCTTTGCAGATTTGTGCTGACAATGCAGTTTGTTTCTTCCTTGTTGCAAATGACATTTCCAGAAATGATGCAGACAGGCCTTCTAAATGAACTGATTTATCTCTTTTTTTTTTTTTTTCTTCAAAGACACCATCCCACACCACCAAAGAAAAAAACCCCAAATGCCCCCCTCCTCCCCAATCTCTGTGAAAGCACTGGGCATACAGAGCTTACGATAAAGAGATATTCGCTTATTCTACTGAATTACTGTGTGGCAGAAGTGACTCTCAGCATGACCCAGCCCCTTCCTGTATATCAGCGCAGCTGCGGTACGTGCTCTACCCACATAATCTCGCTAGGGTCTTCAGCATCATTGTGGTTCAGCTGGCATTCAGCCATGCTCACACGGTGAGTGAAGGCAGAGAAATCAGACTGTTCAATCAAAACAGTGAATTATAATGGTTTGGGGTGGGTGCTGACGTTGTGATTTCTGTGTGCTGTCACGAACGTCAAGGTGAAGAAATATATTTACACAATACTGAGTAGATGTTGTAATTCAGGTAAAATGAAACTTAAGAATTATTTGGGAAAAGAGAGTTGATGCTTACCCCATTCACACCCATGCACTTTAGGGAGGTCATTGGGGCAGTGCCAATGTAAAGGAGATCACAGGTCAGATTAGAATTCGTTTTGCATATCTTGCAATGTCAGGTAACATAAAGAAGGCCATTTATGCAAACCAAATAATTTTTATGATCCAAGCAGCCTTTCTTCCACGTTGTCTTTGCACAACTTATTGAATTTTCTAGGAATACTTAATAGACTCTATTAGGTTTTGTTAAATTAACATTTTATTAATTTAAATTAATTATAACTTGATATCAGCTTGTTGAAGCTGTTGCTGTGCAGAGATTAGTATTGAAGAGGAATTCTTGGCTACCTTAGGCAAGGAGAAGGAATGTAGGTTTTGTTCCCAGCCCAAACCCATCAGCTATTGATAGCTCAGACATAGACATTGGTATCTAAAATGGATGTTGAAGTAGAAAAGCAGACTTAGAAGTTTTCAGATGAAGTGAGAAGACAAAAATCTTTCTCAGGTCTTTTGACATGCTTCTAGTCCCCTGAGGCTTTTTAACCAAAACTACTCCTATATTCAGTTAAGCTTTGGATTAAAATAACCCTGAAGCACAAGTATTGTAAGAAAAGGATGTCCCTTTGTTAAAGCCAGTTCCTGCTGAGGAACTGTCTGGCTTGCATCCTCCAGTAACTTCGGTAGATGTGCATTAATGGAAGTGTTCCTTCAAGTATGAATGGGGTAGAAGAAAGCGCAGCAGGCAAGACAGCAATGTTCACCTTCCCACCCTCCTCAGCCCCTCACTCTCCATGTGCTCACCCACCCCCACAGACAAAATGACCTCTCAGGGCCTAATTTATTTGGTGGATAAGAGGGTTGTTTTTCAGCAAAGAAGCCAAAACACAGATCTTGTAGGGTTTTCATTCTCAGCCTCCCACCTGTTACTGCAACATCTTCACTTTCCTAAGTTAGAGATGTTATTGAGAAGCTTCTTTTTGTTTGTGCTGGGTTAGGGACTGTGGAAGCACCTACCTGTATCCAGAAACTGCCCTCATGGCTCAAAAAGAGCCCCTTCACACAGGTGCATCATGCAGTTTCTTGTCTATGTTATGGAGTAAAGGCTGCCCCTGTACCCAAGGGAATGTTCACTCTGGTCTGCTGCTGTGGGCTGCAGTAGCACCTCACTCTAGGGCTTATCCCATGATGGGTTCAGGGATCATGCTCAGAAGGATGACATCAGGTTGAGCTGCAGGAGGTAGCATGAGCTGGGGGACCCAGTTTGAGGTATAATGGAGGGAAAGGGGTTATCTTGGCAGGAAGTGTAAAGAAGCAAGGTAGGAAGGAAAGGAGAGAGAAAAGGGCCTTGTCTTGTGCCTTTTTGCAGATCTTTTGCTGCAGCAAGGGATGGCCAAGCAAAAAAAGCTGGGAAAACTATTCCCTGGCTTTTGTACTGCATGTGAAATAATTCCAATTCCTTTTCAGCCTGAACAAATTCAATTCCTTATTTCCCATGTCCTTCAGGACAGTCCATTATGGGCTGATTTGGAAAGAAACCAGACTACACTCTTCATGGTGAAGCTGTTCCAGTTTCAGAAAAAAATTGTAAGATTTGTTGGGCCACAGAGAAAAAGAGAACAACAGGAACATCACTATACAGCCTATTGGTTAGGCGCTCCCATGACCAAAAAGAGATATAGGTTTTGGTCCCTGCTTCTCAGAATATTACTGTGTTTCCCAATACTGTAAAATAAATTAAAAAACAAATCTTTGAGATTAATCTGTTGTTCCAGTCAAAGTAATAGACCCTGAAAGTCTGAACCTAATAACGTATGGAGTTAATTGTTGATGTGGCAAGAACTGCTGAGATTTCTTTTCACGTTAATATCTTAGGCTTGTCTTTAAGTCAGCAACACCTAAAGAGATATGGGACTATGGAAAAGGCATGAGAATGCTTTGAAAAAATGTTTCCTGAGGAACTTCCTCAGGCTTGGCACAGTGATCTGTTACTCTTACAGTATTTCTTTCTGTAATACTTCTTTCTGTTTTTCTTTGAAAAAGATTCTTTTCACTTTGTTTCTATGGTCTGGATGATTTACTCCCATAGAAATATTTACCTGTGCTTGGCAGTGTGTGAGCCTAACTTAGAGACTTTTTTAAAATGCATAACTTTTTCTAATGACTATGTAGGAAGCTGTGGAAGATTAGGGTTTCACATCATCTAATTTCAGATTTCTACAATATCTAGACCTGCACTAGTTTTCTAGACTCCATTTATCATCAAGGGAGAGAAACGTCAGTATAAGAAATTATTTGATTCATTCTAAGTGACAGAAACTGGATCAGAGGAGCCACTGCCTAGAAGTAAATGCTTCTCTACACTGACTGTGAATATCTCCGTGTAGGCTTGTACCGAGCTACGGTTCATTGCCGAATAGCTGTGTTTGTACATATGCGTATCGGACTTAGTTGCATGCCTGCTGTTGCACTGGGTAGTTTCAAGGATCTTCTAAAATGTAAAACATGGTGAAAAAACTTAAATGATTTGGGAACTAGTTAATGAGATATCACTGTATGCTTAATACAGTGCATGATGTTACCAGGCAGCCAATCAGTTACTGATTATTGACTCTAAAGATTACAGTCCACTGGTAGGACGATTGCGAAAAAGAAATAAACTGAACGTTGACTCTCATCTTTGACTTTCTAAAACAGTCACTGTTCACTCCATACATCTGGTTATTTGGGTTACTAAAAATATATAGGAAGTCTCCTTTTATGTTTTGGTGGTCTACATGTATCTTCCTTTGCAAGACACTGGGAGGAGACTGGTGTTTCCAATACTGTATGAAAGGAATGTGAGTTGAATGTTGAAGCTTTATGACTGATGTTTCCCTGGGAGCTTCTCTTCTGTTTCCCATTTGACTGGTCAGTGTGTGGCCAGTCAGCAATCCTTCCAGTCGGGGGGAAAGGGAGAGGATATAGTTACCAGTTTAATGAGAAGCACAGCCTTGCACAGGAGCACATGCCAGCTCCTGTTAGGAAAGGCAACAGCTCCCCAGGGACAGGAACTCATCAGAAACTGGGCGCCGGGAGGGGCTGCCTCTCACAGAATAAAATGCTGTTAATCATTGGTTGTCCGGGCAGCCTGCTTCACCGTGACCAGAGTAGCTCAGGAGGCCTCTAACTCTTATCTGACTGTGCAAGACAACAATTCTCTCTGAGTTTCTGCAGACATTTCTCTCCTTCTTAAAATGTGATAGTCCTGGAAAGCTTTAAAATATTTTTTTTAAAAAAAAGTAGTGGTATTGAATGCTGTTCTACTTTGTACCTGTTGAACAATGTGGAGATCTGCAAGAGCTGACACGACAGGCAGTTTAGGTCCTGATCTGACTTTTGAAGTCCTGCTGTACTTCCCAGTGCAAACTGGCATGTGGTTGCAAATGGTTGGTTTCTTTCTATGTCTAGCCTGCAGGCTGAGGACATAGGGAGTGTGTACATGCGGTATGTTTTGAGGTTTTTTGGGCAGCTCAACAGCCTTGCATTGCATGTCCTGAGGTAGCTTTAAGAAGCCATCATGTGGCATGGAAAGATACTAATCAAGGTCCCGAAGAACAAGAAGCTGTTAGGCACTCTGACTAATAAACCTTTCCTCCTTGTGGGATTAGTTTTTCTGTTAACTGTGCTGTGCTGCTGGGGTTGCACTGTTTCCAATTGCAGACCGTGCAGCAGTCAGTGCAAACACACCGATGTGTGCACCATGCTCCGCTGCATGCTATGTGTGACCTTTTCACAGTCAATGGCAAAAGGAAACAAGGCAGAATAACTGCCCTGAGCATTCAAATATTGCTTTCAGTGCTTCAGAAAACACAGAGGATTGTGCAACCAGTCATGAGGTTTTCTTGGTTGAAGTATCATCACCAAAGTGCTGATTGAGAGAATGATTTTAGAAAATTCCAAACAAGAAAGCAAGCTATACCACAGCCTAAACCCATTTCACATTGAGATAGAGTGAATGATAGAGTAGCCAAGCATCTGTATTCACACAAGCAAAGAAAGGTGGAGAATTTCACCGAGTGGCAAATTTAAATGTACATCAAGTGGAGAAACAAAAAAAAAAATGGACTAAAGCTTCACTAGAGACAGATGCTGTAAATCATAGAGTCCTTTTGATAGCATCAGTTCAATAACTACAACAACAAATAAGATTATTTTTTAATAACTTGTTATCCAACTAGACCAGTACCTTGTAAAATCAAGAGAATGACTGACAGACGCAAATAGCTTTCAAAAGAGACAGAGTCCCTTTTTAATAATGCAAGTTTAACTAAATTATAAATCATTTCATGGTCTTTGCCCAGAGAAATCCCACGTCACCAGCCTCACTGATAGCCTGTAGCTCAACACCTATGATGCCAAAACAGCTTTTCAGATACAAGCTTTCCCTTTTTTGTGTGTGCCATTTCCCCATCATTTTTCCCTCTGTCAGTTTAATTGCTTGGAGACCAGATTCCAGATCAGATAGCCCCCATGGACAAATACAGAGCAGTGACGCTTTTGCTGCAGGAATGGAAGTCATGTTGTGCCAGGGGAGGTTCAGGTGAAATTAGGAGAAATTTCTTCTTGTTCCATGCCATTTGATGTCATGCTCAGCGTATAAAGCTGGGGGGAAAGCAAGTAAGGGGGAACGTTTGGAGTGATGATGTTTTTCTCCCCAAGTCATCGTTATGCATGACGGAGCGCTGCTTTCCTGGAGACGGCTGAACCCCTGCCTGCCATGGGAAGTGGTGAATGAATTCCTTGTTTTGCTTTGCTTATGTGCACAGCTTTTTAAAACTGTCTTTATCTCAGCCCATGAGTTTTCTTACTGTCATTGTTTAACCTGACCAGCAGGTAAAACAACCACACAGCAGTTTGCCCACATCCACTCCCTCAATGGGATGGGGGAGAGAATCGAAAACAACAACAACAACAAAAACAAAACAAAACAAAACAAAAAAAAAACAAACAAACAAACAAACAAAAAAACTTGTGGTTGAGATAAACACAGTTTAATAAGACAGAAAAGTAAGATGATAAGTAATAAAAACAATTAATAGTAGTAGTAATAATACAACAAAACAAGTGATTAGCAGCACAATTTCTTACCACCCAAAGTCAATGTTGAGCAAGACCCCAAGCTTCCCTGCCTTCTGGCCCACACCCCAGCTATATATAGAATCTGACACCATGTGGTATGGAATATCCCTCTGGCCAGTTTGGGTCAGTTGTCCTGGCTGTGTCCTCACCCAGTTTCTTGGAGAGCCCTCACCTTCTCACTGGCAGGGCAGTATGAGAAGCTGAAAAGTCCTTGACTTCTTGGCAACAGCTAAAAGCATCAGTGTGTTATCAACATTATTCTCATCCTAAATCCAAAGCACAGCACTATGCCAGCTGCTAGGAAGAAAATTAACTCTGTCCGTGCTGAAACCACAGATACTTACTTTTACTCTTCTGACTCTTTCCCCCATCCCGCTGTGGGGTGAGTGAGTGAGTGGCTGCGTGGTGCTTAGCTGCTGGCTGGGGTTAGACCATGACACTACTCTTTCTGGTAAGACAGCAACATCTGTCAATTGTAATACGCTACAGAGTATTAAACAAAAAAGTATGATTCTTTCTGAGCATATAAATACCAGATGAAGGCTTGATAGTAAAAATAGTTGACAATAAGGCAGATAATAAATAAGCAGTTTTGCAAACCCCAAATATTCAGAAATCTTCAGACTACCTTAAAAAACATTAACAATTTAAAAATATTTATTTTAGGTTTGTTGGTGTTTTTTTGATACCTTTGCTCTTTACTTCTGTGTTGCTAGTTTGCATGATGGTAATTTTTTATTCTTCTCAAAAACGAGGAGGCTGGAAATTTGTTTTAAAGGAAAAACAAGATAGCTGATATATTCATACATGCTGGTTCTGGCACCAAGAACCAGCTGGAGTAATAAAAAGTAAACCAACCAATCAGCCTACCAACCAAAGAACAGGACTCCATGAGACAACCAAAGTGCTAAGAGTGCCAATCTTGACTGAGCTCCCTCAGTGTACATTTCAGGAACCTTTTGCTGATTTAATGAAAGTGTTGCCCAACAGTAAAAGAAGAATGGCAGCTTTTGAGCTCGCAAGTGTTTGAAATACCATGTCACTAGTAAAATCTTTCTTACCGCTCTCAGGCAGTCCCTTTTTCCCCACTCTACCTACAAATTTGTTGACTTGAGTATCTACCTAGTCAGTCCCCTTTCATAAGATCCAGATGCCATGCTGAGTAGGAGCAGGTTTTCTGCAGTGAAAAACTTTGATCCTATTTTTGTTGTATGTCCCAGATTAAATTCTCTATTTTCTGTCCTTAATTGAGGACTGCAATAGTATGAGACTTCCTCAACTGAGTTGGTTCATTCAGTAATATTTAAACCTCCTTTGTATGTGTGTGTGAGAATATTATGTTGTGCAACTGTTTACAAGTGCTTAAAGAAATTTAAAACCAAGAAACATATTAAAGATGTCAAAAGGATGGTTTGTTCTCCCAAGAGTTTCTGCAGTGTTTCTCCTTTTGTAAAATATAGTCTCAAAAAAAAAAGGAAAAAGAAAAAAAAAAAAAAGCCACCCTGGAAATATAATGCCATTGCTTGACTTCTATAGGAGAAAAAAAGATTTAGTGAGGTGCTATATTCCCCCAGCCAGCACATGTTTCTGAGATGTTTCCAGTGGGTAATAGTTTGTTAGTGGGATGATGTATGTTACCTTGTGGAGGCAACAGTGTACTGTCATTTCTGCAGTTTGTCCAAAGAATTTTTGCCAGCCATACTATTTTTCTGAACAGAGCACAGATACCCATTCTGCTTTGACAGGGCAGGATATGCTGATATAAATCACACTGTGGTTCCTGAGCTCCGATGAATCTCATAAAATGAAAGGATAGTCTGCTGTAATTAAATTGTGGAGCAATCCCTATAGAAAAACATACTTGCCTTAAGGTATAATATGTTTTTAATAAAAAGGATAGATCTCTATGCAGTGTATTCCATCCCAGCTGCCTGGCAGTGCTTAGGTATGCAGGATGTTAAATCAAACCCTTGCAATAATAAAATTTGAATTCTGAGATGCTGTATTTCTTTTTGATGAGGAACTAATTGTACCATATCACTGACATACTGAATAAATGTTGCTTAAAGATCAAGCTCCAACATCACTAAGCACTTTTTGAAGTTGAAATCACATGCTTTCAACTATGAGAAGAGGACTAGGTTGCGATCTGTCAGTTATGTTAGGTAGTGATTTTCAAAACTGCAGTCAAAAGAAGTCTATTGAGGGAGCAACGTGAAATATGTTGGTCCTTTCAGTTCTGATTGTTTTAGTTAATAATTTTTAGTTTTAATATACAGAATTACTGAAGATGACTGATATAAAAGAGTTCTCATAAAGCAACTCAGCTAATTAAAAGATGTAAAAATTCTATATTCAAACAGCCTAGCCAATATCTATCATCACCAGAGGCCTTCATTTCATGAGAAAGAAGCCCTCCAGTGAAATTCCAGCAGCAGCTTTCTAAGTGGACTGTTTAATGTAGTTGTCTCCTTTGGGGGTTCTTTAGCTTTAATAATGAATACCTCTCTACCACCTGGAAATGAGCGTCACCGCGCATGTGCCTGCACCCACACTCATGAGAAAGCTTCACATAAGGAAGGACCTGGCCTTTCCCACCTGGAAACAACACATGGAATTACACACTTAAACATGACCTTCCTTTCTTACATAAAGGCCAAAATAATTGTCATGTTTGCAGCTGGCTGGGAAGGAATTTTCCATTTTGCTGGTTTGGTAGACACGTTTTGTTTTTTTTCCTTTTCCAGCAGGACTGAGTAAAAGGATGATTCATTCTTATCTAACTTTTCTGAAATGTAAACTATATCAGTATATTTCACTCTGGCTTTGTATGAGAGCATGTTTAAGAGACAGTACTGACTCATCGGTTCTTCAGTTGACTGACCAGACTGCCAATTTATTATAACATTGTAAACCCAAGGGCAAGATGGGTCTGCCTATTTCCAGCTTGGCTAGCCGCTTTCTCTGCCTTTCTCATGGATTATACTTCCTGAGCATTTCCGGTTGGCCATAGAAAGGTGGACAGTCAGGAAGAAAAAACAGCCCTGTATTTCAGCATACCTATATGATTCCCCTATATTGCTATGGTGTCTGAACAATTCCTAGTCTCTACTCCAGTTACCTCCACAAAACTTGAGTAGTGTGGAACGTCCCTGTTATCTGCATTTTACTGGAAGGAGCTGAGAACCAGGCTACATCTGTGCGCATATCAAGAGATTTCCGCTAGGGTTGCCCTTTTATACAGAAGCGTTATGGTTAGAGCACTTGAATGGGAATTTCAGCTTGAAGAAGCTGAATTTTCACCACCTAGTTCCTCTGGAAGTGCTGGAAAGGCAACACCGTTGGGTAGCTGGGCTGAGATAGGAGCATGGACTTTGTCCCTCTTGGGGTGGTGGCACAGGGTGCACCACAGAGTGAAAGATTCAGGTTGCTAGGAAAAGATATTAAGAAAGCGGTAACCTGATGTAACAGCCCAGTCTCCCTCAGTAGGTCTCCCTCAGTAGGTCTCCCTCAGAAGTGTGTTCAAGGGTGTGCACTGTGCTCGAGGGACTGTGCCAGAATTTATTTCAGCATAATTAAGTGAAATGTATAAGCTGATCAGACTGGAGTGCTAAGAAGTGGGGACAGCTCTGCATGAGTCCCTTTTGAATGACATAAAAATACGCTGATCAAAACTGAATCAGGGGTGCGTTATGAAGGCCTGTCTTCCACTTAGTTTCCTATTGGCCTTTCTCAAGGCAAGGATTGAAGAAGTCGGTGCTTTTACTTCATCACTGTTGTTGGTTTGTTTGTGTGGTTTTAAAGAGGAATCCATAAAGTCTTGAAGACAGAGCTGTAGTGTCATTCAGTGAGGATCAAAAATACCTCAAACAGCAAAAGGTCAAACCAAATTAGATACAGAATCAAATCTAGTGGAATTCAACAAAAGTGCTTCTGAGCAATGGCTTGTGAATATTCATCCCTGCTTTGTCCTTTCTGCCTGGTTTTCCAGCTGATTGTAAGGACTGTGCTCAAGCACTTCAGGGCCATGTGTGCCACTGAGCAATGGCAGTGTTTATGCACCAGTATTCTAGGGACAGTGTTGCATCAGGTCTCACAAGAAGCAGGTTTTTTGGGGGTGAATAAATGGGGAGGGAAACCAAAGTGTTGTCAATGATTTGATAAATATAATTGTTTTTGCAGATTATGATGGACTTGATACTTTAGACCATGACTAGAACCATAGACTATGTCTGTTACCAAGATACTGTCTCTGAACCAAGAGAAAAAGCTGTATTTCGGTACAGGAATATTGAGCTCAGTCTCATTCTGCTTCTCAAAAATATAGTTATAGGCTAACCACAGTATTCTGCCTATTTAATTGAGTGCTTTTGATCTGCTCAATTTATTATGGGTCGCATTTTCTTTAATTGCATGGAGACCTAAAGTTGCAGACATGCCAGTATAAGTTCATAAACCTTGAGGATTAAATTCCCATTGATACTGAGTCTCTGAAGCGGCAGCATTTTACATTCTTTTCCTATATTGTTGTGCAGCGATCCTCTACGCTGCAAAAGCACTTCCAAAACTCATTGCAGCCATGTCTGCATTTTAATGATAGGTGAAATGATCCTTGCCTGCAGTTCGTTAAACACTTTGACATCCTTTTAAATTAAAGGTGTTATAGAAATGTACGATCATTATGTGGCTTTAGATTCCCAAACATTTCCTACATGTATCTGAATATTGATAAACCCGTGGCTTAAAAATGCTGCGATTGCAACTTCAGAAATTTCTTCTGTTCTAGTTTGTTTAACCAAAGCTTGTTTAACATTAAATATTTAGCAATTTTCTTTCTTCAGATCAGCATACTCATTAATAACTTAAAATATAAACTATCATACATTAAACATGCAAATCAGACATTTTATTCAAACTGGGTCCTCAGTCTCTTGCAAATAGTTATGATAAATAGCACCTTCTGCAGTGAGTCATAGCGCTGTTTCTGTCAAAATTGCTCCCTGAGCAACAAGCAAGGCAGAGAGAGGCAGCAGAGTCTGGCTGTGTCGTTGGCCGGTGCCGTCTGCCTGTTACAACGCACTTTCGGCCTCTGTTTTCCTGTTACCATGCTCTGGCAATACATTATATTTAAGTCACTTCATGGTGTCTTTACGTGGGGGTAGCGATATAACTTTTGTTAAAGTGAGGTTCTGGGCAATTTGATAATTTGGCATGTTTACCAAATTATTGCCACAAAACAGCTTGTCCATTTTAGGAATAGTGGGAGTTGAGGATCAGCTAGCCTGGTTCAAGCTATAGTTTTGTGAAAGAAAATGAGACTGGAATGTGTAGATGTCTAGGGGAACAGGAACGGTTTCATAATGCTACCAGACTGCATATAGGTACATAAGAGAAGCTTATGCATCTTAGTCATTGGCACAATAAGAGACCCTAGAGCATTCATAGAATGAAGATACCAACCTCATGTTGCGCCTTGGAAGGGCTGCAATGAAATATAAAGAAAAAAAGAAAACAACCAAAAACCTAGACAGAATGTTTTCTCTGCATGAATCATTTGTAATTGGTTTTTGGGAAGGGTTCCCCAAGGAATTCTGAAGGATTGGTAAAGACTACAAGAACTGTTGAACCCTTGGGGGGACTTGAACGCTGATGAAAATAGGAATATATGCTGAATGGTGTTGACTTTGAAATAAGCTACTGTTCTGTACAAACAAAGTAGATCCTGCAAATGGTAAGTATTCCCATCCATGCTTAAATACTTAAATAAAAAGTGATCAGTCTTCGGAGGGAAAAAGAAAGTCCAAAGAGACAGTTCATACAGCCTGCCAACTCAGCTTCTTTTGGCAAGGAGGGAAACTGAGGCAATGCATTACCCAGCCCTAACATGTGCAAGCTCCTGTAGTCAGATTGAGAGCATTTGTTATTTATCATACTAAACCCTATCATAATGCTGAGGTTTCAGATCACATCACATCAGGATTTAACAGAACGTGCTGCTTCTCTGCCTCCAGCACAGCCTCTCTGCTTGTGTGCACTGCCAGCGTGCCAATGGTGAGCATACAGCAATTTCTTACATTGCATGACTTTGAAAAAATAATGAAATAATTTCATACATACACTTTTTTACTTTAGGTGAAACAACTATTTTTAGGGATCTTTTAGACAAGAATTACCTTAAAAGACTAGGATGCTTTGAATATGTGAGCATTTCATTCTGAAAATTACGTGCTTTTAATATTTGTTTTGGTTGAGGCTCTGCTATTTGATAAAATCCTTATTTGTAGAAAAGAATTTCAGCAGCGTTAGTCAATGCTGCATCATATCTCCTATTTCAAATTATGTTTAAGCTTGTAGGGCCCAGGCTATAAGACTGTGAGACAGAGGAAGATTCATACGAGGAAGGAAAACATTATCAGGACATGGACTGTATTAGATTCTACCCGGGATTTTAATTCAGATTTGTTTTGTGGGAATTGATATTCTTATTTTGACTCTGGCACAATATTGGTAAATGGCAGCCTCTAAATTCTGAAAACGCTACACTCTGTAATACGGTGGCTTAGTTTATATCTGAGCTCTTTGTGTTAAGCATATATAGGTCTCACCTGGTTATCCTCTTTTTCCTGTTTCATACCAGTGATATTTATTAAAACAGAAAGGATCTGAGTATTGCCCTTCAGCTTTCAGAGTATTTGGCTAAATGGCTATCACACTGCAGGCTGCCTTTTCTTTTAAACTATCTGTATTGCGTTTGAGTATAGAAGCTGTTTAGTGCACTACAGCCATGTGAAAACTGTTGTTTTCCTTAATTCTGTATTTTCCTTTCATCCTAACTGATTACCACCTCAGTCAGAATTTATCAGCACTGCTCTGTGCACTGGACTGTGTGACCTAAATTTTATGACCTTGTGTCCAAAATCTAATTCTCTGGTACAAACTCATATTTCTCTGTTGAGGCTTTAAAGACATTTTCTTCATTAGCATGGCAGAAAAGCATGTGGAAGCCAAGTGAAACAATATGCAATTTTGCATTACACTCAAACTCCTTGCTGCAGTGCACTCAACTAATCACCTATTAAAATTTTATTTTCTCCCCATATCCTTGTTTCCTCTTTTGCAAACAAATAATCTATCAGTGCTAAGGAGTTATTTATTTTGCCCACCTTTGATTATTCCTGTTAGCTACCAGCCTTCAGTTTGGCCATTTTTCCGTGGCTACTCAAGTAACCACAGTGCTACCGAAGTCTTTCCAGTATATTAAAAATCCCCAGCAACTGTGCTTCCACTGCAAGGGTATCTTTGTTTAAAACTGTAATATTAACAAGCAATTATATATAATTAGAAAATAAATCTAACTCTCAGTATATTGCCAAATTCTGGACAGTAAATTGTTATTATGGACAAGGAATACCAAATACTTTTAGCATCTATGACAGTGGGAGAGCATGAAAGAGAAATAGAAGGTAGGGACAATTAAATGACAGGGCTCTAATGCCATCCAGAAGTTTGTGCAGAAATCAGATAAGTGATTGTGAGTAACAGCTTTTTCTTTTTTCCCCTTACAAGAAATTCTACAAGAATTTCTGCAAGAATTTAGATTATTTTGATAAATGTGAGATGAACGACCTCTCCCAGACATTTATATATCCATTCTTAGGCAAAGAAAGGTATTTGCGTGTAGTTGTCAAGGCAATTTTATTTTATCATGTCATTTCCTAATAGACACACAAATTCTTATTGGTCACTTTCAAAACTGCATAACAAATTTCCCTCCAGAAATAGCTAGGATCATAGGCTGAACAATTTTAGATACAAATTTAAGGTGCTCTTTTCAATCATAATATTTTCTAATCCACATCCAGTGATGAAGCATAGGTTTTGTACTCAATGTATGTACAGTAAAAATTGGAAATAAACAAAAAAAGGATGAAGATCATCTAATGGAGTTTACTGTGATGCATGGCATAATCTCGGGCTGATACTTTTTAATTTTCACTTGTTGATGAATTTACTGGTTGTATTTAAAGCTGGTGAGATGACATGACATGACATGGCCTGGGAAAAAGCTGTTGCTTCCTTGTCTTGTGTTCATCTCTAAGATATTGTCTGACCCTGGAATACACCACCTAAGCTGGGCCCCACTTGTGTTCCTGCTCAGTATGCTACAGCTCACAGGAACCAAACACAGGTGAGGTTTTTACTCTCATTCACATAAGACCACTGCTCTCATTCTGTGGTACCTAACACACTAAATATTAAGTGAGTACCTGGAGAAATTATTAGTATTAGAGCTATTTGAGGGAACGGAGAGGAACACACTGATCATGAAAAAGCCTGATGTTTACACATTTCTGTGTTTTTTATTGGAAAGAATTGGCAGATCCTGGGATTCTGTGCAAGATAATGTGGTCCTTGTCTAGTCAGTACAAGAGAAGAGAAATTTTGTGGAGTTGTAAAGTTAGGAAACCCTAAGCACAAACCTTGTTGGTGGTCTTTTTTTTCCTTTTTTTTTTTGCTGTTATTAAAATATGTGTAGCTTGACTGACTTCAGACGTGCTGTTCACTGTTCACAGTTTATTCAGCACATGATAATGCACTTGGTTAGGTACTTAACCTCCTGTTAAATTCATTGACTCTTGATGAGTTAAGGAGGGTTGACATGCGTGCATGCTGAACTGGATACATTTGTTGCGTGTTTTTTTTCTACTAGCTGAGAAGATCAGCACCCCAAGATTTCCTGCTGTCTCTCATAGGTGACAAAAACTCCTGCCATGTTCTTTGTCAAAAGTGGCCTGGGAGGCCCCAGTTCCCACCATCTCTATCCTCTAGAAATGACCTTCAAGTATCTTGCCAACAGGAACATCCCAGCAACCAGTACATACCTCCACAGTGGACAAATTCAACAACTGGTTTAGCTGAAATCTGCTGAGATCATAATTCAAAGATTCATGGCATCAGTTCTGTCTCAAGAATGCAAACACCTTGGGTTTGAAATAATTGCATACGGAAGCATTCAAAGCACAAATAATGACGAGACAGTACGCAATGTTTGCTATGGCAACATAAGTTCTAAAGCCAGCAATACAGTAATGATGCCTCTGAAGAGAAAAAGGTGGACTTGCTCTGGAAGGCAGATTGGAGACAGACGGTGAATCCTAAAGTAAAAAGATGCAAATTCATACAGGCTGCACTTCTAACATTGGTGTAATGTAAACTGAAATCATCATGTGGGCACCTTACAGAAGCTACTGCTGTGTTTGGTTGTATTTGCACTGCTACAGTCCTCCATCCCAAGAAATACTTCTGGTTCTAGACAAAATGGTGCAGAATGACTTGCATCCACACTACCTAAAGGTGTCTCAGCACTGCTTCATGCTTGATCCAGACCTCTTCTTAACACTTACAAGGTTATTTGTAAGTGTGTGGTTTCTTGCCTAATTCAAAATATCATAAATAATGTTAAAGCAGCCTATAAAAGAAGTATTTTTATTCCAGCATGAGAACCAAGGGGCTGCATTACAAGCTTTGGAACGCAGTGGGAAAGTGTACAGAGAGATTATTGGATGCAGAGAACGCTACGGTAGTATTGGAGAACTATGCATGGTGAGGAGAACCAAATGCAATATAGACAGCTGTCCCTGGAGTAAAGTTTTGGTTTGGTGGAAACTGTTCAGTTGGCTTAAAAAAAAGAACCTAGAATTGAATTAACTTGTATACAGTTTGAGCAATCAGGGTACCAGAACTTAGGACTGAACTGTGGAGTGAAGTTGATGATAACAAAGAAGACAAACTCTTTATTCTGTTTGCTTCTGTGTTCAGTGGTTGAAAGAAAGCGTTTGGATGCTTATATACAAAATTCAGTCCAAGAGTTACATTCCCAGGAGGAACCATTTGCAAATGTTTTTATAAGCCTGTGTAGAAATCAAAGGCCAAAGTACATCAGAAGCTTCTGATGCATCTTTTATAACCTCTAGGGCCACAGTATCTTGAGTGACAATAACAAAATATTTCAAAAACAGCTAGCATCAGATCAAGACTTTGTGGTGCAAAAGAGATAGTTGAACAAGTCAGATCATTCTGATAGCTGAATGATCACAACCTCGCTCATGTGTTGACTACTGTTTCAGTAAGACTTGAAAAAGTATTGTCAGAACCCATCTGCTACCACAGATAATGTGGTTAACATGTTGACTGCAATTAAAGAAGCAGAGCTGTCCTTTCATATTAGATGCTTTACATAGTCTCAGTTCAGTCACTGAAAAGGGCCTATATGTGCACCAGGTGAACAATGTTTGCATCGTTTTTCCGAAGCATGCACATAGCAAGTACTGTGCTGAAAAAAAACCCAGCTCCTGCTGGCTGTTTCCCAGTGTAAATTAATAACAGATGTTCCAACAAAGTTATGACACGTTATCTAGATATTAGAGCAACAATCAGCTATTAGTGCCACTTTATTGTCAAAACAGGCCTGGAGAAATGGATAAGACCTCATGACTTCTTTGAAGGTGTTTTGACAGGAGTTGAAAGTGTCATCAAGAGCCTAGAGCCCATGCAAACTGTCATTACATATCATTGTGATAAAGACGCACATACAGTTTCAATGACCCATCCATGTTATGAAATGACACGTATGTCACTGAAAGTTACCATGCCTGGATCAGCAGCTTATTGGTAACAACGGTAAAAAACCTAGATGTTTAGCCACCAAGACAGATATTGTGAGGTTTATTGTTTTATTTATTTGGACACACACACAGGGTGGTGATGGGCAGGAAAAGATGTTCATTTTTTGCAGGGAGCCGTGTATTGGATTCCAGATGCAATGTCTGTTCCTATGAGGAAGTCCAGAAAAGTAAGATTTATGGTAGATCCTGTAATTCTAGGTCTGTAGTATTGCATGGGCAGAGGGAGACACTTGTAGTGGGTAACAGCACTTCCGATAAAACTTTAGAAGGCAAATCCTTGCAATTTACCCCCTATCTGTGAAGTCCTATAGTCTGAGGATTCCAAAATGTGCGCTTGAGAAGATATTAGTGGGTGTTCTGGTACAAGTCAAGAGGGTATTAAATACGCTCATGTATGAGATTACCAGCTGAAAATTGAAGACAGTAAAATGCGATTCCCCCATGTGGTTGAAGCTGTGCAAAACCAGGTATTCATTACTGTCAGCACCAGCAGAGGAATACCCTACATGTTCCAGCAATTTCAAGTAGTTAGTGAAAGAATCTGCTCAGCTGCTGGTGATATTATCAGTGTTCAGAAGTCTGCCCCTCTGGGGAGTATGTCAATCAACTCATTGTCATTAAAAAAAGAAGTAGAGAGAAAAGTTTGAAATGTAGATTCTGCTACCCTGAATTTACAATGGTTTTGACATGCTTCTTGTTCATTAAAAACAATCTTCTTTTGTCAGAGAGGTTTTCATTTTGAAACAGCTGCAAATATCTTGCGTTCTGTAGAGGCACATACCTTAAGCAAAGTATTGTGATATGTGTAATATTGTTAGGGATGCTTTTTTCCATTCCTTTGTTCTAATTACCTTGAATAAGCTATAAAATTCACAACATTTTAGGAAGAAGGTGACTGTTTTTAAAATGGGCTATCTGAAACACAGTTAAGTGATGCGACAATTGATAGAATATGTCATGAAGGAGAGGGAACTGCTGATGATTACCAAAAGGAAGAAATAAGAATATGTTGTATATCTAAGTGTATGTGTATGTTTCATGAAAGCTTTGCTTGATAAACCTTCAAGACGAGCTATAAAACTCCAAGATTAGGATACTTTTAAATGTGATAGCTGAGATCAAAGAGAAAATCATAATGTTAAATATACAAAAGCACTCATATCTCTAGAATACATTACTCAGTCACGGTAAGCAACCCATTTAAGATTTCATGATTACTTGAAAAACACTTTGTGGCTTACACTCTGCAGACATAGCACTTAAGATATGCTGTCATTCACATATTGTAGGAAAGAAGCTAGGAATTACATAAAAATCTTAAATCTATTGCATAGGAAATCATCTAGGAAGCTTAACAGTACAGATTGCATTAAGGTGTCAAACGGAGCTATGTTCAAGGATCCTTTGCGGGGTTTTTTTCAACTTCACAAAATAGACACATAGTGGTCATTGGCCTTAATCTTCCAATAACTCATTTCTTAGGGGACAGAAATAGTGTTAAACAAAAGAGAAAGAATAAAAGTTGTATGAGCTCAGCTTTTCCAAATCTGAGACACAGAAGATAATGTGTGTTCTGCTAGGTTAATACCCTTGGTCAGGAGCAGGAGGTATTACGAAGGCTTTTAATTAACATCCCTGAAGCACTTGTTACATCAGCGGGTAATCAAAAGTACAGAGAAAGTTCCTATTTGTATCTTTCTCCATATGAAGGAACACTTAGAGAAATAAAAGTAATAAGAATGAAAACAACAAAAAAATGGGTCTTTTTCCCAGTGGCAATAATTGTGAGTGCTTAGTGACTTAAACACATGAAATGGATGTTTCATAAGAGATGGCGATGATCCCCTCGAAGACTATGTCTGGATAATTAGCTATGCAAGAGGAGAGAGTGGGAGAAAAAAACCACCTTATTTTGTATAGTCAGTGTTTAGGCATAACTATGCAGTGATGGAGAAAGAAGTAGTGTCATAGGGAGAGCAACCAGTCATCTATTCTTAGCATTTATATAGTACTTTACAGGCTTGAAGCATTAGGCAGAACAATCTGTATTTATAAAAGTGGTTTTAACTCCCCATAGGCCTTCTGGATAGTGTTAATACATGCTATTTTTGTTGTTCTTCTGTTTCGTTCATGGGTTTGGGGTTCCCCTCCCCTCTCCCCCAGCAAAATTGCAACCTTTTCAACAGGCAACCGTGTATAATTATCTTGATCCATTTTACCAGAAGTATTGTTTGACGATCTCATCTCTGAGTAGTCATCTATGGAGACATGTCAACTGGTTCTTGCTAATGGAAAGTGCAGTCTGTCATTCCTTTCATTCTGTCTTCTGGGCTCTACCAACAAACTTCTCTCACCTTTTCACATTTCAGTAGGAACTTGTGATGAATTTGGAGCTGCTTGGTAAGAGTGATGTGATAGATTTGGAGCTATTCAGAAATAATTTGTTAGTTCAGCCAAGAGACTGGTACTTTTTCTGCCTGATAAGAAAGTGTGACTTCAGCTTCCCCTCATAAGAGGCACTGTAATGGTCCATGACTCTAAAAATCTTTCCTGTGTAGAACTGGCACGTCCATTTTCAGTCTAGTGCTTTCTTTTCTTGTCCTCAGCACTGAGAGACTTTCTCAGTGGAGCATATAAATCAGTCTGCTTTTTTACTGCATATCCCAAAACATTGTTATTTATAAAATTACAAGCATTCACTACTATTTTTAAGACCACAATCTGAGTAATTTTTTATGTTTGCATTATATGTCGATTTTAACCCTAGAGTGGCAAAATGTATGCTGCTATTCCCTTCATTTTCTGCGGATGACCGGCTTACAAATAGGTGCTCATAGTCATGCTAAGTTAAGTACGGCTGTTCTTTGTTTATTTTCATTCTTTTCTTAATCTTTGTTACCGTTGTCTCCTTCTCCGTTTGCTGGAACTAGTTTTACTTTTCTTTGCCTTTTTCTTTCCTGTCCTCCAGCCTCTCATCCTAGCTATCGTATGTGGCAAACTCCTTTTCTCCCCTGTTAGCTCTCCTTCTTCAGCATTGCCTTGGTAGCACTCTTTCACGTTCCTGTCCAGAAATGTGTCCTCTATGTCTTGGCTCAGCGGCAATCACTGAATCATGACCAGCATCTCCTCCAGTATTTCTTTGGTGTATTTGTGTATCAGCTGCATCTCCAGACTTGGGAAATTCTCTTCCACGAAGTCCATTAATGAAAAGTTCACAGAGGATCAGAATATTTCTCATTGTATATGCTATCATGCTCCAGCTGATCATGTTTCTTTGCTGAATCATGTCCTTAAGAGCAATGAACTCTTTCTAGGCCTTGTCAGAGGGTCAAGACATCTAAGACAAGTGTCTATGTAAAATTTCCTCTTTACATAGGTTTCAAGTGAATTATTGGTACTGCACAGCAGGCAGTATCAGTCCTGAGACTTAACATCTCTAGCTTTAAGAAGTGCATCTGCAGATAGCTATGCCTTCATTTCTACAGAGGATGCTTTTGGAACAGTTTAAGGCTCTTGTGTATTTCTGAAAGGTGGCAATTCTTTTGGTTTAAATCCCTTGAAAACTACAAAGTAAACTACATGACAAAAACCAGTCCATTCCTGTGAAACAGTTTCCTTTTAGATTAAAAGCAACCTTGTGTTTTTGCAACTGGAAAAAAAAAAAAAAAAAACCAACATGGAGGAAGTATTTTTCCCAACAGGGAGTGGGTGTTGGGGCTTTAAAGCTATTTTCACTTATTGCAATCTGTAGCCAACTATTGTGCTTTAAACCATGACTATATACTTTCCTTCTGGCTTGGGGAATGACATGCTCCTTCAGTTTTGAACTATAGCCCCTCTTCCCAGTGCTGAGATTGCATAGACTGCACATGTTTCAAATAGTTTTGTATTTATGTGGCTAATTTGAGATGAAGAGGATTCTTTGGCAGGTATCTCTCATTAAAAACATGAGTGCTGCTGCAGATCGTGCCAGTAGTGAAAATGCAGGACTTTGGATAGTGGATGTTCATGTAATCATTCAGTATTTTGCAAGTTTGAAAACTGCTGGGGTTTACATGCTACACAGCAAGCTTTTCAAAGGCATGGAGCACTGAAATAGTTCAGCTCCCTTAGTTGCTGAGAGCTCTTTTCCATTAATTTGAAGCCGTGCTGAGTCAACACAGAGTGCCTTTCAAAGTATCCATTCCACATTCACCACCAATTTCACAACTCCAGAATGTCTTTTTTTTCTATATTTCTGTTTTCTGGTATATTGTGATATATATTTCTCTTTTTCCGTGCCTTACTTATTAAGGATGTTGTTCAGAGTTAATACTTTATCTAATGATGTCTGTAGTCAGTTTCTCCACAGCTGAGGACTTTCTGGACTGATTTGGTTTATGTCACTATTTGTTTTGCATTTGCTGTTTTGGGTTTTTTGAGGTTTTCTTAGTTTTATGTGGAGGATTTTAAGTGTTAATAGCTCCTTGCTACTCTGTTTTATGTTTCGCTCTGACTTGCTGGTTTTTATTGAAGAGATAGCTATAAAGACATAGGCTTTTGCAAGATCTATGTGAAAATTCAGATATCCCAGAATTTAAAATCAGGCAAATTATTTCAACATACTATTACCTAGTTTTTGCATGTAGACAGGTACAAAACTTTTTGTGGCAAGCTGAAGATAACGAGCCCTCACATAAGTGTCTGCAAGTAATATAGCAGCAAATTACTTTGATTTATTGCACTCTAATTGTATAGAAAGCCCATTAATTGATATGTCATACGCTCAAAGTAATATAATTTAACTAGAACAATTGTGTAGCTAAGTAGAATTAGAACTTGATTGCTAGTCTATAATAACCTCTCATAGCAGAAAAAAAAAAATCTTATTTATCCTTTTTTTAGAAATAATGAAAGTTAAGATGACGTCTTCACACTTCAGGAAGGGAAGGCAGAAAAGGAAAGCAAGGTGGAACTGAACGAATCTGGTTTTAACCAGTGCTGCTTCATTTCTCTGTATATATGGATTAACAACAAACAAACAACAACAGAGAAAATCTTTTTTTTCACAATATTCTTGTTCAAGCCCAAGATGAAATGAAATCCTAACCTTGTCCCTCCAAAAACCTGCTGTAACCTGAATGAATAATTCACCTCAAGCATCATTTTAATGCAAGGTTATACTTAAGAGATACTGACAGTTGCCCTAACTAACGCTGAAGAATCAAGTGTGTGTTGGTGTGAAAAATTTAGTGTCAAAATTTACCATTTTGCTTAAAACTGCAGGTCATTGTTGTGCTTTGCATCAGAGAAGAAAAGATAAGGCAACATCTTATACCAGCGATTAACTTTTACAAGGTGTATTGTCAAGTTTCACTAGGAATCAAGCATGATCTGGATTGGTAAGTCCATGTTTTTATGTACCGACACTGAAAGGAAGTGAACCTCAGGAAAAGCAGCAGGGCTAAGATAGGAGACTGATGGACAGGAGTCCATAAGGTCCTTTGACTTACTGTGACATTAACTTCTTCTGTGACTTCTGTGACTACACCTCTGAGGCTAATTTCTGATTTGTTGTATGCTGCTGTGTTCAGGGAAAACAGGTTGCAATTATTCACAGCTACTTCACAGAATACTCATTTAACAGTTTTGCAAAGGTGTAGGGTCCCCACTGATATGTCAGATACATCCTACAGCATCAGTTGTTAGGCTGGTATTATGACTTATGTAGTCCTTCAGCAGGCCTTGATACTGCTGCCAGGGGAGAAGGGGCTGGGTGTGATGCAGTCTGAAATGCAACATCCTTGATTACAAGTCTTACACTGCAAAGGAATGTGTTTCGACCTCTACTTATGTTAGGATGTCAGGGAGTGAGCCTTTCTCTTCAGGCAGTGAATCAGGGAGGCATACTGGTTACTGCATCCCACTACCCACAAGTGCAAGAGTCCAGCAACTTTCTCAGTATCAGCAAAACGAACACAAGAGGTGCCTTCTGCCAACACATTCCCACTGAGCCAGTAGAGTAGGAAGGAAACAATTAACTGACGTGTACTGCCAATAATAGCTGCTCTAGGCAGCACATTAAGCAGTGCATTAATTGATGTATTAATTGATTTATAAACACCAACTTCCTGATTAGCTTGATTATTGCCATCGTACTGAGATGAGGAGGATCGGGGGGAGCTGAATAAGCCTTAGTGACAGTGTAATTAAACATTTCTTTTGTTGTACACTCTGTGACATTCACTAAGTGCAGATATGATGCATTTCTCTTTGCTTGATTAATGGGTTTGATTCATTTCAGCAAACTTTGCAATGCTCAGAGTTGCACAAGGGTTTTCTGAACTGCAACTTATCTGAAAAAAAGAAGGTGGTTCAGTGAAATGAACAGTGAAAAGATACAAGGGTCTGAAAGGCAGAGATGGGTTAAGAAGCAGTTTTTTAGCTGTAATAAAGTGTGTAAGGAAAGCTGATCTGCTCACCGCGACATCTGGACCTTAAGAGACAGTCTGCCTCATGGGGGCTTTCCAGATCCCTTTTCTGACATGAACTTCAAACTCCAGATAGCCAAGAGGAACTAAATTGGGACTTTGTGTTACTGAGACAAGCAGATACATTAATGAACGGTGCAGCTCTCCTCCCCTGCTGACTCCACTTCTGCTTACAAGACAGGTGCTGCCCCTTCATGCTCTGGGTATTTCCACTGTCAATGGGCAAAGGAAAAGCCAGGAGAAACAGGGAGGCTGTGCATCCCTATCAGTCCTTCCCTGATGCTGGGCACAGGGGGACTGCAAGAGTGTAAATTGCATCCTTTAAGTGCCATAGGAGAGGGTATGTGTGAGACAGCTCAGCTACATGTTTCTTCTCAACAGGGATTGTACCTAAAGTTTTGGGCTGACCCAGGCTTCCTCTCTTTCTCTGCAGTGTCATCTGCTCACCTTGTCTCTGCAGCCTCTTCCTCCCTGTCTATCTCTGCAGCCTGCCTCTCTCTTCCCAGTGGGTCAGCTGGAGCTCTGACTCATTCCACATCTCATACTGAAACTCAGAACAATATTTAATCCCTTGACATCCCCCTGAAGTTGCTAATGGACTCTGTTTCTTCTCCTTTTGCCCTCTCATCACAGCGGGGGCAGAGAAGCATCTCTGGGGTCCATCAACACTTTGCTCTGTCAGTTGATTGGGCATTGCCTCCATGTCAGCAGCAGGCGTTAGCAGAGAATCGGGAGTGTAGGGGACAAATCTATTCTAGGTTTGAAGTGGTGCAGTGTTACAGTTTAAAATACAGAAGCTGCTCAATGCTTAAATGGGGTGTCATGGAATCATTGCTAAGTGGGTGCCATGGGAAATAAAAAAAAAATTATATTTACGCATCCCCCTGCACCACATACCATTTCAAACATCCCATTGATTGTTTTTAAGGTGAAAGGGTTTGTCATTGCCTGAAGCACAATGATGGAAAGAATGAGAAGCAGTAGTGGAAACACAGAATAATAATACTCATGTAAAAATCCCTTATTCCAAGATTTTTCTTTGCTTATCTTTTCAGTCAGATGTCATACAGTAATTTGTAGCAGTTCAAGATTTGTGCGAACTCCATGGAAATGAAGTTCTAGTGATCATACTCTGTATTTGTCATGAGCCAAATGTGCTGCCCGTACAATGAGGTTTCATTCTCAAGATGCTGACATACTCTTCCTCCATGTACAAATGCTTGAGGGCAGCTTAGTGATCAGGGCATGAAACTAGTGCATCTGGACTTAATCTTTCCAAGCTGCTAGACTGTATTAATGTTTGGGCAATGAGGGAAGCTACTAAATCTAATTGTACCTTGGGAAATGCTGCAGACATTTTGTAATCTAGGTACAAATCTGGTGAAAAGAATGCCTCAGACTTAACGAGCAGAGTGAAAAGCAACTAGGAGCAAAAGTCCCATTAGCTTCAGTAGAATTCGTGTTGCTGAAATCTCTTAGATGTTCTTTAAAATCCCTTTCTAGCTTGGCTAGAAATGCTGGAAGATGAAATACAAGATATGTTTCTATGCTAAATAACTCTCCAGAGCCTATCTTTCCCTGATGACTGCAACTGCCAATGAGTAGTCTTTTGTTCTTTGGGTCACTGGCACTGTCTGAATAATTTGGGGCAAGAAACAGAATAACAATGCAATGTTTATCTTTCATTTAACTTTTATAGGATCTGGCCCAAAAGCACTGTAGCTGATGTAAGAGTCTGTTTCTTCTTTAACAGCAATGTCATTAGCAGCCTGCTGGTGGAAGAAGGGATCTGGATACAGAGGCAGTGAGGCTGGGAACTGACGTTCACAGGCTAATGCCACAGTTCAGCTTGACATGGAAGCACGGGGATGATTCTGTGCTCTGTTTGCCGTATCTCTTACCTTCAAATCTGGGCTACTTTTCCTATATGCTCTATATTTCTGCTTTTACATCAGTGAAAAAGCAATAGTTCAAGAGCATTGCAACTAGCTGGGTTCTTAGTAAATGCACCACAACCCCCTTATATTACAAATGCATCAAACACAGAACAAATTTCATGTAGCTCTATAGCTTACATGAGGACATCTTGTCTCTAGGCAGTTCATTTCTATCCCTGTTAGCATTGAGGCAGCTCTTCTGCCTAGTCCTTTTCTATGAGTCATTTCCTGTAATGTGTTAACTCTGTTCTCCAACCACACACAAAGTCTGTGGATGAAAACAGGTTTATTCTTTATAAATACCCAGAAGATAATATATAATCCTCTCATATTTTACCACATACCAGTTTTGTCCTAAATGCTCCAGAGGTTCTGGATTCAGGCCTTCCTATACAACTAGGATGGCTTACATTGTATTACTACTTATCACCCGTTAATACATTGTTTGACTCATAGTGTAGCTTCAGGGTGGTACCCTTTCTGACCCTGGAGATGCATGCAAAATCTGATCAGAAGCTAGAGACAGGTATTGGCTGTTATTACGTGGATATTACATGAGTATATCAGTGTTGCTGAACATTGTTCATCTATGTCTTTTAAATGGAATGATTAATATGTATTGCTGCTACCTTCTACAAACAGCAAGGCAGCAGCAACAGACACTGCATGCTTTGTAGAGAGTAACATGCCTAAATCGGTGCCTTTTGGTATGTTGGATGCTTATGTATTGCTACTACTTTGCACTTGCCATGCAGGAAGCCAGTTCTATCTACCCTGGAGAACTGCCTGAATACTTCAGGGTCTCTTGAATTTGATGCTATAGTAATCACAAAAACTTTTTTAACCTGCTCAGCTAATGATCATATATGATGCGATACGTTATTTCTGAAGATGTGGATTGTGACTGTTCCTTACCTTCAGTGGAGAGAGAATGAGCAGATTAAAGATAGTCAGGTGCTCAGAGATGATGGGAATGGAGTGTCTCAGATATTTCAGGAAGTGTCATGTATTTCTCCTGTGCTGCTGGGGGTTAGCATCAATGGCATGCATTGGCATCCAGTCTGTAAGTTCTTTTGAGCCACAGAACACTTACTGGGATTCTAGGGGGGGACAAGGGGGGCAAAGGTGGGAAGAGGGTTTGTGGTTGGGGTCCAGCTTCCACTGACAGCTCCATTACTGATAATGCTCCTTTTGGGTTTGCTGGCATTCTCTGATTTCTTGTTGTGTGGTAGAACAGTTGCTTACCTGAGCTGTCCTGTACTTTTAATAAACAGCAACACTTTTTGTATTTCAGGGCAATAAAAGATAATGGTGATTCTTCACCCCACCAGACATATTAAGGTGTTTTCTTATTACTATTTTTGTTATTAGAGTCTCCACTTCTGAATCGGCATTGTCTTGAGCTGCCACAAGTGGAAGGCAGCCCTCCTGCCAAATGCTACATGCTGAAAACCTTGGCCTTCTGCCATCAGAGCAGGATTGTCATGGAGGGTGGTTCCCATGGCCGTCGGTGTCAAGAGGAATAAGATCGACATGAGGAGAAGGACTCTCATGACAGCAGTTAGAGGCAAAGACTCTAACTGTAACTACAATTGAAATTGTAAATGCCCAGTCTAGATGGGCAGTAGATCAGGTACCCTTTGAGAGGTGAACAGGAAAGACCGAAGAACCTGACTGATGTCTAACTTGCTTTTGTTTCATTTTGCTTCCTCTAAATCATCACCATTGTTGTGCTCGAATTTTCCCAGTCACAGAAAGGTTTGAAAGTGGGAAGACTCTTGAGGGTTCATTGGTATGATGGAAAGTGCAGCAGCTTATGCTGCCAGGTTAAGTTTTCCTCCTCTTGGCTAGTGATGCAGTATTGGAGAATGGAAAAATGGCAGTTTAGGACATATAGCTCCAAATACTCACTCTTCTGTAAGGCTGGATAAAGCAGTATAATGAAATTACTGCTGATACAATGAATTATGGTTTAGATTAGTGTTCACAGGCAATGTCTGTTGATCTTTTTTTTTTTTTCCTGCAAGCAAGGCATTTTGATTTCAGATTTAATAATCTCTAATAGCCTCTTTTTTAAGGTCTACTAAACTAACAGTATGGGGTAACTACCATTGATCTTAACTTGATTTATGGTCTATAGATGACCAAACAAAGACTTGCAAAACCACTTTGCACTAAAGAATAGTTACAAACTCCCCTTTCCCATCAGAATGAATTTTGTTAGTCTGAAGATTCTGGTAGAAAAAAACCTCAGTATCATGCTCACGAGATAATAAATTATCTGCAACCTTTCCCAGTCTGCAATCAATATGTTATTCGCTATTTATTTCCCAATTTTAATCAAATCTAAAGACAGAAAACTCAGAAAAGCCAACCCGGGACAAAACTGATGATAACAATGACATTTATTGACATTTCTGAGGCACAAGGAGATTTAAATGAAGTTAAAATACCTTTCAGCATATGACAAGGGGTGTAATGAAAACCCAGTGAACACAATAAAAAATGCACTGCCAGCTGCATGCAGGTCAAAGATGGAATTTACATAAAAGTAAGATAATTTTTCTTCTGTGTCAGTTTATTCTGCTGCGAGACAGCTGCCTGGTTGTTGCAAGCCACAGCATTAACATCATGCTGCCCAGGTCATGTATCCTTATTTCTGATTATATAAAAGAGGAGGAAACTGTAAGAAAGGGATGAGAGGCAGAGATAACCCAGTAGCTAAAATGCAAAGATCTTCAGGTATCCTTTCAGTCATTTGTGACATATATATAAATGTATATTTAACTGGATTTCTATTTGCTGTCAGATATATTTCTTTACTTACTTCTCTCATTCTGGTGGATCCATGCATTTTAACATCCCACATGTTTGGCCTTTGCATTCCTGATACATTTTGTCCTTTTCCACCATGTCTTCTGCATGTACAGCTGTTACCAAGCCCAGCTTCAACTAAGGAGTCTTGTTTTTGCCAGTATCACCAGGGACAGCGCTATTTGGCATTACTCTGCTCAGTATAAAACCCACAAAATATCTGAAAGGTTCCTGCCTAGCTGTCACCTATCATTTTTATGATCACTTTGTCTCTAACCTGCAGCAACAGAAGGGGCTTTGAGCAGATGACTGTAGGCATCACCGTACCTTTAAGCTGATTCTCTGTAAGGCTGAATTAATAAAAGCCTTGCTAAAATCTACTAGAACTGCCATATTCAGCCCCTCCACAAATCCAGATCTTACTTATCTGTGTAAACCACAGTTCTGGCGAGAGGGCTTGCAAATATCTGTAATCTAAAGGATCGTTGGGTTGTTGTTTCAGTTCATTCATGAGACTAATCTCATGCAGCTATTAAAAAAAATATCTACGGCTGAAGACAGAACCAGGCAGTATGAGGAGACAATGGGAGACGTAGCTGAAAGCAGACAAGGTAACAGTGGAGTCATGGAGCTTGCTAGGATGAAGTCATGGAATAGGGAAAAGAAGTGATGACTATGTATATCTATCTATCTATCTATCTATCTATCTATCTATCTATCTATCTATCTATCTACGAGCCACTCACTTCCCCCCTGCATCCCTGTGCTGCCATCTGAGTTGCGTGAACTTTTTGTTATTTGTGTAATTAATCTCATCCCTCTCTGACTGCAGTAATGCTGCCCCCAGGCACAGACTGGCCATGGGCATCTGTGTTTGGTCTCTGCTGCATTGTAAAACCCCCACCTAGAAGTCAAGGAAACTGANGTGCCACATGTCACTAGTTTGAAGATGCTAGGGTGAGGAAAACACTGGAAAGGCTTCAATGCAAAATCCCATGGATTTTTTTTTGAGTTTAGTTTAATAACTCTTTCCAATAGGAGAAGCCTGGACTTTTGTGGGATGAGAGCCTGATGGATAAGGAATGATTGCTCTCAGTCATATGCTCTGACTCTTCTGGTCCTGTGTGGAGCCAGGAGTTGGACTCTATGATCCTTATGGGTCCCTTCCAACTCGGGATATTCTGTCCAGGTAGGGCGCATCCATGAGATCCTGCAGACCATGTGAAACACCTGGCACACCTAGCACAGCTGTGCCCACTTCCATAGGAGCTATCTCTGCAGCAGCTGCTGCATGGACAGCAACCATGTAGAACAGCAAGCTTGCAGCACTTTTAGCTGCTTGAGATGCCATTTTAGACCACAGGATTGTGCATGAACAAGTATACTAGAAATTTGCAGAACTTAAGTTTCAGTTTATAGACTCTTCAGAGCAGGTACTGTCATTTGTTCTCCTGGCAGCTAAAGGTCTTAATTCTAGAACATAAACAGCAATTTAGCAGTGTGGAAGGGTGGAGAATGATACAGGATCTCAGCTTGTTTGAGGACCTGCCATACAGCCATGGGAGATGTTTACGGGAAATGGTTTTTGGAAGCAGCAGGAGAGTCCAAAACTCAAAGCAGCATTTAAATGGCACCAGGTAGGGCTGATTTTGCAAGGATATCCATATACCTGTGAACTGTACATCATAAGACCCTGTCAAAAATTCCAATGTTATTGAAGCACTGCACAATAATACCTGTTCTGTTACAATCCCTCCAAACTGCTTTTTAATGGCTCTGAAATAGAACTGTAAGTCCAATGAGAAGTTTAAAAAAAAATTGGGAGTAACTTCAATTTTTGTGGTCCTATCATGGATGATCAGAGACATTCAGGTTTTATTTTCAGGTGCAGAGGCATTTAGAACTGAGGCACTACACCTGCAGACCTGGATTTCACAGTGCTACACACTATACAACACTAAAACAAAAGCAGGTCCTTGTCTGATCTTTAAGTTCAGAATCACACAAAAAATAGAGGCAATACTATGAGATTATACTGGTATCTGATGCAAAAAGGTATCCAGTTGACTTTTTGAACATTGGATCAAGCCCTTGGTGAATACATAGAGCCACTGTACATTGTTTATCAGTTTGGTGCTGTAAATAACCTGGATACCGAGTCTCATTCTGTTAGTATTCATTTTGTATGAATATATAAAATGACATATGTATAATTACTCCTTTGCAATATCACAAGGCAGAAAAAAATATACAATCAAGCAAAATTCTTATTTTACCTTTTTTTTCCGAGGCTGGCATAAAATGTGTGATACAGTCATTTAAAAGGTATGTTTTTAATATTCTTCCATGCAGCAAAATGAAACAAACTGATGTGTTTTAAAGGACAGTTTCTGAGGCGGTATTTCCATTTACTTAATTCTGTCTTTTTACTCTTTCCTATTGTATAGCCGACAACTTGCTTTTAAAGCTGTTACTTTGTGTGAATTGTGTAAATACCTTTAGTGTTCTGGGCATCTGCTGAAATATTTTTACAGTTAGGGAGCTGAAAGCGTTAGCTTGTCTTTTATTACAGGTTGGGTTTTTGCATCTGTCTTTGCTACTTCATGCTCTCCTGTGATCTTTCTGTCCTGATAAGGTGGAAATCACAATCAAATAAAATTTAGATTGATTTTATATTTATACTTATCGTCCTACATCATACAATTTGTTGAGAGAGGAGCTGTAGTAAAGCTGCTGCTGTACCTACTAAAGTCATTATACCATAGCTCCATTGTGCTGTTTTATGAGACTATAATCTGCTTCCTTATGAGACAACTAGATTAGTGCCTCATAAAAATGGCAAAAGCACCACTATTACTGTTCTACAAGTTTTTATGTGTTGCTGAATTTTATCATTATTATTATTGTTGTTTTACTGTTAGTGTGGCCAAGTGAAGCTGCGGTTAGAAGTGAGAAATCTTTGTCTAAAAAACAACCCCAAACCATGAGCTTAATAGAAGTGTAACTCCCTCTGACAGAAGCAGGAGTTTTGTCTGTGGGTTTTGGAAAGGATACATGCCCAGGCTACGTATGTGTCCATGATGCTGTCAGTGGGGATATGTGATGTGTGAGGCTAAATAAATTTGCAAGTCAGACTTTTTAAGTGGGGTGAAATAGTTGACATTAAAACTGTTGAAGTAAGTAATAAAAAGGAGATACGTATCTCCGCATTTAGTTATTTAAATACCTGTAGCAACATTTGAATATTAAACTTCTGTAGCTCTTACAGAACCCCTTATCACTTTTGACACACAAATTTATTGGCACATACCAGCACTTTCAAAACTAGAACCATTTTTTAGTATCTCTGTTTCTGGATAACAGTCGTGACAACAACAGCCACTAGCATGCTGAACTTGTGACAAAAGGCGGGTACTTTGCTTTTAACTGGGGGCAAGCAAGCCGAATTATACCTATTTAGTCTGTGTAGAAATTCCCTGAGGAAACCAAGGGAGTTTTGTCTGTTTATTTACACATGTGTTTATCTGTCTGGGAAAGCTATGAACAGTCTATTTTCCTCCAAGTGTGCCCTCAATCTTAGAAAAGCAGGATAATCATAGGGACAGTGGTCCACAAGTTTTAATGAGCGTTTCTGCAGATGCAGAATGATATGAATTATGTCCCTTGTGCCAGGGGGAGGAAGAGAAATCCTTGGAGCGAGAGGGCAGGCAATTTGTCTGCCACTGCGCTTTTGAAGGAGAAAGGACCTCTTTTGTGGGAGAAAGCTGTAGTTTCTGGTGAGCAGTTAGCCATGGGAAAAGCTGAAATCAAAGCATCTTGGGGGGCAGGTGGCGATGTCCCTGCCCCTCGCTCTGGGCACTTTCCCTCTGTCAGGACACATTGCTCGGAGCTGACCTCTGCAAAGGTTTTTAGAGCAAGGACCTGTGATAGCCCACAGTAAATCATTATGCCACCTGGCTGAGTCAAACCCAAATAATTAATTTTCTTTGTAGCTATTTGCTAACTGACTTGAGCCTTTTAGTTATTTTTTGGTGCTGCTGTTCCTGAATACCCCAGCTTTTAAAGTTTATTTTTATTCTGTTGTATCTGGTGCTTTATACTGAGCATAAATCGTAATTGCAGACACAAGTAAGAATATTTGTTTTGACATCACTTTTAATATATTTTAGCAGAGTGACTCTTGAGTGTCTAGTCAGCAAAACGCATTCTTTCAGGTAGGATCATTTGCTTTTCCTTAACCTGTCAGACAGAAGACGATTTCAACTTTAGTCTCAATATCTTAGGGGGCCTCTTGGTTTAAATTTATTAGAAGCTGGGGAAGTTGCCCTGCTGCAGTGTAACCTTGGATGTCTTACAGGTTTTTCAGCTGCAGTATAAGGGCAATGCCCCGAGTAGATACAAATTTAACTAGACGTGAGAAATTGCAAAATCCTTTTTTTTATCACCACTTTTCAAGTCCCTTGATTCGACCATCAGGATAAATTTTCTATGATCTCACAACTACAAAAGTTCTTTTCACTCCCCTGTTTAACCAATAACCTGTTCTCACAAACACTGAAAATCACATTATGAACAAAGTTGTCTTGATAGGCCCGGAATGTACTGTGGATCCATGCTGAATGAAGATATATATGTGCTGAGACTATGCAGTTGAGACTAAAAGTGGCTACTTTTTCTTTTCTTAAAAGGAGATTTTTTGAAAAATACCTTTTTTTCCCCCAGAAAATAATAATAAATTTGGGGCAAATTTAGAAAAATTGTGATTTCTGCAGATCAAATTGAGCTCATTTTTATTCAAAAAGATTATAAATCAACAGAGAATATAGATAGAAAAAAATTCCCACCATTTCCTAATATTACTGACAAGTCAGAATCATAATTTGGTGACTTGTTTATTTTGTTCCTCTAAATAATTCAAGTAATTGTTGCCAATAATGTCTCTTAGTAAATAGACATTGAGTATCCAAGATCTGAATCCAGCTGTAGGAAGTGAGGTCACTGTGGGCTTGTCAGAGATGGTCAGATGATGGATACCAAGATCCTCATCTTTAAAAACTGGAGGAGCCAGTGAATTACGGTTATATTGGGTAATCAAACATTTTAGAAAGATGATAGACCAAAGCTCACTCAACTATACTGAGCACTTGGTAGTTAATATGGAGACCAATAGTTCCAGAATGGATTTTTTTGGGAAACAACTGTGTCAAACCAACATACTTCCATTCTACAGCATGCCAGAGAAGCAGCACTGAATCCCTTGTGTCTTGACTTTGGGAAGTCTTCTGACCCTGTCAGTCCTGACATCCTCAACAGTAAAGAAAGCATGGTCTGCAAACTTCTGTGATGATGTGTGTGCAAAATTGTGTAAAACGTTTGAAACAGAAGGTAATTACCAGTTTCCTTGTCAAAATAGAGTGATATATGGAGCTGCCGTGTACTGCTCATTGTTCATTAATGATCACCACCCTTAAGGTGTTAGCAAGTTGAGAGGGAGGAAGCTAGATGCTCTGGAAAACAAGAGCAGAATTCAAAATGATCTAAACAACCTGGGGAAGACAAGCTGAAATGGAATAGGGGGAAGTACATGGTACTTCACGTAGGCAAGCTAAGTCAACTGCATAAATAAAGAATGAGGAGCAGCCAGCTAGGAAGCCATTATACAGAAAAGGGTCAGGGACTGTACTGAACCACAAGGTAAACCATGTGAGTCGTAAGTTAAAAATGTCATGCTGCTGTGATGAATCCAAATACCATACTGGGAGGCAGCAAGACACTTGAGGTAATATATCCATTCTGCTCAACTTTGATAAAGAGTCAAGGGCCTCAAGACTAAAGGGCTATCTTGAATTTGGGGTCCTCACTTAAAGAAAGATCTGGATCAGATGGATACACTTTAAAAGGAAGTTACAAGAATTATTAGAAACCTAGAAACCATCATCTGAAAGCAGAGCCCAAACTGGAATCATATAGCTAAAAAAAAATTTGTATTTTTTTTTTAAACCACAAAAATTTCAGGAGGGAGGGAGGGAGGATCTCCACTCCTTACTTATGGGGTAAACCCCACAGTCTGTAGTAGGCAACAACTGTAGCAAGGTAAATACAATTTATTGGAAGATGCAGGAATGTAAGTAGGGCTTTGAGAAGGGAAAGAGTTCAGGAGTTTCTTGACTAACTGTGTAAATGAGGATTAGGAACTGTTTGGCTTATCATGCAAAGGTGGCATAATGTCACTGGTTAAGCAAGAAGGTGGGATGATTAATCTTCTCTTTCCCAGGTGTATAAATGTTCCAGATACAGTTCTGCTGACATGTACAAAATGGGTACTGGCAATTTGGAGTGTGACAGGAAGGAAAATGTGACAAGGAACAACCTGCTAGGTCAAACTGACCTGGAGAACAGGAAGAATAAAGAGATTATTTATGAAGGAAGAAGAGACTCTGTTAAGGAACAAATATTGCTGTATTGCATACACCAAAGGTTTACATGCAAACTCTATTTCTCTCTGTTTTAAAAGACAAGGAATTACAGTGCTTCTTTTGAAGTTTTAGGAGATTGAAGACATTTAGGATGGGCTAGACCAGTCTCTGACAGCCCTTACTCCTGAAAGAAGTAGTCAATGTACAATGGTTTGTGCTTGTAAATGGTCCAGAAACCTTCTATACCTATTTTGTCTGCCACTGTGTGGTGAAACACACATCATCATTGCGGCATAACTGTCGCTGTACTAGCCAGAAACAACTAGCAAGGAGGTATTTACACTTGCTACAATTACACCTTTGTTCTGCTGTGTAGATGTCCCCTGTGGTGCAGAAGTCTTATACAGTGCCTATGGGCTTTCCAGGATGTCAGTTCCAGTGGGCAGAAATGGAGGACGAGTCAAAAGTCATCTTTAATTTAGATTCCACTTGAAAACCATCATCTGTGTCTTGCCTCGTACCAAAGCAAATATGCGAGTCAGGGGTTGAAGTCAAAATCTCAAGTTACACTCAAGTTACGCTGTCAAAACAAAATAGAACATTTTAATCCTTCAGGAACAAAGGAGGAAAAAAGCCCGAACAACCCAAAAGCAAAACTGAATCTGGCTGATGCAAAAACATTTTTGACTCTCTGGCTGACTGGACAGAAGAGAGGTGAAATAGAAAGGCCAGGAGGGAAGATGGAAGAGGGAGCAGGGGATATACTTCCTCTATCCATCGTGGGCTTTGGCTACAATGGTAAGTAAGCGAAGTTGGACTGTGGCTGCCCAGCGGGGCTGTTTTGCTGAAACAGTCGTGCTCACTTGTGAGGTCTCTTCACTGCTGCTTTTCTGTTGTGAGGGGAAGGGACCCTCTTTACTATTCAGTTATTGTTAATACAACCACTGTTAATACAACCACCAATGTGGCAACCTACCACTGTTCTGTGTCCCATGCTGCTGTCTCCATGGCTGAGAGGGAAAAAAATAAAATCACAATCAGTCCATGTGAAGATGGGTAGAAACACAAAAATAAAACATACAGAGCCATCAGCATATTCTTTGTATGGAGGCCTGAGTCAAACAGGTCTGACAGACCAGGGTCCTCAGTCCTGAGCAAATTTTAGTTCATCCCTATAGCTGTGTAGGCTTTGGGATGAGTTTTTTGTTCTTTCTTTACTTAGATTTTTTTTTAAAGTGTGTTATTTTAAAGTGCCTGGGCACTGCACATATCCACAAAAATGACATTCTCAGTGAGGCCAAGAAAACTCTATAGTCTCCTAAAATAGTGTCTGAATTCTAAGCAAGAAAAACAGAGAAAGGGAAAAGAAAAGAATCCCTCACTTCCTTTAGATGAAGAGGCCATTTATCATTCTATCATTAATCTTCTCATACTGGTGAAAGATTATGGAAAAATTGGTAGCTCTTCAGTTACTTCATTATCTCTTTAGCCATGTGTCTTCTGAGAAACTTCAGTGTTTTTTTGACCCAAACATAGCAGTGAGATAACCTTGCTTCTTATTAACGTTGACAGAGGTACCTTGTCTCAACAGACTCCACAGATCTCTCTTCCTTTGGCATTGTACATCACAGAGTCCTTGTGTGAACATCTCAAGGATATGCAGTAGCTGGCTTTGTAGCTGTGTCCTTTAAGGCTTCTCAATCTTTCATATCACTCCCCCTGACCTTTGGAAATTATGTGTTATCCAATTCTTCACATTAAGAATTTACCATTCCTTGGGATGCCATGCTGGCATCCATCCTCTGTGGTGCTTAAAAAGACAGCAGTATTTCATAGCTTTAGTCACTGTTAGAGTAACCTAGTTTTGCACACACTTTCAAATAGGATTGCTCTTACAACTTTGGAGTGAGCTTTAAAAATTATTTGAACTCACCACATGACCTGAATATTCACATTCTTGTCACACCCATCCATTTTGATCTAATGATGTCATAACAGATTTAGAGAAGTCTCAGGCAAGTGGCTTTTCATCTTAAGTAATTGTGGAGAATTCTTTGGTCATAAAAACTAAAGCACATTAAATCCCCATAGTGTAGGGGCCGGGCAATGTAGGTCTATGTGCTTATAACAAACATTCAGCATTAAAAATACACTGAAAAGAGTGGTGGAGATGAGCTTTCGAAACTGTTTATGCTGCTGAAGCCAGGAAAGAGGTGTTCAGGTCTTGATTATTTAGTGATAAAATCCATATTAGTTATCCAGTCTTTTTACCACAAATCCTAAGAAATAAAACATATATCAGGGAGGTACAGTAAAATAATGGAGTGCAAGTAAATGATAAAAATAATCACCTAATCTCAGCTTTTCTTTTTACCTATATCCTGCCATTTGATTATGCAGCGTCAGTTCTCTTCACTGCCATACTAGTAATTTTGTTTCCTTTTGGGGTATTGTATTTTTTGTGGCTTATTGCAGACTGCATTCTTCCATACACGTTGCTACTGTACAGCTCACATTCTGCCCTCCCAGTTACAGCAGGAATATAAAGAGAGTAAGAGACTAATCAGGGTGAGCACAAAAGGAGACAGAATGTGTCCCTGAATGCTTAAACTCATCAAGAGAAGGCCTGCTGCCTTTTCTATTTTGAATGCACAGTTGGTGCCCAATATCAAATACTTTTCTTTTGGTAGTGAGGTCTATGGTTGCCGGCACGGAAAGCATTATGATCCAAGCAATTCCTATTCCGTCCTCTATTCTATGAAACGTTGTCAGTTTATCTCTTTAGGCTTGCATGCACCCATTTGTGCAAATTTGGAGTAGTTTAATCCTACTGCCTTTCTGACACCTGAATAAAACCCTACTCCCTGCGTGGTTTAAGGGGCTGAGCGATGTTTCCATGAGGCAGAAATGAAAACAGGGATATTCAGGTCAACGGCATTGCAGAGGTGGTAGTCAAGGGCCAAAAAAAAGCATGAGATGTAGCAGCAAGTTAAGCTGAAAGATCTCTGGCAGGCCTACCAGGTGGTAGAAGAGGCCAGGACAGCATCTGCTAACTCCTCAACAGTCCCCTCCTGCCTAAATATACATACATACATACATACATATATATATATTAAGGAAGACGTAAATAAGAGTTGTTGCATATGTACAGCAAGTTACATATAACTGTATGTATATTTGCACATGCAAAAGGAAGAGCATGCTTTTGCTTGGATACAGCTGTAAATACACTAATGTACCACAAAAAGATAACTTCACCAGAGACCAGGAAACAGGGGGACATGGCTGTGTGAGGCATTTGTAGTGCTCTGAAATTTGTAGTGCTCTACAGCAAAAGCCCAATAAAGGAGAAAGTTAAGGTAGAGATAATACATATGATTATTTTTCCAATCAAAAAAGATTGAAAACACACATTCAAAAAAATAGTGTTCATTTCATGGTCAAAAGACATATGAATAGATTTTGAAAATAACTTTTTTGTTTAAAGACCTAGTGACAAAACAAGAGAATATTAGAGCCATTCGTTATCTACCACATCGTAATATCTGTGGCAGAATTTCAGCTGTGATAAAGCAACCACATCAGAAAATGTAGATCATGGAAACAATGAAAAACCTACAGATCTAGGTATGTAACTAAAGTAAAACAGACTGCATCAAGACACGCTTCACAAACAGCAGTGGCAATTCAGTCCAAGGTCTCAGCTTTTAAGAATAAATTCTCATAAAGCTCTAGTACACAGGAAATGTAAAAATTGCAGAAAGCTGTAGTCTCATTTAGAAATCCAATTCTGCCAGTTTCAAATGTCTCACACCTGCACTGTACATTCATAAGGGTAAAGGAGCAATTACAATAGCCACGTACTTGATTCGTGACTTCTGCTTTCTTTTGTCTTGCTGTGTTATGTGCCAAAGACGACTCATCTTTCCTTGTGAGACAGCTGTGTTGATCTGTACAGAGGTGTCCTTTTTATACTTCATGCTAAACAGCAGCATTTTCCAGGAAAAGCTCAAAATTTTTTTCCTGAGGTTTCTAGTAATAAAGGTTTTATTTCTTCCATCTTAATCAAATATCTTCCTGCATCATTCCCTTAGCTCTTGTGGGCCTTCATGCAAATAGCTGAGCAGCAATGAGGCCCTCGTGCCCCTAAGCTGCTTGTAGCTTCTGCCTTACCCAAGCCCTTTTCAGCCTCCAGAGCAATACGTTAGCCATAATCAACGTGTCTGGAGTAATATAGTGGCATCTGCTCTTCTGTTCCCACCCTGATAACCTGAGACCCCTTGAGAAGGTTTCTTTTTCTTTGCAGATTTGGCCTTCCTGTGGGCTCACTGTGATGAGACAGTGCTCCTGAAGTATATTCCCTGAAACACATTCTCTATTCCTCAAATAATTTCTCAGAAAAGCCTTTAGGAAGTTTAAGACTGACATTTTTTCTTCCTACACTTATCTAAAAAATTGAGAGTTTTTCCTAGCAGATTTGTCTGGCCAGAGAACAACTTCCCTATTTACTGGAAGACTCACCAAGATTCAGAGGACCTGTTTTGCCCACAAGTTACTTATAAAAAAGGGTTTTGCAGGCCTTAGAAGGAAGGATGACAAGGTGTCAAAATACTGTCTAACTCTTAAGCATTGGATCATAGTACTACAGATTATTATGGACTAGAATCAGCAAAAAAACATTATCTCACTACTTTTTGGAGACCATGTACTACCCCTACTGTGACAGACACACGTGGCCAGCATCCTTCTGTATTTCAAATGGATGCCAGTGGTAAATCAGGAAGATCTGTGACATCCCTATATCCCTAAATCATGCTGTGCAAGCACTGCCTTTTCCCCAGCGATGCTATGAAAGGGTATCTGCAGAATGTATTGCTCTTTTCCTGTTTGTTGTGAAGTATTTACGCTGATTCCTTTTCTGATGCTTGCATTGAATGAAATGTGTACATTTATTATGAAATCTATTAGGAGATTATAGTTGCCCAAACAGCACTCATCTCTTCAAAACTGTTCATAGCATTTGTTTATATGACACTTAATTGCAATATCCTAGCCAACACACAGTAGAAAAAGCAGGCAATTCAGTACTCAAACATAGGGTTAGGGCCTTTTTGATCTACGCAGTCTTGGTAGATTTCCATAACTGCCTTTGTATCTGGATGTCGAAAATTAGCAAGCAAATTTTCTAATTTTAATGTGCTCTAACCTCTGTTGCTAATAGTCACCTTAGCTTACAAATATGATTCAGTACACTGTACATAGCAATAATAATAGAAACATTGACTTTGTTAATATCAGTCTGACTCGTGATACATTTTCATATCCTCTCAGGAAACTAAAAGTATATTAGATCTAATCTGTGCATGTTTTCAAATGTCAGCTGAATCTTTGTGGTACTGATCAGATGTCTCTTTTATGGGTCCAAAAATAAGGGAAGAAAAAGATAAAACTACTCTTGATATTGCAGTTCCAGAAATGTGGAGGGTTTGGTCAAGAAAAACATCACTGCTTATGTCTTCTGAAAATGACGTATGTTCCTAATGATGTAAATGTTATCTTACATACTCTCTTTGATCAGTCAGCACAGATATTCAGTGAAATGATCCCACTTGAGACAGGTGCTTACAAAACTGAAGAAAATTAACAGCTTTCCTGTTTATGTAGTCATAGGGAAAAAACAATCTCATTAGGATATGCGTCCTATCTTTGACTACACCGCTCTTCAGGAAGCTATTTCCCTCTGACTTTCTACAGTAAAATGCAAGTAGTGGCCTTGCATACTTGAGAGGCAGCCCTTTTCTCTGTGCATTTTCTGACCTGAAACTGACTCTCCAATGCTTGGCATCTGCCTGGCGCAAGCTAGACATGGAGGCTTCTGGTGACGTTCTCCACTTTTTTCCACTGCCTAAGTCAACTTGCTTCCTGCTTCTAAGCTGTTGAGTTGTAGTCTGGATTGAACGCTTTCTGGCCAAAAGTGTGGCAGCCATTCCCAGTAGTTTCAGATTTGCATGAAAGAGTTGTTCTATCAGTTACTGTTTGTTTCTTAGACCTTGAAGTATCATTCTTCCTTGTGTAACTGATAGACATCTGCACTAGCCAGCACTGTTTGTTCGTTCACTTCAGCAAACTATATCCTCTTCCTGATGTCCTCAAATGTTGTTTTAGTTACACATGTTATATTTCTATATATGCAGAAGAATTTCTTAGGATGTCTATAGATCAGACAGAAGAATGCTGCAGATCTGTTCACTGTCCATGCAGGTGGCAAAAATACTAAAAGTAGGAAGGAATTCTAGGAAATTTTCAAATGGGTGAATATTTTAGGAATACTCAGAAAAAAGTATCTGACATTCAGCTGGCATCTCATTATATACTGCAGGTGTATTCCTGTGCATCCTGGGGCACAGAGCCACCCAAGAGGTGGGGAACGCAGAAACACTGGATCCTGGGGCACAGGGTCTTTGTCGTAGCTTGTTAGCTGGCAGTAACGATACAGGACTGCCAGTGGGAACACCCAAAGTGCACAGACACAATTAAAATAACTGTTGACTAATAAAACTTCTGGAAGTTTCTTCCAGAAGTAAATTTGGCTGATCTTGGCAGAGATGTAGATCTATATACACAGAAGAGCTCTAACTTATGCTTTAACACCCTGTAAAAAAGCATTGATCAAACTTACCTTTCTTGTTACTAAAGAATAGCATATGAGAAAAGCAAAAAAAAAAGGCAACCAGCAAAGAAAACAAACAAAAGAAACCCACCCAACTGATGGCAAGGCTTTTAAATATGTTTTTTTCATTGAAGACAAGTTACTAAATGTGCATAAGAGCAAAAGAAGGCCAACCCACCCTGCAAAATCATGACTTGCAGTGACACCAAGGTGACACACTGAGGTTCTTCGCTGGCTCACGATCAAAGGACTGAAAGGAGCGGTTCACAGGAGAATGCTGTAATAAAGGTGTCATGAGGCATTAGTGGTTTGCTGCTGAAGGAAAAGAAAACAAATATAAATATTTCTTAACTGTCTGGGAAATGTGAACTTTTTAAAAGCAGAAAGAACATAAATGATGTTTCAGGCATTTTTTTTATTTTCGTTTTTAAAAAATCCTTTTTGAAAGGACAGCATGTACCAATTATAATCCTTTAAGATAGCAAAATTCTTAAAAATAAATTGTCAGGAGAGATCAAAGACTGAATCAGGAATGTAGGAAATGCTATGTCATAACTAATAAATGAGTGTTTCTTCAGCATGTTGCTAAAGATAGCCAGGATCTGGTCTTTTGGATAAAGCACAGGAAGCCTTGGTGAAGCTGCTGGGTTAACATGGTTGAAGAAAAGAGGAGAAAAAAGTAAAACGGAAGAAGTTTTTAGCTGCTTCTCTTGGCTGTAGATTACTTTCCACAATTTGTTATTCAATCAATTGTTGGGACTAGTCAGACCTTATAAAGGTACTGGCAAGGATGAAAGAAATGACACAGACAGGGAAGGAAGGAAGGACAGAGCTGAGCGCAGTGGCAGCACAATGACTCATCTATCAACAAGATGCAGGTAGCAGAGAGATCTGGTTGGCTGTACAGCTCAATTAAAAAAAAAATCTGGAGCAGTCTCACTGCAGACCTCATTTTTTTCTTGTTGCTCAGAATTTTCTGGAGTGTTGCAGCTGTTTTTCTTCAACTTGTTACTTTCAGGTATCACATCTTCAGGAGTCCAGCTGCTTTTCTGTAGATTATATCTGAGCATGTAGTGGTCTTATAGTTGTCCCAAGTAACAGTGATTGAACTGTTCTCTGCCTCTTTCAAAACTAAGACATGGTTTGAAATACAGAATTTTCACACACACACACGAGTCCCCAGAGGACTCATTGAATGGCCGCCCTGAAAGAACTTACTGTGGACTGAGAGTAGACCTTCCATCCTTGCACACAGATGTGCTACAGCATCACCACTGTACATTGGATGGCCAAGAATTGGTAGACATTGCTTTTAGTTATGTCCCTGGAAAGCAAAACTTAGTGTCACTGGTGGGATACCCTTCCGACTTCTGAGATCTGACTGTTTATATTAAGCTCAGCTTAAGCAGAGCAGTGTGACTATATCACGAAACATTTAGTGCTAAAAGGTAAGTATGACTAAATGCTCTCCTAAATGGAGCTGTGTGCTGGAACCAAGGCGTTATGTGGGGGCTAGTGTGCCCTTTCATGTTTCTGTATACTTACATGTCACAGGTGTAGAACTGTCCTGGGATGAGTACCAGGAGAGCTTTTGTAGTGGTTTTGTTTCACAACTGTGAATGTGTAAGAAATTGTGATGTATATTTTTTGCAGCAGGCTGCACAGCTGGCAGCCTGATGGGTGGGTGAGTGGGTGAATAGCCTTACAAATATGAATTGTGTGGTGGGAGTGAACATTCTCATCTGATGATAGACACTTATCTAAATGGGGACCCCACTGAACTTTAATTAGCTAAAAATAGTAGTTCTTTTAGAACAATAAACCAATGCATGAGCTGGTGAAAGATAAAAGAGGAGAATTAATGGAGCACATTTTTATGAGTCAGTGACAATATCCAGCTAGCTATAGAAGGTATGTTTTGGTTTGGTTTTTTTCGTGATGAGCTGTCTGGAAGTCCCTCCTCATCTGCATTTTCTTGGCAGAAGCAGACCTTCCCAGGGTGAGAAAAGAGATTATATATTTTGTTAAAGTTAGAAATATAGAAAAATGAATGAAGAAATCAATACTTTTCTGTTTAGCTAAACAATTTTATGTCAGAATATTTATTTTGCTTGAAGTCTCATAATTCAGGTCTGATTTTCCAGGCAAGTAAGAGTATATGACCCTGTTGGGTCTCAGTCCTGTTTCCACTTACTTCTGAAACTGTTTCCCAGTTCAGATAAGACTGGGAAGATCTCAGAGATGAAAATCCTATTTTGTGAAAACTCATCCAGGAGAAAAACTGGAGTCCTTGCTTCTGTGAACGAAAATTCACAGCACCAGGTCAACAGCTGATTGGCCCACTGGCCTCTTCTCTAAGTAAATCCAGAGTTTAGGAGAAATGCTAAGGCTGGCTATGTAAAGAAGGAAAATGGTAAGACCCTGTTGGAACAGGGATTTAAGTCATATGGAGAATGGATATTCTGGCAACAGAGTGATAGTGAAACCTGTCTCTGGAAAGATCTGCTCATCATGGAATTAGTTGTGTTCTCCCTTTTCCTTCAGTCCGGCTGGTGAAGCTGTTCTCACTTGGAGAAAAAAAAAAAATTAATTTATCTTTTTTTTTAATGCTGTTATCCCCATGTTACCATAGATTCTGTGGAGATGAATTGAGCCCTGTATTCCAGAACAATTCCTTAAAACCTCTGTGGAATGATTTCCATCTCTAGTGTTTGTGCACCACACTGTGGTAGTGCTGTACAAACAATGCAACAATAAACATGTGAAGGAGTCTCAGTAGAAGATGATTGATTTATAAGCATGATGATTTTTTTTATTAAGCTGTCTTATCTCCTAGCTATGAATGACCAGTTCCCATCCCAATATCCCCTCTTAATTTTCTACGTCAAATTTCAGCCTGGAGTTCCCTGATACTATCTCCAAGGTCATTACTTAGCTGCTTTCTTGAGTGGACAGAAGTCTGCTTTGGTGCATCTGTGTAGCAGGTTGACCTTGGCTGGACACCAGGTGCCTACCAAGCCTCTCTATCACTCCCCTCCTCATCAGGACAGGGAGGGGAGAAAAATAAGATAGAAAAAAAAAATCCAGGGTCAAGATAAAGGCAGTTTAAAAAAGCAGAAGTAAAGGCCATACACAGAAGCAAAGTAAAACCGAAAGATTCATTCTCTACTTCCCATCAGCAGATGATGAATGGTCTCTTCCCAGGAAGCAGGACTTCAGTATGTGTAGTGGTTGCTTTGCAAGATAAATGTTATAAATAACAAATGTCCCTCTTCTCCCCGCCCCCCGTGATTCCTCCTCCTTTCTCTTATCTTTTATTGCTGGGCAGACATCATATAGTATGGAATATCCCTTGGGCCAGCTGTCCTAGCTGTGTCCTCTCCCAAGATCTTGTTCACCCCCAGCCTACTGGTGGTGGTGGGGAAAACGTTGGAGAAACAGCCCTGATGCTCTGCCAGCACTGCTCAGCAGTAACCAAAATCCTGGTGTGTTATCAACAGCTTGTCAGTGGCCGATACACAACACAGCACTGTGAGCGCTGCTGTGGGGAAAATTGACTCCACCCCAGCAGGTCCAGTACAATCTCATTCCTCTCTTGAGTGCCTGGAAGCAGGGGGAGTGAGAAGATTGAAGGCAGGTGAGTGCAAGGTGATGGCAGGTTCGCTTTTCTCTCACCTGCCCTGCTCCATGAGCTGCTCTTGTAGCTCTGTACTTGCTACTTGGCTGCTGAGCCCTGGCCCAAGGTAGGACCTGGTCTGTCAGAGGCTTGCAGTGACAGCTTGATGAGATGCTTCTCCAGTCATTATATGCAGAGAGAAACAGGTGAGGAGATTTAAAAAAACAAACAAGCAGACCAAAACCAGGGTTGACTGCACCTGTCTACAAAACAAGACTGCAGGAATTGCCATGCCCTATTAGACCACTGGTCCATTGAGTCTTGGGCCCTAACTCATATTCTGGCCAACGGCAGATGCTTCAAAGTGTGAAACAAGCGGCAGTGCAGCAGGCAGCCAGAGTAGCAGGAGGTGTGTCTGTTAATAATCAGTTGCTTATATTTTTTTTCTTTCCTGCTTGTTTTAGCCTTGAAATTTTAACTCATTAAATTAATTTCAGCACATTTCTTTCTCCTAACCTTTCCTCAGCTTCAAAAAAAAGTTTATTTCTTTTAGTGCAACAGCAGATTTCCAGTCATCTTTGCTAAACTGTTGAAGGATTCACTCACAGGGAGAAATATGTGTTCTCTTAATAGTAGTTTATTTCCATAGGGATTGAAAGCTGAGGGAATTTGTCTGCAGTTATATCTGCTCTTTGGTTGTGTATAGTAACTTCTCAGGCAGGTCATGTACTCCGTTCCACTGCTATCTGCTGTTTCTCTGTATATTTTCCTGCGTTTTGCATTATCATTTCTTAAATATATTCCAACCTGCAATTTATCTTAGTCAGCAGATTTAGGACCTTTGTGTCTCTCTGCACACCCAGGGGTTTCAGAAATAAATCACTCGCTCCTAGGGGTTGTTTTTAATGCAACAAATGTTTTAGAGAAAGTCAAGAGAGGCTTGGTCAATATCGCCTGGACTCTCCTGTGCAATAAAACATTTTCCACATGCTTTCCCAAGTGGTATTCAATTTTCTACACTTGCTATTTTTAATTTTTAATATGTAATTTTTTTCATTGAATTCAAGCTCTGCTGGTTAAATTTCATGTGTTGGAGATAATGCAAGCAGTAGTCAAAATTATTTTTCTACCACTTATGCATTGATTTTTGTGGGAAGGTTTTACACAAAAATATTCTTTCTGAAATGTTTTGTAGGTTAGATAATGTAGAATAAGCTAAAAAAACTCAAAGAAACCACATACAGCTCAAGTTTGTTAGGCAGGCTTTCTTAGATATTCAAACAGAGAACTGTTTTTTAATAAGATGTTTCCTAAACTACATTGATTTACTGAGGTGGAAACTGCATTAATATAAGACAAACATGTCTTTTCCTTAAAACCTATCTAAAATAGGATTCTTTGAAGTGAGGGGAAATATTTGCATAAAGATCCAGGTCTCCCTTTTGCAACAATTGTCATGGTTTGACACCAGCGAGCAACTACGCACCAAGCAGCCAAACGCTCAGTCCCCGCCAGTGGAATGGGGGAGACAATCAGAGGAGTAAAAGTGAGAAAACTCGTGGATTGAGATACAGACAGTTTAACAGGTAAAGCAAAAGCCGCGTGCACAAGTGACGCAAAACAAGGAATTCTTTCACCACTGCCCACGGCAGGCAGGGGTTCAGGCATCCCCAGGACAGCAGGGCTCCATCATGCATAACAGTGACATGGGAAGACAAACACCATCACGCCAAAAGACCCTCCTTCCTTGTTTTTCCCCCAGCTTTATATGCTGAGCATGACGCCATACGGTATGGAACATCCCTCTGGTCAGTTGGGGTCAGCTGTCCTGGCTGTGTCCCCTCCCAACCCCTCGTGCACCCCCAGCCCACTGGCTGGTGGGGTGAGCAGCAGCCAAGGCCTTGGCTCTGTGTAAGCGCTGCTCAGCAGGAATGAAAACACCCCTGTGTTATCAGCCCTGTTTTCAGCACAAACCCAAAACAGCCCCACAGCTAGCTACTGTGAAGAAAATTAACTCTACCCCACACAAAACCAGCACAACCATTTAAACAAGTGAAAACCTTTATGCATCTGAGTCTGATCTTATGCACATGTGGAGGTGGAGATTCTGTTCCCGGTGAGGTGAGTAATACCAGCGAGGTTTGCCTGCCTTACCACTTCCCTAGCTATTAGGTGCTGGTGTAAATGGGCTACTCTGGTGCTCAGTGTAAATACTTGTGCCTCTGAGCTTTTCTGGATGAAAACTGGAGCACTTATCGCTGGCAGGGTTGTACCATCACCCTTGGCCTTCATGTCCCCCTTGGGTGCTGTGTGGGCGGTTGGTAGAGCTCCTCTTGTCACCACACAGGGCATGTTCTGGAGCCTTGACTGGAAACACTTTAAAGCGAATGCTGTTTGCCCATCAATTTGTATATCGCTCACAGCAGGACGAGTTCTCCACAGTGATGGGAGTCACTAAGCACTCAGGTAATAATGAGTAATAAATAATCACAGAGTAAAAAATTGTTACGAGGCTTGTGTAAAATTGATTCAAATAGGAGGCAATTGTCACAAGTTAGTTCAAAAACAAAAGCAGTGTTTTTTAACAGAGCTGTAGCTATAATGCTTCATTATTGCAATCAAGTTTCTGTCAACAGCTAAGAAAGGCTGGGAGCTCACAGGGACCCCTCTTGATAAAGAAGTAACATTCACTTTTTGTTTGTGAAATTAGTCTATGGGTTTAACAAATTATAAATAATTGCTGAAGTGAAAAATGATTGAATAATGCATTCAAGGGACAGTTTTCATATTAGCAAACTGATCTGGTGTACATTCAGAGGAATTCTCTGCTGTGTTATTTAGCAGTAGGGATCAGAAATATTCATTTTCTCACAGTAAGATGCATCTAATGCTTTTCTTAATTTGGAGACAATTAAGACTGGAATGTGGAGGGACTGTTGCAGTGGGGTGACTCATGCCACACTCACTGATTTCTGAAGCAAAGCTAAATCTCCATACTACTTATTTTAAATAACTGCAGACTATATACGAATTGGGATAATCGGATTCTAGAGATTATTCTCTGTTACTGAACAAACAAAAAGCTGACAAGTCTATTTGCTCTGTCTGAACAAAATGAAGAAAACAACAACAGCCTAGAGAAAATGACTTAAGTTTACAAGTACAATTGATGTTTGCATGTGTGTGTTAATATTCTCAGCGTGGTTTTTCGAGGTGCTCCCAAGTAAAGTTATTCTCAGCTGAGGCAGTGAGCAGATATTTGCAGCTTGTGTTTCCTTATCACTTCATCAAAAGTACAGTCCTGATATGCACAGGCCAATTACGGAAGCAGGAAGATATTATCTTGCCAGTGTGCCTACCCTTGCCTATTGATTACGTTGCAAAACTGCTGTGTGTTGTAAGTGCAGATTTAAAACCTGCGGCATGCCTCTGCCTCCAACTGGACAGACATAACTCTCTTCAAAGTTGTTTCCTCTTCGGATAGGCACAAGATTTTCAGTCATCTTTCTGCCTTATTGGCCTAAAACTCACCATCTCATAAATGTTCTTCCAGGAAGTCCACCTGTAGCTGAAAAAGATGTTTCTACACTTTTCAGGTTTTATAGCTTTCTTAACTTAAAATTTCATATGAAATTGTGCATGTGGACTTCAGCGCTAAAAATTTTACAGATAGATGTTCTGACGTCACAAACAGATTTGAGGCAGAATTAGGGAGTCACTGAGGTAGGAGACACTAGTAAAAATGCTCATTAATGTTGAAAATTGGAGTGGGAATGTCCTGTGCAGCCTTTGTGGCTTTCTTAACTCACTTTCTTTTTTGGAAATATTTGTCCTTAACTCAACTTCAAGTGTAGTAAGAGACTGTAAGGAAAGAAAAGGTCAGTTCAGGTCAGAGGAAGAGTTTTATAGAGATATGAGGGCAGAGTATATGAACTGAATGGGGTGAGAAGGAGAGCTTAGAAAAAAAGAGTGTGACCTTGCTATAGATGCAGCAAGAAAGGAAGAAAAGGACAGGAGATGAGCAGAGAAAGTGGGACAAGGAATTTTAGTTGTTGCAAAGGAAAGAACAGGCTCAGCAGTAGGAATAATGAGGAATGATCAGCTGTATAACCCAGAAACAGAGGTAGCTGTCAGGGAAAGGAGAATGGAAGTAAATCACAAAGCAATGTCTGTGTAAAGAATTTAAGAAGAAATTCAGTAAAGAATAAGATTTTAAAAAAATATTTCCAGATAGATTTTAGCTCAAATAGATTTAATTTAGATATTTACTTTTTTAAGGATCAGTGAGGAAGTTCTTTGCCACATCCTTCTGCGGAAGGAGTTTCATGACATTCACTAGGAAGTACAAGAATTTTCAGAAGACAGTATTGCCTGTTTGCAGAGTGAAGCTTTCAAGAGCAACTAAAGCATTTTAAGGTGCCAGTAAAGTAGCCAGTGGCACAATGTTTAAATTTGACACAGATCCAGACATAATTTTTACAGAAGTAATGGCTGGACACTGAACGCTTTTTGAAAGTGTGTCCCACTGTAGTCACAAGCATTTAAATCCTGGGATTTCTCATATTTTTTTTCTTTTTTTGAGTTTTGGGGGTTTTTTTCTTTTCTTTAGATTTATTAAAAGAAAAGAATCTAAGAAAATAATACCAGTTTCTTCTACTCACTTCTGATGAGGGCATGGTCATTAGGGAATAACACTTACATATCTGAACCCACATACCACCAGCAATCTGGTGAAAAATTACTTCACTGTGATCTCACAAAAGACATCTGAACTGATAAACTCTGAACACCTCATTTTGATTTAGTAGAATTTGGGATGCTTTGAAATCACAGGAGAGTTGGTCCATGCTCTTAAAGACGATATCAGCAAAAGAGCTTGACAGAACAACAACAACAACAAACTATGAGTTGCGACAGCATTGGGATAACTTTGCTTGATAAGATTCCATTTTATTTGTCTTACTGCGCTGATCATCGTGATCCTAAACATAGAGGAGCTTAGAAAAACCAATTTACTTACCCAATTTCCTAGGAAGAAAAAATAAAAAAAAAAAAGGGAAAAGAAAACTACCAAAATTCAAAACCTAAAAATGTAGGGAGCTCATGATTCTTGTTTGCATCCAGCTGTGAGCCATTACTCACATGAGTAGTCACACTGATTGCAGTTGATCTATTTGTGGAAGCTGGAGCTTACGGCTGGTGCAGAGCCAGCAAACAGCATAGGAAACATAGGCACCAGTTTAGGAGGCAGGCTGTAGCAGGGAAAGGCTGTTCTGCCTGTGTTGGAGGACATGTAGGCCAGCATGGATGTACTCCTACAGACTCACTTTCTGCTGGCACTAGGATGCACCAGCTATGAGAGCAGAAATTGCTTTGTTATCCTGAAATCTCTGCTCTGCACTGCTTTTCTGGCCCAGGGGAAACAGCGGCAGTAGAGCAAAGGGCTGGGATGGGGTTATTTGGATCATGACTGAAGAAGGGCAACAGAAGAGCAAGCAACAGAAGATGAAGGTGAAGTTCCCAAGCTGGGCTCACATATCAGGTTATTCCAGCAATAACCAACTCTACCTTCCTTCCCCACCGGTTGTGGACCCCAAATCCCTCTCATTTACCCAATAACACTACCATTTCATCTCATTCATCTGTAGTTCTTCCTGCCACATGGAGAGCCTCAAAATTTTACTTGGCTCCCATTACCACACAAATCATAGAATATTTCAAGTTAGAAGGGACTCATAAGAATCATTGAATCCAACTCCCAAATATCGATTGCAACTCCTTGTGTCCTTCCTGAGCCTTCAGCAATTCCCATCACAAAGTCATGCTCACCTGCCAGCAGGGGACTCCTTCAAATCTAGCCTGTCGCTTATGCTGCTAAATTGAATTTCCTTGAAGGATCTTTGGAAGGACAAAACTGAATTTGTATCTGAGAAGCCTTGAGCCTTCTCATCTGTAAAATAAGGTGGGGGAAGAGTCAAATTCGAAATCCAGCATTTAGTGATTCATATTTAAAAGGAGTTTACAGAAATGTCTTAAATGGCCTGTGGCATAAAACTTGAAGATCTCAGCCAAAAGCTCAAAAACAAAAGAATAAGGCATGACATGTTAAATCCCCTTTGTAAAAACTACTTGCCTATTCCAGTTGCAGAGATGTTTCATCGGGGGGCTGAAATATGATCTGGAACCTAGTCTTCAAACTGCTTTTATGGTGGTAGAAATTTACACTCAGTTCACAGAGAAGTAGTGTAACAGAAAAAAAAAGAAACTAAAAATGCTCTTTATGCTTATAATTTCCTCCTTGGATTTAGGAGCTGGAGGTCTCTGGTTTTGCTAAATACACAGAATATGGTGGACAGAAAAATGCATCTCAGCTTCCATATAACTGAGGAAAACTGGAAGGATAACTGGCCTGACGTGTTTCTCTTTGATTTTCCTCTTCCGTTTTACTCCTTAAACAGTAATTTTTTTCCAATGTAGGATTCAACTGAAAGTATCTAAAAATGACATACAACCAAATACAGTAGGAAGTTTTGGCCAGCTTCAGAGTGTCACTGGAAGCCAACATCTCATTCTAGGAAAATGTCTTCATTCAATAGAATATTTATACAAATACTTAAGTTTATAGTAAAATAAATATGGATTGAAACAAGTGTTTCAGTGCTTTCATGGATCAGAGGCTAAGATCATAATAAGTACCTAATTCAAATCCAATTTCTTTTGTCTTTAAATGCTCGAAGTGTATTTGCATGGAATCCAGACAGTTATCTGATTCAGATAATATGTAATTTAATGAGATAGCAGCCACCTGACAGAAATGCTGTAATTTCACTATATTTTTCTTACACTATCTGAATTGTTCTTGTTTATTGCTGGGGTTTTATTTCTCTGTCTACAAAGCTGAAGCTGTATCCATGATTCAGTTCTGTTGTTTAAGGGCCAGTTTGGAATTCAAGGCACTCGAGCTCAGTGCTTTGTCTCAGCTGTGGAAATCTATACTAGAGCCACCAGGATACGTGCATCCCGTATTCACATTTATTTTAGCAAGAACAAGGTGCCTGGACAGCTCCTCAAAAAACATTGCTTAGCTCATTGGAGGTCTACATTATTATGAGTAAAACTGCTCAAACAAGATCCATTTGTGAGTGTGCCTCACAATATCTAATCCTGATATGAAACAGTTTCCTCCCCTGTCTCATCTGTGTGGCCAAATCTACTGTGTGTCAAAGCAAATCTACCTAATGCTTTCGTACACAAAACATAGCAGGTCATGTCGGACATACTGTCCCCTTTTTATTTTCCCTTACTAGCAGGCCAAAGAGCGAAATCCCCTCTGGCTTCCTCCCTCCCTTTTTCTGGTGCAGTTACTAGTTATTTTTTCGATACAAAACAATTTCTGGCACTGAAAGGGAAAGCCTCTGATCACTCCCGAATACCTGTCACTCACTGCTGGAACAGAAGATAGGGAATACAGTTTCAAATAATCTTAGATTACATTCTTCCTATTTCTGTCTATAAACTTGAAAATATCTGCAGACCTACGAGGCTGTGCATCTGCTGAGCCAAGCAATCCCAGAATGTGTCAGATTTAATCTGTGTGTATCCAGCACATCCAAGACATGCTGGACTCCAAGCACATTTGCTCTAAGTTGATCCTGAATCTACAGTGGCATTTGTCTGGCACCTTGGATCATCCAGACTTCCTACTCAGATGGTCAAAATCCTCAGGTTCTGCAGGTGGAAAAATAATTTATCTGAAGAAAGCCTGGATAGTGTGGCTCAAAGGGAAAGGTATTGTGGGCATGTCAAAAGCCTGACTTTCCATATGCAAGAAGTATGCAGAAGACTCTGAAAGCCTACACAGTGGACTTTAGCAGCTAATCATGCAGTTCAATACAGGGCAGGTATTACCACAGACTCTACCTCCTGACAGACAGCAGACCTGGACACCTAAATCCCCAGGAGAGAGACTCTTAAACCCGAATGGAGATCAAAGAGGGGTACCTCTCTGTAGCTCATCATGAAGCACCTGCCGATCTTGGAGAAGAGTATCTCTGTGTCTCAAATTACTTAGATTAAGTGACTCCTTCAGCAAGCGGAAACCCGTACATAGGCACCGATCTCTTCCAACATGCTGCATGCACTCCTCGCCCTGAACAAGGAAGGAATTGCAGCAGGCAGCAGAGAATCTAAAGGTTGGGAACAGCATGGCGTTGGAATGGGTGGCTGATCTGATCTTGTGTCTTTCATACAAAAGGAAAAGAGGTCACCTTTTCCTCCTTCATACACAACTTCGGCAGTCGTCAGGTGCTTTTGGAAGTTGTGCTCTGCCTTTCCTCTTTTGGTAGTGAGGACTTTCAGAGCAGCTCACCAAATATCTTGTGCAGCTCTGCTCTGTGTTTCACAGTCTATACACTGCAAGCAAAATTTTTTTTTTCTTAATGTATGCCCACACTAAAAGACAGTGAGGAGCTCAGCTGTTCCAGTAATGGAGATGACATAAGTATTGTAGACAAATTTAGCTGGATTATTTTACCCAAACTAGAGAAAATATTTCAGACAAGATAGTGTGTTAGGATTCTGGAGTGCAGCATCATTAAATTTTGCACTATGTGTCAATCACAGTTGAAGAGCTCAATAATGGCAAATGTATGTATTGGCTAAACTGGATACCCTTGGAAAAGCTGAATATTTTTAGGCAATTATTGTACACAGTCATGTGCATCATGCAAATGTGCCTGCTTCTATATGTGCATTTGATTTTCACATACCAAATGGGGCTTTTTCCATGTAAACAGAGTTTTTTCTGAAGTCAGATGTAAACAAAACCAGGTAGTCTCATTAGTCATTTTAGACTGATAGGCATTTTTAAAATCCATTAACATTTGTCTAAATGCATACTTGTTACTACAAATTCTAGAGAGTTGCATTTTTGTTTTTCAAGAACAAATTAGAAATTATTTTTGCAATTTTCTGCACTGTGATACAGTATCTTTATGCATAAATACTTTTTTAACTCATAGTGATTTTCATTATTTTAACCATTGGTATGTTCTAGAAACCATTTTCCTACCCTATTCTGCAACAAAAGGCTGTTGAACCCCAGTACGGGCCACTTTACCACCTTTGGCTGCTCACTGCTTGGTTTAAAGCAGGTAAATATTCTAATTTCCATTCTGTTTTCCCTGATTGCTTTTTCACGTTTCTGAGGAGATATCATATTTGTGAATTCATGAAATGTTTTAAATATTATTATAAAAGCTTCTTAAGTGTTGTCAAGGTTAGGGCAGAAATTACACAAGTCATGAAGTTTTGAGTAAAAGTAAAAAGTATTTATCTCCTGCTGCTTTGGTCCATATGAATTAAAGATGACGAGACTTTCTCAAATCAGCAAGAGAGAGTACAGTGTAAAATAATGTTTTGAAACAAAATATTTAAATAACAGTTTCTCATTTTGGCCCCAGCTTTGCGTGTTTATACATATATGTAGAATTCAGTATATGCATATTAACTTTAGGTATGTATACATTTATGTATATACATAAATATACATGTACACATATATATAAAACCTCATATATAAATAAAAATATTTGTAGGATTCTTTGAAAAATGTTAGGTTTTCTCTGGAACAGTTAACAATCTATTTCAGATGGTCACTATTGATATATTCAGGAGCAATGTTCCTCCATTTAGATTTTAAGAACTACTTTAAGAAACCAGCATTTCCCAAAATTCTAATATAGCATTTATTTTGAAATATTTACTTAGTTAATAAACTTTCTTTTTATGCATTAGACGTATATAACACTATTTTTTCCAATAGTTTTAAATTCCCTAGTCTTATTTAAAATAATGGATGTGGTATCGGATATCATGCACTAAAATTTGTTATTTAAAATATGATACATGATATACCCATGAAATGTATTTTCCTGATGAGAGAAAAAATTACCAAGAGAAAATAAAAATTGTAAGTCATACATGAATTACCTATGGAATGAAATTTCCTTCTGTTGTGTAATAACTTTTATAAAGATAGTGATCCCACTGAAGATTTCATATTGCTAGCTCTAAAATACAGCTGCTTACATGAACTTATAATAACACGAAAATGTTGTGAAGGGGAGTGAATTTGCTCCTTTGTAATGGTAAAATTATTGAGCTATGGCAACCATTTCAGTAGGGTATATATTGACTGTGGGGAAAAATGTACTCTGGATGGTATGCCATTTGGCTGGGAGGGGATCTTCGTTTATTCATTCTGGCTGTTCTAGAAATAGATGGTTGACCTAGAAGACACTCAAATCCAAGAAGTTTGAGCACAAGCCCATTTTAAGGTGCAGACCTTGCTGGTGTCCTAGAGCTTGGTGAGAGGGAAGCCTTGACCAGCTGCCCGAAGCGTGCCACCTCTTGCAGTGTGGATGGGCCATGTCTGGATGAATCTACCTCTCCCCATCCCATAATGCCAGGGGGCTGACTAACAAAGCAGACAAGACTCTTCCAAGAGTGGCACAACATTGCATATGTGTGTATGTAAGTGCTGCAGTTTGGGTCAGGAGTGTGCTTTTGAATCAAATCCCCCATTTATCCTCTCTCACTTGTGTGCTGAGGTTTGGTTTGTACCATGCAACAGCCTCAGAGCACACAAATCAAATTCCCCTCATGTGAAATTAAGGAGGAAGATTCCTTCCAGCGTGCTATCAAGAACTCAGCCCACAGGACTAAACTAGCTTTCTCAAAGTAAAACCCACTGAAATGCTTATAGTGTGAACCCTGCATCTTTGCCATCAACTGGGGAATTTGATAAATCTCCTACTGAGTTCCTCTACACAGACATGGTGTGCAGTTGTGTTGCAGGAGATGGTTAAGCAATGAATGAGCGGTATGGTCTTCCTGACAGGGTGGTATGTGGGGTATAGGGGGCACAGCATGCCTGAGTCCACTCTTAGATCAATAAAAGGCAGGATGGAGGTGCCCTATTTGACTCAGAACAACTAGTTTTCCAAATCTTACCAATTTTCTTTTTTTCACTCATTTTATTTCATTGGTATTTATGTGAAAGAGCACAAGAGCTCTTGTAAAATGCCTACAGTGATAGAATTTGATCTCATTTCAGTGTTCTAGGCACCACTTTTATACAGATAATAATGGTGTTAATAGCCTCAGAGAACTTTTGACAAGGCACTGCAAATTTTTAACCAAAATATCTAATCCAAGGCATCTTCTTGATTGCAGTTTAGTTTACCACAGTAATGTGAAACCACCATGTTTTTCAAATGTCCTTCAGTTCGAGGACCCTCTTCATGTTAATTAGAGTCAAAATTATGACCATTCTACATAGTTTAAAATTATCTTTCTCTCAATTTTCTAGTTAAAATTAACTTTGGGACAACATTTTCCCCTTCATCCCCAATAAACAGTGATATAGCAAGAGTTGTTTCTTCAGTGTAATGAAGTCTGTGGTGTTTTAAGGAAGTTGAGTTGAGGGTACTATTTATTTTTTTTCTTGAGTAAATATTTGGAGTCCCTCATTCTGGTTCTTTGTTAGACATGTGGACTCTGGCAAGTTGAAAGCGATGGGAATAATTCTGATCTGAAACAGCCTTTTGGTAAACACAAAAGTGAGTGTATACCAATTTCAGAACCTCTCTATCTAGAATTACCAAAACAAATAGCTTTGAAATTGGAAATGTGTTTACCCTGGCCCCTCAGCCTGGCAGAGCAACCTGGCCCCATGGAAAGGAAACCATGCATTTGAAATATCACAGGCACCATAAAGGTTTGGAGACCAAACATGGAAAAGGCTGTGAGCATTCTGGCTTGAAATACATGAGGAAGGGAGGAAAGAGCTGGCTGAATTCACAAGATAATGTTAAACTGTTCAGTTGTACAGCATTAGCCACAAAGCTCTTCATTTTTCAGTGCAAGCCACTAATGTAACTTCCAGAGTCTGGAATTCCATGAATGCTAAAGTAACACAATTTTCAGTGGCATTGCAAACATTGTAGTGGGGACCGTAGTATGTTTTTGTCTGTACTATCTGTTTACCAACAATAAAATAAGAAGCAGGAAATTATTCTGTTTTAACTCTACAGTTATTGGTCTTGGAACTTTGGCAAAAAATATTATATCTTACGATATTTTCTGTTACTTACACAATTAAAATATGAGTTAAAACCACAAATTATAAAAATTGAAATATAAACAGAAAAAAATATTTTTTTTATGATGACAAACTTTAATGATCAAATTGTTTTATTAGGTCTTCTCAAAAGGTTATAGAAAAGGGAAATAATATGAAATAGATCACATTAAGAAATTTTTTGCATTGTTAAAACAGATGCCACTTGGCAAGAGTTTTTAATGTGGTGTGGTTGTCAGTTAACCACTGTTTTACACACATAATGAACCAGAGGTGACTGAAAATAGTTTATCTTAATAGTATCTATGGACTAACTAAGTGCTTAAGCATATTGTTGCTATATTTCGTGTATTTATAGGGATCCTAAGAAGCAGGTAATGAGTGCATTGTAATTTTATTTCCAACATCCACTAGCAATATGAATCTGTGAGCCAAGTTCACAGATGGCATAGTCAGCTTTAACTTCACTGATTTCTATTGTGCTGTCCTTATTTAATCCAACAATTATTTCAGATTTAAACATTATTTCAGAATTAAATTTATAATTTCATCTTTTTCTTAATAATCCTGCACCATTCTAGCCAGCGCTGCCTAATTTATTTGTAGCTGTGGGCTGGATTGTAGTCAAGGTATAACTGTGAGCTAGTTATATTTCTCTACAGATATATTTAGGAACAGCAGAAAATTACAGGCCTTTCCAAAGCTGTGTATATCTTAGCAAGGTATGCTACACAATGGAGAGGCTCTGTGTAGGAAAGCAGATGGTGCTGAGGTTCCAGCAGACACACTGTGGACATTCCTGCCTTTTTCTTTGGTCTCTAGGCTGATCCCATGGACTGAACACCCAGTCATAGCTGAAGCAAACAGGGTGAGACCACTAAGTGCATCATCCTTCAGTTTAGCTTGATGGGAAAGGAACCAGTCTATGCATTCTGAGACCGCTTTATGATGCAGACCAAGGCATGGGGAATAGGAACAACCAAACTTTAACTCAAAAGTTGGTCCAAAGTGAAATGCTAATGCAGAGGTATTCTGTAAATGATATTGAAAGTCATTCAGAGCCTGGATAGTGATTCAGATTATCTTATCTTTCAGCAATATTGTTTCAAGTCAGAATCACACAGTCTAACTTCCATGGGAGAGGTAACCCATGACACAGGTCTGGAATTCCTTCCAAAATACTCTCATTATCTTTTCTCATAGTTGATTTCAACATGAACAAATGATGTTGAGTTTTTAAGTCAGGTGGAGCTTTTAGGTGAATAGTGCCATAGTATCTGAAAAAACTTACACTGACAGCACAAACCTTCCTTCTTGCATGTCCTAGCAAGACAACACAATCGTTCTCACCAGCCAAGGTACATACCCCATTTGGGCATATGCTGTCTAGTCAAGCATACCATTTCCTATATTGCCATACTTCTAGGACATTTTTTCAACTCTTTGAACAAACTTTGGGCAGTGTTGGTAGAAGAAAGTGAGCAAAGACAGTTCTTCAATTATAGCAAAGTTTCCATGTATATACTGAGCAAAACCACTCAGCTGTATAATGACTGTAGGATCACAGCTGTCATGACTTACAAGGGAAAATTATTTATATTCAGGTGTTTAAAATATAATTTGGGTTGATATATTATTGGACACCTCCTCAAATCCTTTTCATCATTATATTATGTGAAAGTACAGTCCCATCAATTGTTACCTACTTTTTTTGGTTCACTGCTCTGCACATCAGTGCTGGCTGAGTCTTACTTCTTTACTGCTTGCTGTAAATTGGAATTAGGAATATTTCATGTCTTCATCTAGCTTGCATTTTATTTTATTATATATTATTGCATAGGTATTATATGTATATGGTATCCTATGCCACTATACATCTCTATCCATATATATGTGTGTGTGTGTGAGTGTGTGTACAGAATGAATGAACTACAAATGAATGTTTTACTGGGTGATTGTTCTTTCTGGTATGACAGATGATCACATAACACAATTGCCAAGACACTGTGGAATAATTTCTTTGTGGTTTCCATGAAATGCTATCCTGTATTGAATTCCTTGTGGGTGTAGTCTTGTAAGCCAAACAGGCTGAAAACCAGTCTGTAATTAAGACATGGCCTTGCCATATTGTATTAATTTTCATCCTTGCTATGTCATCATCCTTCTTTTTCTTTTTCTTTTTTTTTTTTTTGATAGTGTTTTGGTCTTCCTGTTCATTATCACAATATACCCACTTATAACAAAATTTGAAGCACCTTTTGAAGTTATTTGAAGTTATTTCGTAAAATGAGGCATATGAGACCCTGGCTGCATTCTCCATTTGCCCTTTATCATCAGTCCCATCATCATGCCCATCATCAGTCACAGATGAGGCAAACCTTGCACTGTGCAATGCCAGGCCCGCAGGCAGCTGTTAAGGATTTGTGCTGCTGTGACTACATGCAGAACTTCTCATCATTGGGTGTCTTCCTGACTGCAAATTGTTCATTTTGGTTGTTTGCTACTTGAATTTTGTTGCTTTACAGGTTTGTTTTCTGGGAGTGTCATACTGGTTTATAATTTCTCTCTTTGAGATATGAGTTCTGTCACAGCTGAGAGTGTACAGCATCCCTGGTGGCGTGTGAGCCATAGAGTGGTCACTCCTCCTTTAAACTTAAGGAACTAAAATAAATTCTGTGGGTCTTTGTGCCTCCCCATGGGTTCTTTGCAGAGAAACAGCATTTAGAACAAATCTGCAGACCATGACTGCAAATTACCATAAACCCTGTAATATATAATAGTAAAGCAAAATGAACTTAAATACTTTAAGCTTCCATATGACCAAGCAGTAGGAGTCTTAATCCATTATCTTTATAATTCTACCTGCTAATGAGTTCTGTGACTTGCTTCCAGATCAAAACACAGCATATCAATGTTAGTAAACCTTTATTGCTTTTGCCTTAAAAAGTTGATGTTCTGAGCCTTTGGGCTTGAGGACTGTTGCTAAGAGAGATGCTCTATAAAAGAGTTATTAGTCTTGTGCAGCCTAGGATTTGACAGCCTCAGAGGTTACCAAGACCATTTGCCTGTATTGTTTCACATTCCTTAGGCATCTCCTTCAGCAGCCAAGGAAAGGTATGATACCTAGGCTAGCTTTCTTATAAATCTGTGAGACATTATGGAAAAATATTTATTTTATTACAGGTGGAAACAGTACATTATATCTTAATGTTTCTTAAAAGTTATTTTTACAGTATTACATTTCAAAGATGGCAAATGTGTTGGTATACAAACATGAACAGTAGTTGACATAAAAATGTCTGCATTTACGCTTCTTAGACAGGGGACTTAATCAGTTTAAGGAGTTATTTATTCAAGTACTTATTCAGAAGCTTGGAAAATTTCAAACTTGGAGACATATTATTCTATAAATTGAATTGAAAACTGCAGCTGGCTTCACAGTGAGGTAAAGTCCCTGGTTTAAAGAGTGAGAGGCAGACTATACTTTTTCCTGACATTTTTGATTCGATTAATGTTAGGTACAAATAAAACTATTCTGTATCTCTGAACACAGATGTTTTTCAAAAGGACAAAAATGCATGGTGGTTAAATATTAGATATCCATGTCAAATGTTCCTTTTGTAAATATTCTCTCAGTATATTGGTGTTACCTAGGTTTAACTAACCACATTTCTACTTTAAGAATTTTAAAATTATTATTTTCTGGATTTGGGATTTTTTTTTTAGCATTGATAGTTTTGTACATCATTTGTTTCAACATTCTGATTCTCTTTGGGAAGCATCACTCTACTGGAAAGTAGTTTTAGGATTTTATGGCAACAGCACATTATCCAAGACGGTTGATTACAACTGTAATTTCTCACAGATGTTTTAACCCAGTGGGTTTAAATTGATAACCAAATAAGTTTTAAAAGTCTTCACAAAATGGATGTGTATCGCCACTCTACATATGATTATCTTCCTGACAGTACAACGTATTATCTGTAAGAAAACACCATATGGCTTTAACTCACATGAGACAGCACCACTGTGTAGTAGATGAGTTTCTCTGAAGCTGAACAGCAAAACTTTAATGCACCATGCTAAAATGCATATGTGAAGAAACCAAGAGTGTTATAAACACAGGTGACGGCCTGGCAGGCTTTTCTGGAAGCATCATCTGTCCTATAAAGATGATGTGTGATGAATAGATATTGGCTGTAAACCTTCTTCTTCCTCCCTTAGGGCTTGGTGATGTTTATATTACTTATGCAGTTGGGTTCTTTGGTAGCACAATTAATAATGTTGTCAATTTTGACCTCTAAAGACCTGTGCAGTAAATTACATTCTCTGGTGCTTTATATTAGTCAGTTGACTCTAAATCCTGGGGAAATGCGCGAATTATAGAAAAGGTTTCTTAAAAGTTGCGTTTCCCACGGGGCTGCCGCAACAGTTGACGTATGGTCTCATGTTATGTGTAAAAGTTTGCACCGTACAAAACCCGCTGCAAGTCTCATGAAATATATTAAGAACTGGCTTAAATGAGAAATCTCACAAAGACATTGGAGTAGGGGCATTTTTCCTGGCGTCATGGAGAGACTTGTTTGGTAACACTGTTATTCAGTAAGTTACTTGTGCCTTGGCTTTTGCAAACTGATGCTTTGCCACTTTTCACCAAAATATTTTGGTGTTTGCTATTTTGCTGAAATATGTGTAATTTGTGGAAAATTTTAGTCAAAATGGATTTTCTTGGAATGATTTTAAAGGAATTAAATGGGTTTCTTATTTGACACAAGTTTTCTTTTTAAAATGCAAACACCAAGGTGAATATTGCACTTGTTTCTTCTGAGCCTAGCTAGCAACACTTTTTTAATGGGATAGGTTTTCAGGTGAGATATCCTTGCCTTTGCCAAAAGTAAGATTCCCTCAAGGTAATATTGAGAATATGCTATTTCTTTAATGCACCCTGCATGTTGGTTGACTACTGATACCTTTTTTCCGCCTCATTTTTGTAGGTATACAGGAATTGCTACTTTCTTTTCATGCCTATCTCAGCTGTGATTTCTCTACCACCAGGACAACATTTTCCAGAAGACTGATTTTAGAATTACAACTCCAGATGAAAGCTGATCCAGTACCCAGGCTCTCAGCTACCCAGTCCCAACACAATACACTGTCAAACAACTCGAATTTATGCAAACCATTGTAAGGTTTACTGGAAAACAGCATAGGAAGAATATTGCTCTGCCGCATCTGTTACCATCATTCTTCTTCACCGCTGATATCACTTGGGAAAACAGTGCAGAACTTCATTGCTCCCATTCTCTGCAGAGCAGGGAGAGATGGAGAAAAACCTCAAAGCAGTGTGACTGGGTGCTTTCCCGTTTCTTGCTGGAGTATTTTTTGAGGGAATGGTGTAATTATCTAGCATGATATGATTGTGAAGAAAGAAGTATAACTTGAAGACATCAAGAATGAGACGACACTAAAAACTAGGCAATTGAAGACTTGACCTTGACAAGTGTGAAATAGTTGAGGAAGAACTACAGATCTTGCCAAGTTGCTCTGTTCTCTGCTGAACATTCTGATATTGTCAAGAACTTTTTTAAGCTTTCTTGTGCCCCTGTAACCACTGAAAACAAAGACCTTGCTGCTGTTCTGAGCAGCTCAATCAGTAACAAGACTTAGGTTGTGTGGAAAGCAAAACAGAACTGGTAACACAGAAAAGAAGTATTTAATGCTCTGAATGAATGCTGGTTATTCACCTCAAACACTGTATAGTTTTCATGCTACCTGTTAAAAAATGGGTGCAGAGAAGGCTAAGTTCATTGAGGAATAACTAATTGTCACACACAGTAAAACAGAAGTACAGGATATCTTAAGTTTATACAGGATTTTTTTTATCTTAGCGCTAGACTAACTTTGGCTTTCATTGACACAGAATGAATACACAGAGATATTGTTGTGGAAGCAAGTGTAAAAAGAAACAGGCAGTTCTCCATTGGCCTATTGTTGTTTTCTGCTTATAGTAGCATAAATATAATTGAAGACTTTTTGGCTTCATGCTTCAAGAGAGGAAAAATTTGTATGCCTTTAGTCAAAATACTTGGTATACAGGAAACAAAAACAGACGAATCATTCATTTGGTCCGTGGTATGATTATGCTCTACTTAGGCTTTATCATACTAATAATTATAAAGTCTCTGAAATGTCTCATTCATGGTGGATGGGTTTTGTTCTAATTGCACAGAGTAGTCTTAATAAAGATGCCTTAATCTTCTTTTAATTTGAAAAATTAAGTAAAATAATAATGACTGCATGTATAGCAACGACGTTCTGTGACCTTTAGGGTGAATATTCTCTTCTAATGCAGTGTTAGCTGGAGGTCAAAGTTTAAACTGTCAATTTCCTTCCTCATAGATTTGAAATTGTGTCCTCAGTCCTGAAGAATGGTTGAAACAATACTTTTCATAAAAGTAAGAGCACTAATTCAGCAGCACTGGCTGCCACAGTAGTTACAGGCAAAGAGCAGAACTGTCTGTCACAATAACTCACACACAAAGAACAGTGAGGAGCCAGAACGCTTCCTGTAAGTATATCCTTCTGAGCACAGTTTTATGGTCTTCAGTTGTGCAATGTTTCATATCCCAAGATGATAGCTCAAGTAATCATGGTGAGTAGTAGCTGCACTTTTTTGACATGTTGGGAGTTATTTTGGCTCATTCCAAAAACTATTATACAACACTCAATTTTAATATTTTGAATTTTCATTACAGGTGTGGTTTTTGCTTATCTGGGTTTTTTAATAATTTTTTTTTTCTCATGCAGTTTTCTTGTAATTGACTTCTGGAAAAATAAACATTTATACCGGATATCTAAAGTGATCGTCCCACTTCAGTATTAATGGATTAATTACCAAAATAATTGCACAAAACTATCAGGAGGTCTATAAGTTATCCAGTCCTTAGAGAAGAAGGAGAATGAGATGATATTCATGGTACTCATTTCCTTTGGCTTTTAGACTTGTGAAGCTGATTAATTTTCTTCATTGAGTTCTTAGTGACAATATCTTCTTGCATTCTTGAGAAGCAACAGTCTTAGCAAGTAACAGGAGACACCCAGGAGGAGTTCAACTGGACTTCCAAGTTGGCAGAGTTTTCTGCCTGAGAAAACGTCCATTCACTGATGGGTGAATGCAGTATCTTTTAAATTATGCAATTTTCTTGAGTAGTAAAAAATCCATAGAGGTCTCTGATACATTTACAACCAACATCTCTGATAGATTTATAACCAACTCGATAATGAGCCCTATTACACCAAATATTGCGTAGTTAAACTGGTGAATTTCAGCTATCACTATGAACAAAGTGGAATCATTTAAAGATAGCTTAGATGGACTGACCAAATAAACCATATAAATTAATAAATTGCATAGACTTCCTTAACCTTTTTTTCCTTCCTGATGATGTTCTGCTTCCAGTTCCTTGAGGTTCTTTCCATATCATTCTTGATATTCCTTTTCCTTACATTTATTTGTCCCCTTCTTTATTGGTGTCTCTTCTCCTTTGCATCTCAGTTTTCCTCCAAAGACAGCCTCCCTATGTTTAGTCATCCTCCTTTCAAAGCACACACTCTCAACACATGCATTAGGAAACAGAAAAGCATCATTTACTCTCATTATCTCTGCAGGCAATATGAATTATTTTTTCACCCTGTCATTTATATTTTTAAAAAATTCTTCTCCATTCAGGTCTCTTCCTTTTAGGATCTCTGGTACTGCAGAAGGATATGATTATTCAGGAAACTGCAATACAGGTTAAAAGTGGGGATGAATACAAGAGATTTCGGTTGAGATCCAAGAAAGTATGGAGTAGAGAAATTCAAAGCTGCGAGTAAGGCTGAGGAGGAAAACACCAAGAATCAAACACATGCCTGTAGATGGTCTGTCTGAGAGCTCCCTACATCATGCTCTTAGCTGCATTACCAAGCAGTTCACTAACAGACCTGCTTTCCCCATCTGTTCTGGGAAGCCTGTTCTCTGCCAGCATCTTTAACCTTTTCTGCGCTAACCTTTGATAAGACACACACACACTTTGTACTCCCTCACTCACGATGTAGTAGAAAGCAACTGTAAATAAAATTTGCCAAATATTTAAAAAAAAAAAAGTTTTCAACTGAGCTTTTTTTAAAAGTGCAAGGTGTTACACGATCTCTTCTCTACACCCCTGCCCCAAACTGTACCACTATCTGTATTCCTTCTTTATATATTCCTTCTTTGTATTCTTTACATATCCCTTCTTTGTATTACCCTTCTTTGTATTCCTCTCCCTTACACAGGTTTCCAGTCTCACTCAAGGTGGAAAACACTCCTAACTGGGAAGGTAATGTGAACAGCCATATAGGCAACATGATTATAAAGGGGGAAAGAGCAGCCCATAGCAGGTAGGAATAACATACTGTAATATCCTCATGGTGAAAATATATTTTGCTCAGGATGCACACAGTTTAAAGCACAGTGAAATTAGTTTAATATGATAACTTTATAGACAAATCAATTATAACTACCTACATACATTACAGTGTATTTCAGTGGTTTTGTTTGCTTTTGGAGAGGGGAGACGGCGAAGACATAGGGGGGGTTACAATCTTCTGACTATAAAAATGGATTTCCATTCTACTCTTGTTCTCTATAAATACATTTCACTGTGCAGGCCTTTCAATAGCACTGTAAAATGTTTCTGATCTGAACTCTATCACTCAATTGACTGAACTTTGCAATTTAAAACTAATGTGCTGTTCCACTGTCTAAAGGCACTCCTAATGGTCAACTTTAACATTGTTTAGATGCCAGGTAATTTGTTACAACCTGAATTTCCTCTTCTACTTAATGGCTGAAAGTTAAATGTTTGCCATCAAAAACCAGTGGTCCGTTGAGCAGTGATCCATGTGAGAACAGTGAACCTATGCCTCTGCAAATTTGTTAGCCATCTATGAGGCACAGCAAAGCTGACCTCGTAATGTCAAATCCCATTTAGAGCTGGTGAATAGGTTGGAAAGAAGGTACTTGATATCTTTTGAGCAGTATTAAAAAACACACTGCTGTGCAGAAGGATGAAAGCCTCAGTAAATTAATGTGGAGATTCTGTCCTTTCCAAATAATTTATACTTGAATTCTGTCTTTTAGGAGGAAAGGAATGCAGTTAATAAAGGTTGTGACTTCAGTAAACAGTTTCAGAGCAGAGATACTTCCATATAAGTGTTTGAAGCTGTAGCTTTGCCCTTCTGTGTGCACCATTCTCTTTGAGTGGTCTTTCCTTAAACCTCATTAGTAGTCGCACTTTCTAACTTCACTCAAAAGCAGTGACTCGCATCACTTTGCTAAAGCACCAGATTGAAACTGAAATGTCATATACATAACTACATTTTACTAAAAGACACAGGTTTCTTCTGTCTATATTTTACTTTTATTCTTTGTATTCATTGGCTATAGGCCACAGAGGCACGTAGGCACAAAAAGTCATGAAGCTGTGGCTGGTACCTACAGTGACACGGCTCCTGTTAGCACTCATGATTAGTCTTTTCATTTCCCTGCCAGGTGACTCTGTTGTTCCCACTCAATCAACTCACTTCCCTGAATATCAGCTAAGAAACTTGAAGGGTTTCCAGGCTTTCATCTTTAAGATCTGTCTCACAAAGCTTGCAATTTGCAGCGTAATTTACTGGATAGGTAGCCACTTTATTAGGCTAAACTAGTAGGCATTGTTGATGTTTTAACATTAATTTTTGCATATTGGGAACTAAATTTTAAGGGATTTTTTTTTCAAACCAAAATAACCAATTGTACTGCAAATATTTAAGTAATCATTATTTGTAGGTCTTGCATAGGCTCTGAGCAAGATCTCCATCCACTCTCCTGCCAAAGTGTCACCGCACCCTTTTAGACACAAATCTACGGGCAACACCCGTAGCAGGATTTGAAATCAAAATCAAAAATTCCTTTGAAGGGCAGCAACAGTTGATCAGAATTGCCAGAGACCAGTGAAGAGGACAGTTGCTAGGTATAAAAATAGGATGTGACTGTGACGGTTGTGTGTGCTAATATATTTATGAGTTTGGGCAGAAAGATGACCAGACACTTCATCTGTGCCTAATGCAATTTCATGCAGATTCTCACCAGTTGTGACCTCTTTGCATGGCTCCAGAATGTTATGCCTGAAATAGCTTGCCCTCTTCATCCCAGTATTTTTATTAGGCTTCTCCTGTGGCCAAAACCTACAAAATCTGACTATGCAGACTGTGAAGTGCAATGTTTCCTAAGGAATTTAAGAGGAGCCAAAACCCAGGCTCCAATTAGACAGCTTGCTACATTCTCACCATGGAGAGGAGACAGCATGTAAACTACCCGTGTGCATTAATTATAATCTCCTACCCTACCTTCCATTTTTCAGCTTGCCAAGTTTCTCCTCTAACTGGATTGTCCTGCTCTTACTGTGTGGAAAAGGAGCAGTTATATGGTGTTTGTGGCTAAGACCAAGGGCTTTTCCCCATGAAATTAAAAAGAGTAAAAAGAGAGGGGTACAACCCAAAAAGGCTGATCCATGGGGATATGATCAAGCTGGTGTATGATTTTTTGATTTTATTTTTTTTTTCTTTTTCACTGAGTCATTGATGGTTAAAAATGAGAGTGAGGAGCAATTAGTGTTTTCATAAAACTTAGACCTGGGGCTGAGGAGAGAGCAGGATGCAATTTATCTGTGGTAAGCAAGCCTCAAGAGTCATCATTTCCCTGTTTGTGTTTCAGTTCAGATGAGTGCCATCCTGTTGTTTGTTTTATAAACTGTTTAATAAACTGTAATGTTTATTAACAGTAATCCATTAAGCTTGTCTCCTGCGAGACCTTTACTGTACAGTCAGCGCTCTGTACTTCAACTAGGAACCCATTTTTACTTTCCTTTTGTTGTTTCTTGCTTTCATGCCCATTCAGAAGCTTTAATAATTTTATCTGAACTTTTATACTGTTCTGCACAGAGAAAGAGCTCTTATAGGTATTTAGATAGAACCTCTGCCAGCTCCAGCCTTGCCATACAGAAAAATAATGAAGTCTAGAGTATGTGTATGTAAGCCCCACAGCCTAAAATTGTAACAGCTCAATTTCCTTGCTAGGAAGTGGGAAAATTAGCTGTGCTATGTCACATGGTGGATCAGGATGGGAGGTCGCACAAGTGGTCATAACAACTGCAAGGGTTTTATTATATAAGGTTCTGCTCATTTTTAATAAAATTGTCCTTGAAACTCAGCTAGACCAGAAATTAATAGGAAGCTTGAAATGATTTTTCTCAGCAAAGCACTCTGAAATTTCACATGGCAAAAAATCACTTATCGGTGCATCTAAACTGAGTTTTATTTTAAAATACATTTTTTAATTAAAGTTTGCAATTCTGAGCCTGCTGCTTGTGCCTGATATCTTGCTAAAAGGTCACATCACTGGTGGCATTAATGGTATGAGAACCTGATACAGGAGATTATGAATGTTCGAAACGTGTTTCAGTGCTGGTTTATCGTTAGGAGGGGCTGCCACCCTTCGTCGCTAAAGGCAGGCTTGGTGATGAAAGCGAGGGGCTTGTTCTTCAGCTTAGTTGTAGTCACAGGCAAACCAGGCAGGTTCCTCAGGTGAATATGTGCAGCGAAGTGGCAAATGGTTGTCCATGGTCTCAGCTGCCTCCTTCAAGGATGGTGGGGCTCTAGCAGCCCCCAGCATAGCTGCTGCAGTGGTGTGGTGTGTTAGGGTGGGGATGGTGACTGATGGTAGCAGACGTGCTTTCACCGCTGGAGGTGATAGAGACAAAAACTGCAAATCCTTGTCCAAGCTCGGTGCGTTCTTCTGAGTTGTCCTTACCAAGAACAAGAACTGCTTGATGTGGCTTGTGTTCCTTATTCTTCACATGACAAAAGTGACTGCCTGTACTGCTGGAAAACCTTGAACTGGCTTGATTCCAATTGTATCTTGAAATGTAAATCAGAAGATCCTATAGTCGCTTTACCGCAGCTGACTGTGATACAGGGACACAGTGGAACAGTGAACATTTGCCACAGATGAGCTGCAGCAGTTCTCAGAGTGGCATTGCAGGGAGCTGAAGAGGAGCAAATTTGATTTGGAAGCTTTAAAAGACCTCACAAGAGAGAGGTAGAAGTAGCTGTTGCATTGCGTGAGGTTGGTATTACTCTCTTCTGAGCTCCTGAAGCAGACCAGTGTCACACAGCCTGGCCGTGGAGGATGTCTGTAGACGTAATACAGAATGATGAACTTTGCACAACAATTTGTGTAACTGTGGTGTTGCCTGAGCCAGCAACCGAAAGGTGCTGCTGTGTGGGGGCAGACAAAGGACAGGATTGCAAGTCCTCCAGTATGGCACAGGGGAAGATGTTAAAGGAGGCCTCGGAGACGAGATTCTCCAGCAGTAAGTGCAAGACTAACCTGTCCGCAAACAACCCCAAGGATAGATTGGGTACAGCCATATTACCACTCTGGTCAAAACTCAAAATTACTATTACTTTAAAAATATATTCGGCTAGTGAAGGCTGAAACTAAGTGGAGCATATTGCCATTGCCCGGAGAGATCTGGCATACCACCATCAGCGAAAGCAGAAAAGAGCATTTGTGAGTGAAACAGAAACCAGAGCTCTGATAGTCAGATGCATGCTCTTCAGAATATGTGCCAGATGAGCCATGGCATAAACACCAGTGTTAAATTATACATGTTGGGCTGTTGGGTTTTGTTGTTATTTTCTTTTAAAATTGCTCTTTGGTCTCAGACAAAACGATGTCTCTTTGCCAAAGCTACTGCTGAGGGTGAGATTCCAAAGAAAGGACTAGCACAGGGTATCTGAGAGAGCATATTTCTAAATTTGTTGTTTTCAATATGGGACTGAGTTATCAATAGCAGATAAGTGTTTCTTAAATGTACCAAGATGTTCAGAATGTTTCAGAAAATAAACAAATAAATAAAAGGGCACCTTTAAAAGGTTTTCATTTGGGAATGGAAAATCTAAGCCATAGCCTCAGCCATCCTGAGGAAATCACTATGCCAAAAATACTACCTGCAACAACTAAAAATGTCTATACAGTGCGCTAAGAAAATAGGCTTCTTTCTGCTTGCATTTCCTATACTGAAAAGAAAATATGTTTGTTCTAAATGATTATTGATGGATTTTCTCCTGAAGAATCCTTTCTGTAAAAAGACAAACCAAACAAAGTTTATCTTTTGGAGCCCTGGGAACTGCAGCACTTTCAAGAGAATAAGCCTGTGGATATCGGCGATGAGAAACAGAGGTCCTAGGTCACAGTGGTATCAAAAAGGACTTTTGTCACTGCAGAGAAATACATGCTCTGGCAGAATTGGTTACGTCAGTGTGCTGCCAAAATGGGAGGGAAGCAAAGGTCTTTCTGCCCAAGACAGCTTTCGATGGGCAATAACCACCCCAGGATGATCCAGCTGAACCTGGGAACATGATTGATCTGATACTAATGAGCTTTTTACTGCTTCCAAATAGGTGAGACAACACAGGGTGTCTCAGAGATTAGCTGACTACAGTTAGTAAGTTGCTTTTATATGTTGGAGATTTTTTATTATGCTGACTGCTACTAGGGTTGTGTTTGTCTGAGGAAGGAGAAGGAAGTGCAAAACTGTTATTCTAAGAAGACTTTTGTGCAGAGATACATGTTAGAGGTTCAAGGCCAAGCAATAGATCTTAGAAACTGAATGAGTTTCTCAACACAGCTTTTGTGTTGCTCAGCACACAGAAAACTGACATGAAGATAATGACTTTTGAGAAAGGTAAAGGCTAAACATCTTTCAATTTCATCATTAAAATCTTCTCATTATTTAAAAAGATGTTCACCTAAGACAGCAAGTTGCTGTTTTGTATTTGAGCCATCCTCTGAGCCTGGAGCCTCTGAAAAGTTTATGCTGTCAAGCAGACAGAAAGAGCAAAAAACAGTAGGACCTGATCGCCCAAGGTAAGAAAGCAAATCCAGGAATTAAATCCAGGCTGCCTCATTCTCCCACACTACATATAGCCTGAGGATGCTCTTTTGGCCGGTAGCAGGCTGCTCCGTACTAGCGAGTGATACATAGTCTAGCACATAAGTCTTATCCTTATGAAAAAAAAAATATAATCCCTGATAAGAGTCTCCATATGCCTTGTTCTTTTAAAAACAAAGTTAACCACTGGAAGAGGTTTTGCATGTAAATGAGGTTCTCTTCAGGTTTCAAGTCTAATCAAAAAGGATGCAACTTTCTTGTAAAGAATATGCAAACTACTTGGTCAAACATCCTTCAGCCCCCAAGTTTATCACTAACCTGACGTCAGTCTGGAAATCCCAACTTTCTTAAGAGATGATAAATGTTATCTGCCAATCTCTTCCACTGAATAAACTCTGTTTGATCTGCATTAATCACACTTGGCAGAAGCTGTTCAAGCCTGCTAGCAGCAATCCTGGTGAACAGCTTGGCATCATTGCTTAATAATGAAGTGGAACAGTATGAAAAACAACATGAAGGAGCTTTCTTTTCATTCCCACCTCAAAGTTATTGAAACACACATTAAAGTGAATGGTTTAAAATATTCAATAGATCTGAAACTGTCTTCTTGTAATCATATTATTATTCTCAAGGGCAAAACACATCCCTCTTTTTTTTTTTTTAACATTTCTGCTATAATACTATGTGCCAAAAGTGCACAGAACTAAGAAATATTAGGTACTTCTATATTTTTCTTTACTTTACATAATTTTACTAAACAAACATTCGGTTTTCTGAATTAGTCTACACAAATTTTGCCCAAGGATATTTGAGTCATTATCACTTTTCACTCCAACATGGTCGAGCACGGTTCAGAGCTCAGCTCTCCTATAATTTTTCTCGCTCAAGAGAGAGAGGGCCAGAGACAAGTCTGTGCATCACTTCAGTCCAAAAAACCCTGTTGTGAGGGGCTCTCCCGGTATTTAAGCAGTGAGTGGAACACATGCTGAGTATTTCTATGAAAATGCTAGATCTGGTTGCAGGTTCCCATCCAGCAAATGCTTCAAAACGTTTTTCAGTAACTTCGCTTGAGTGTGTAGATGCATTAAACTCAGTGGGACTGTTGATGCAGGAAAAGTTCTGCACAGAAAGAAGGTGTTGGTGGAAATAGCTATTAGAGTACTCAGGGATGGTGAGGAATGTACTCCCCGTGGGGTTACATAGTGCCTGCCTTAGATTTGAAAAAATGGGAAGAAGCAGCAACAAAGAAAGAGAGCAAAGAAGAAAGTGCAGAAAGTGGAGCCACATCACAGAAAAAATGAGGTGGAAGAATGGAAAAGAACCAAGAAGACATGAAAAGACCAGAGTGAAAATATTTAGTTCAGTTGTGGCCAGATGGAGAAAGGGAAGGATCTTCAAAAAATTCTGTGACCTGTCATGCAATTTCTGGGAATTCATGGTGTGCAGGGACCACTCAGCAATGACTTGTGATGTTTTACTGAGGAATCTTTCTCGTAAAAAAAGAACATTGGTAAAAACAGCATTCTTGACAGAGGCAAAAACACCAGTGAACTTTTTCCCCTAAAAAGGATATTAGACTTGTCTAGAGACATTCAAAAATATTTCCATGTTAAGAGAGTATAGAGATGTAAGGATAATGCAGCTGAGCTTCTTTATAAATGTGTGCTCATCTCAGCTTAAGCCTCAGCCTCCTGAGACTTAAAGCCAACTTATACACAGGTTTTTGGAAGCATCATCTTTTTGTGATCCTCTTGTCCTCTCTGGGCCTTTTCATAGACTTTCGTTTCTGGATAGCTGAAGTTGCTTTAAATAAACCACTTTAATAAGTAAAAAAAGCTTATTTCTTTCTAGTACTCCAACAGATTCAGTGAATCCATTCTGTTTAGACATGAACTTTCTCTTCTAGCCTATAATATAAACTACTATTGTTTGTTTTCTAAATAAAAACTGTGTAGTCTTAATTCTGGGAGACACGTCCCATGAAATCATTTGATGTTGCAGTTAAAGTAACAATTAACCCTTACATTTTTTCTCAGAAATTTAGTGCATTAAATAAAAGCTTATTACAGATGGGAAATGCTTAAAATAAAGAAAGAAAGAAATGAGGGCATAAACACATATCAGATAAGACATTAGCATGATGTATGACATTGTTTCTGAATTTTTCAGATTCAGACAAGGAAATCAAGAAGGAATAAATTAAATTATCGTGTTTTGGAAGATGTGTCCAAATACCTCATCTTTGTTCTGTCCACAGACTCTACTTCAGTTCCTAAATAAAAAAATAAAAATTAAAAAAAAAAGAAAAGAAAAGAAAAAGATTTGTTGTAACAACTCTTCAGACACAGTAGTAAATCATTCTCTTCTGTATTTATTCTGTTTTGGTGATATACCACACATTCATGACTAGCTTGAAAAAACCTGCATTGAAATGCATTGTGTAAAATAGACAGACCTACCATTTCACTAGTCAGGAGCAATAAACTAAATCACTGCAATTCTGAGTTTTAGAGCATATGCTTCTGCTGTCATCATGGAGATATAGTTCTTCAGACCACATCCTTATCGATAGATCAGTCTTTACTACAGGCAAAAGATAATCAATGGAATTTCAAAAAGAATCTATACATTAGACACTTGGAAGTTTATGAAAATATTTAATTAATTACTAGTGTACTGAAAAATTTCCTGTTACTGGTAACATACATTTTCTTTCTTGTACACACATACACACTCATTCACTTAAACAGATTCACTAGACAGTGGCTATAGCCACAAGTAACCTAAGCTTTTAATTTTAGTTCATTAAGAAATACAGTAACCAAATGGCAATATGTATCTAATGCATAATATATTAATTCAAATTGCTCTCTTTTGTCTAAGAACCTGCAATTTAATGAAACATCACAAATAATGTTCTATCTAAAAAAAAATAAATCACTCAGCTACAATTCTCAAAACATACTCTCTATCTCTAAGCTGCATTTTCACTGCATGCATAACATCTTTAAAATGATGTTGACTGTAATGCCTCTTACTCTGAACACTCTTCACTTACTGGCTTGAAATTCCTTCTTGATATAAGGGGGAAAAGTAGAAATTGCTTCTAGACACCTAGGGAAACCACTAGAATACAGATTAAATTCTTTACAAGTTTTTAATATGTCAGGAGTTGGCTTTCTGAGAAGCAGTTAAGCTAATCAATAATGAGCCAATGTTAATTATGTTATGTGCTTGTACTAGGGCATCATCTTACATAACATAAGAACAGGCAAAGGCCACATTATTTTTTTCTGGTATTCAAAGGAGCTATTTCAAAAACCTCTACTGAAAACAGAAGCTAACCACCCAAAAAGGAAGAATATTAAAAAAAGAAAGAATATAAATGAAGAGGTAAAAATGTACAAAAGAAGAATCTAGCAGAAAAGTATGTACACAAAAGTATGGAAAGTATGGAAACAAAACAGTATGAATACAAAAGTACAGAAAGCAGGGAAACAAAAATGTATGGATAAAATTTTCAAAAGCATCTTATTCCCAGGTTCAGAAAGGCCAGACTATGCTGAATTGAAATTTACACCCATCTCCTCGAATATCTGCTCTCAGACACTTTTTAAACCCAGGACTCTAAAAGAAGCTGATGCCCAAGGACTTTTTCGTTAGGAACTTTTGTATTTAAATGTAGATGTTCAGACAAAGAGTCATTTATAATGGGGTGATATATACATATTGGTAACCACAATGTATCAATTTTTTTTAATTTTTTTCTGTAAATGGCAAGTTTCCTGTAATCTCACTTCTCTCAACACAGCTGTTCTGTTGGAAAAGGGTAATTATGAAGAATGATACCATTTTGGAAATATGCAGCTTTTAGTATCAATCTGAATTTTTCAGGTAAAGGATAAGAGTAAAAATTGTCTTGAATAAAATAGGAAGGCTTTTTAAAAGGTTAATGTAAATAGCAGGCAACTATTTGGATTTGTTTGTGTGCTTCCTTGCTTACTTGCTTGTTTATGAAGATTAAAGGACTTATTCCCATTCTGAAGTGCAACTTCAGTGCCCTGGGGGAAAAAAATGTCTGCTTAAAAATTTGGGTACTGCTTACAGATATACATTCTGTGGGGTGAAATATCTAACACCATTGCTACCTAGCGTGCTTTAAATCTGCAAGATTGAAAGACTGAAATCTTTCTTTGCTTCAACATGAGATATGTTTTAATAATCATATATTTATACTATAGAGAAAAGGGTTACTATTTATAATAAAATTCACTTAGAAAATCAAAATGAAAATAGTAAATACTCTACTGTCTGTCTTTCAAAACATATTGTCATTGCAGAATAGTCAGGTCAGTGACTTGAAGTCAGTGACAGTGAAGTACTTGAAGATTAAAAGGTGATCTCAGGATAATGAACAATGAATCTATGTGCATGCTGAATAGATTAATTTGATAGAGATGCTACAAACACTACTGTTATGGAGATGTCAAAATGATGGAAATATACTTCCAAATATGGTTCATCAGGATTTCTGGTGAGCACGTTTTCAGGCTTCTTTTTTTCTGATGTAAACTTTGATGTTGAGCACCAAATCATTCCTCAAGTTTTAACTTCACAACTACAGGCAGCTAGGAACTCAACGTAAACATACTTATATTTTCAAGGGAAGAAACCAGTCATTCTCATGAGCTCAAGGGCTTCTAGCCCAAATTTTCTTCCTCTTTGACTCTCTGCTCTCCAGGTAACCCATTAAGTGTCTGTTCTCACTTCTTTTTTCTTTTCTCAAGTTTCCAATGTTTGCTGCTGATGTTCAAGAACGCTAGCTGTGTTCATCAACGCCCTTTCATTTCTGGTGACCATCGTAGTGTTTTTTTCTGTAAGTTTATCTAGAACTACCAACAAAAATTAAAGTGTAAACAAATAAATAAACAGGTCTGATCAGAGTCATGGCAGATTCATACTTGTTTTCCAGGTAGCTGACAGTGACTTAATTTTTTTCAAGTAAATGCCATCTTTCTTTTTGGGAAATGGCCACTAGAGTATCTGAAATTACATGAGAAACTTAAAAATTACAAGATACAGCACAATAAAACATACAGTAATTTTATCAGTTGAAAACAAAAAAAAACAGATTAAAAACTAAAATAAAGACATAGTATATTTGAAGTTGTTTTTCAGATCAGATCACACATGATGCAGATAAAACTAACCAAGTCACCTGACTTGAGGAAGAGAAGGAAGCTGAACATAAAGGAATTAATCTGACAGGCTTATTTTTGGACTGTTGCTAGAGAAGCAGAAATGCACACATCTGACTACAAAAATGTATTCAAAAGCAATAATTACCAAGATTAACCTTGATAATTAGAAAAAACTGCTAATTTTTTAAGATTCAGGTAGAGTGAGAAACACTTGGGAGTAATATTTCTTCGTCTTTGACATAGGAAACATTTTGAACTTTTATTTGAACAGTGGAAGCTATATTATTGAATCTAGAATTTGAAGAACATGGGTTTGAACATGTGTACAGGTTCAGTTTTTAATATTTCTTTTAATACAAGTAGTCAAGATGCAGTTGTTTCTCAGTTTAACCTTAGTGTATTACCATGTGTCTCCATTGGAAGTATTTTGTACCTTTATTACTTTAAACAAAAAAAAAAAAAAAAAAAAGAATTTTTTTTCTGGCGATAAACTAGACAGATATATGTAGGTTAATATGATTATTTACTGTGACACAGACTTTGAGATCCATCTCTGTCATTATTTATCTTGTCAGGTGATGCTTTTTTCTAGGATTTTTAAAAATTAGACCAGTCCAGAAAAGAAAACATTTTTTCAATTTCAGGGTTAACTTTATTTTTGACAGCCTGCAAGGTTTCTTCCAAGGCATCTCACTTAGGCATCTGGCCACTAGCAATCACCTTTATCCCTGTAGGCTTCAGCCCTTGCTGCGAAGATGGGTTTATAGATTAAGCCCCTTGCCATAATCAGCTTAACAACTCTGACTTTTGGTCACTATTTGCAGTTGCTGTTGTCTCTCAGGGCACTGACAGAGTTAATGACAGACTTCATAAAACACAGCATTGCTTTTCCTGTAGACAAAATAACTGCAAGGAAAAAAAAAAAAGATGAATTAAATGATCAGACAAACATCTTTAAACAAGGCATGCTACATACAAGGTAACAGCTGTGAAAGGATTTGGACCTTCTTTGATAAAAATATGTTCCTGCTTTGTCTTCAGACATGTGTCCTGCCCTGAGTTCATGGCTAATTGTTTAAAACCTTTTTCTCTAGACTCTCCCTTCCACCTATACCCCCACCACCACCACCCCCCCCAAAAAAAAAAAGAAAAAAATGGGGGAGAAAAAGAAAGAAAAAAGAATTGTTATTTGTAGTTTGACTATGGAAGGAGAAGGGCAAGAAAGCAGAAGAGCAAGGTTAGAAGCTTTTAGGGCTGCTGTCACTTCAGAAAATTTGCAACAGTTACATTTTGTTAGCTATGTAACGTATAAATTATGAACTATATTTGGCTAAGAGGCTTTGGTTTTTTGATCATTCTATGTTCATGACCTCACATGACCAGTAATGGCTACTGCTTCACACTGGTAGAAGCAGTCAAGTCTGAACAAACCACAGATACATCCACGATAGCATCAAAGTCCTTGTCCCAGTAGCAACGGACACAGAGAAATTTCATCTTTAACTGAATATATGAAAAAGAGAACAAAATTTTCTCTAATGTAATTGCACCTGGGATTTTTAGTAGAGACAATAAAAGCGGTATACGTTTGTTACTGACTGAGGAGGGAAAGCTAAATGCTCTGCCATCTGGGGATTTTATTGAGCAGCAGTTTGAAATATTCTCAGAATGACAGTGAGCAGACCGATCCTTGTGTTGGCAAAGCAGAGGATTATTTGAATTAAAGTTGCTACTGTTGATTCTAAAAGAGCATTGGTCATCATAACCTTGGAGGTAAGAAAGGTGCAATTGCCTTCCTGCAGTGGCAGGTGACGCTTATATAGGAATACTTCCTGAAAAGACAAGGGAAGTAGCTGCCAACGGCCTACTAATACAGGCCAAATTATCTGCCCATGGAAATAGATACGACCCCACTGACATTAGAGGAGTTTTATCCATTTACAATAGCAGGAATCTGCCTTCTTACAGAGGTTTATTGTTGTGCACATTCTGCCCTGGGGTCATTCTGTAATTACTATAGAAAATAGTGTATTCACTTGATAACTTCTTCTAGCAGAAAAGCAATCAGCCTGCCAAGCAACTTGATGTTCCTAAGAAGGTAGTGAAGTTTCAGAGGCTCCAAGTTTTAGAAGAAAGAAATAAGTGAAAAAGGGAAAATGTCTGGCTGGCAGACAGCTTACAACGGAGAGGTCTGGGTAGGGCGATAGAGATGGCTGTTTTAGCAAGCACAATTCACAATAAAACCTCAGCTTCAGTGTGATACCAACAACCAGAAGAATTCCGTGCTGGCCCACTAACTCCTCTCAGCACTCTTTGCAATACTGAGGAAGACACCCGGCCTTTCTATCTGAACAAATTGCTTCAGTTATTTATAGCTAGGTGGGCAGTAGCCACATGCCTCAAGATCGGCTGTCACCTCTCTGATCTAAAACATTATTGATGCAAAAAGGAAAGAGGGCCTTCTAAACGGGAGAGTTATTAGCATATGAATAGTCTTGCTAATATACAAAACATTGTTTGACCAGTGCTTCAGCCCTAGTTTACTGGATTAGGATGGTGCTGATGAAATCTCAGTCTAGCGGGCACAGAGGCAGAGATGTAAACGCTCGTGGGTATCTCAGAGTGTTACGGTATTGTTATCACAATAGCACAAAGTGTTATTGTTTTGTTATGGAAATGAAGACAATTCCTCTCACAGAGAAAATAGATGCAACAGATGATGGACTGTGCAACGTTTGAAAAAACAGCTTCTGCAGTTAGGGAATGGAAGAATAAATTAGGTAAAGTGCAGGAACCTTAAAGCATAATAACCATTTTTGACTCTATCAGAGGGGAAAATGATTTTGCAAACTGTGATTTACCTGGTTCCATAGTGCAGACTGTATTGCATGCCTCTGTTGCATTTTCTTTTCTGTTTATGACTGCTCAAACAGCAATTTAAAAATCAATAGGTTGTGGAATATCTGAATGCCAGTATCTGTTGAAAATTAACTGTTTAATGGTGATCTGATATAATTAAAATCAATGCAGATATCTTTAGAAAAATATGTTTTCCTTTGTTGGTAAAGCCATATAGGGATATTTGGTAAATAAAATGCTCCCAACTGTCTGCGGTTTTTTTAGCAGACGTCTTTATGTGAATTGAATCTCTATTTATTGTTAGCTTACATTCTTTTTTATTTCATGCGAACTAGGCTAAAAAAATACTTATAATTCACAGGAAAATATATTCTAAGAGATAGGACTACATGTGTGTAAATAAACATTATTCCAAGATTGTACATTACTAACAAATAGAATAAATATGTTATGCCCACATATGCCTGAAGGTTTCATGTTTTTAGATGCAGGAGAAATCCTTAGATTATATTTCCCCATTTACTTCTTAAAAATGTAAATAAAACACCAGCCTTTAAAAAAAAAAAAAGCCCCAAACTTTGAAAATTCCAATCAAGTTCCTAGTACCATCCTCCTTTCAGTTTTTGTTAAGTCATTATAAAGTCAGAAGGAAGAGGATCCATACTTTCGCTGTACGATGCTTTTGAGGAGACAAGGAACACAGACTAGATCTAAGAAAACTTTTTTTAAAAAGTTTTTTTCTTCTTTAGACAAAAATGCACATTCAGTTAAGTTAATCAATTATTCTTGAAATCTTCACTTTTTTTATGTAAAAAGAAGGATGGATGGGAAAATGTTACAAGTTTATATTTGCTAAGGGAAACTTTAAAAATTTTATTTCACTTCAAGTTTCAATAGAGAAATAAACTTTCCATGTCCAAGAAAATAAAGTTTGGCCAAATTTAAGTAAGCATCCAGCTTTGAGGCTGTAACCATGGGATAGAAACTGAGAGACAGAAACTTTGGAACAATTAGTTTGCAAGCAAGGTGATAGGGAACGGTAGATGAGGTAATAGGTGGTGAAGCTAATGGACCATAGCAATGTACAGACATAGCTGCTATGTTCCTTGTACAGTCCCTACCTAACTGGACAATAGGTTTGGAGATATTAATCTTATGAAGTAGGTCGTTTTGGACAGGTGTATCTACAACACAGGACAACAGTAATACTGCGCATGCTTGCAAGGAAAGGGTCATCTAGCAGACACAGGTGTACGACCACTGATGACCACTAGAGACCCCTCCTCGAATAAAGACCCCCACTCACACGCGTAATGAATTTAAGAGGTATTGTGTTTTTAAATCAAAGCCAGTAAGGAATTGACCAATCACAAGTGAGAGAGTGTGAATATGTGTAGCTATAGTGATGAAGGTGGTGAATATGTACATTCTGATGCTATATAATTTGTGTGCTGGCGATCGCCTCCTATGCACGTTGGGCAGAGCTATCTCCCGTGCATCCAGCACTGCAACAGAGAATGTCCGCTTCCTAGAACTTCAAAATTGAGTCTTAGAGAGTGAATTATTTTGCTGCTTTTTGGTAACAAAGTGACAATAACACCAGTGAGAACAGTTGCAAGAGAGAATTCACTTCATGCATCTCTCAGGGAGTGCACAACAGCGAGATCTCCCATTGCTGGTCAGACACTACAGCTGGTGGGAGACTTCTTGAGGAAGCAAGAGGAACAAGAAAGCAGCCATGCAGACGATCTCATAAGCACCAATGGGTTTATCCTTCTCTACTTGATATGTTTGGCAGGGATGGAATCCTGCAGATTCACGTACAAGTATTAAAGATCCCTGATCTCACTTAAAGGAGTGAAATTTCCAGGTTAAGGAAAACACTTACAGGTAAAGTTTTATTTGCAGACACACAGTTTTGAGCGTATGTTATTTTTCAGGGATATTAGATGTAATGAACAAATCCTGAAAGTGCAACAGGCCACACCAGTGCAGTCAGTTTTAATCTTGCTTCAGTCAGGAGAGCTGAATCCAACACTCAAGTTAGGTTCTTAGGTTTTTAAAAAAGCACTTCTTGCACCAAAGTATTACCAGGGACTGTTGTACTGAATGCAAATCTGGCATTTCATTACACCAGCTTTAATAATCTTACCTAAAAATGCACTTAGGTTCCTTTCTCCCACACATACACAAAATACTAGCATTTTATGTATTCTGTCACTGGACACATAAAGAATACCAGTTTCAGCTTCAAAGCATATGTTCTGCTTTTGAGGAGAAACATGTTCAAAAGCAGAAAAAAAACCAGTACTCAATTAAAATTTACATGCACTTTCTTAAGGATATCATAGTGTCATTTCAGCATGCATGGTCTACACACATAAAGGTATGGTTAAGCTATACATATAGTTAGGAAAGTATCCAAATGTAAGGCTGTCACAGCTGCAAGCTGGGCATGATAGTTACATGCAACAGAGTTCAGTCTGCAAGTATTTGACATCCATATGCAATGTTAAATAATCTTCTACGGCCAGATAGTCATGAATAAAAGTTCATAGCTTAATTCAACACTTTGCTACACTTTTTAATGAGTTCTCTCACTTACATACAGATTTCCATAAGGCAGCCTGTTAAAAATGAAATTGAGATGTTTCCACCATCAGTCTGAGCATGCTATAATATTACAACTCTACTAGGACAAACTAAAGTTTGAGATATCTTTTTTTAGCATCAGTCTTAGTTTTGCATTGGTTTTGGAGGGCAATTTAACAACAATTTTTTGATCTCATAGAGAAGAAAACACTGCTTTCAGTCTACACTCTATTGTAATGACTTGTACATGTATCTGTCCCACATATAGTCCTCAGCACCTTCACTCCAGCATAATACATTCTGTGGTGAAGCTTGTACAAGATATGCTGTGTATGGTCACAGGTAAAAACTGTTTTATGCAATTAAGTCAGGTAATTCAAAGAGCACAGCTTGAAGTAATGCTTGTTTTGTCACTGTGGAAAACTTTAAACAAGGGGAAAATGTCACGTAATTATCAAAGGTGACTCCTGAAGCAAGGTATCTTACTTACTTTTGTCATTTCCCGCTATGGAAGTTTCAGAAGCTCTGCCACAAGCTCACTCAGTGAGCAAATCAGTGTGCTTGCTTTGAAGCATCCCCTTCTTTTGAATGCATTTACAATGGCTTTTCCCCTCTCATGCCACATGCACTCCCAAATTGCCCATGCTAGCAGCTGTTTGCCGTGAGCTAGCATCACAGTTTTAATAAGGTGGCTTATGGAAAAAAATTTTCTCTGAAGGCATATCAAGCATTGCAGACCTCTAATTAGTGGTAGTTGTAGTCAAAGTTCAATAGTCAGGTCTTTTGAGGCGTTAAGAGATCATATCCTTTAATGGCTCTGAAATGCATGGAAAACATTCTTATTTGCTTCTCATTCCAGAGCCTTACCAATTTCAGGACATAATGTGATGTCACGGAATGTGTGCGTTATGTGTGATCAAGAGGTTATGCTGGTGCATTGGCATATCGCTAGAACAGGGAGAAAGCTGTTGCCTATAAAAGAACAATAAAACACAAACAATTGAGCGAATCAAAATTAATGTGTGTTTGTTTCTGTCAGGGAGATAACTTCTATTTCTTTATCCTTGGCTATGAGCTTGCAATAGAAAAATTGCCCCTTCTCTTTCACTTGACTGACAGCTGAGCCAACACTTGCTGAAACTTTTTTTAGTTCCTTGTGTTTCTCATCTCCTTTTTTTTAACTTCATTTTTCTATCTTCCTCTCCAGAGATCCATCACAGTAACATGCAGCTCCCAAGTGTTATCTTTGATTTGTTTGGCAGTGTATGTCTAAATCAAAGAGAAGGGGCAGAAAGTATCCTGGCTGATGTGTAACCTTATAATGATTTTCTTCCATAATCCCTCACAGAGTGTCATTCAAGGAAAAGCTAAATAATTACTTCTAAAACAAGACCTCAGAGCTTCATGATCATGTTCTGTACATCAAAAGCTCATTCGGTGTCTCAAGAGTATGAAATAGCCTTGTAAATCACTCAGTCAATTAAAAAAAAAAACAAAACACCAAAAATCCAAAAGAAGAAGGATCCAACCCCTTGAAATATACCCAAACCAATCAGTGATCCCAGTTAGTTTGACTAGTCATCAAGCTTGATCCCAGACACCCGAAATATTCCCTTCTGTGACTACTGTGACCAATGTGTTAGAGCAAAAGTCAATGAGGACTGCCTTGAGTTACTTTCCCACCAAATTAAGGGTACTGAGCCATCAATATACCTCAAGCTTTATAGATCAACCAAGATGCAGCTGAAATCTGCAATGCAAGAGCATTTTTTTCTTTTCTACTGTGATGTTCAATTGAAGAGAAATTTCACTTAGTTGCTGTTGTGGTTTAACCTCAGCCGGCAGCTAAGCACCACGCAGCTCCTCACTCAGTCCCCCTCAGTGGGATGGGGGAGAGAATCGGACAAATAGAAGTGAGAAAACTTGCGGGTTAAGATAAAGACAATTAAATAGGTAAAGCAAAAGCCACACATGCAAGCAAAGCAAACCAAGGAATTCATTCACCACTCCCCATGGCAGGCAGGGGTTCAGCCATCCCCAGGACAGCAGGGCTCCGTCATGCATAAGGGTGACTTGGGAAGACAAACTCCATCACTCCAAATGTCCTCCTTCCTTGTTCTTCCCCCAGCTTTATATGCTGAGCATGATGTCACATGGTATGGAAGAATGACCTTTTGGTTCATGAGTTCAACTCTCCCACAGTTGAAACCAGCGTGAAGGAAGCATCCCAGTGTATTTGCATGAGCTACACTCCTCTGATAAAGTTATGGCACAAGATAAGGTGTCAACATGTGCATTTCTTCAAAGTTGAACTAATTTTATTTTTTCTCTGTTAAGTTCTTCACAATTATTTGAAAATATATTTGGCTTTGTGACATGTACCTTGCTGGACACCCTCAAGTGCAATGTAAGAAAAACACTTGCAAGCTACAAGCTGAACCATAAATCCCCAAATGTTCATTTCAGTTAGTGAGATCCCCTTGGCACCTAAACTTTTACCTCAGCCATCACGCCTGAGCTAATGGCAACAATTTCACACCGTAAGACCATTTTCTATGCTTTGAGAAGTCTGTTCTGCTGAGCAAATTCAGTGTATTGCCTTTGTAATCACAGCAGCGGTGGGCACTTCCATCACAAAGGCAACCAGAGAAGATGATGTCATTCTCTAATTTTTGAACAAGTTAATAACAGGCTCCCATCTGGGAAATGGAAGATTTGCCTTCCTAAACATCAGAAAGTTCAAACCTATTTTACTTTCCTGACAGATGAACATCCTAATTAATTATTAAAATGACAATTTTCTTCATTTCCATCTGTTGTCTTTTTTTGGCCCTCTGAATCCTGTTTGTTTGGGTTTTTTTCCAGTATGGTGGCAATGAAGTGTTCCTCTGCCTCAGTCTAGCGGATAGTCATCTGCTTAGGACATCATACAGGAAGGTCAAAGCTATGAACTTTACTTCTGGCTAAGCAAGGTCATGTATTGTACTTCTAATTGCAGGAAAAATTATCTTGGCATAACTTTAGGGCAGTGATGATACGCCTTCTTCTTGTCCTACCATCCCAAAACCTCGTCATCCTCCTCAAAAACTCCCTTTGCGCCTAAATGCAGGAATGCATATCCTGGATATACATCCCAGCCCTATATAGATTACAACCCTGAGTCAAAGACAACATTTCAAATGTGCATTTCTTTTGGGAACATTTGGGGTCTTTGGGTTGTTATGAATCTCACTCTTAATTGGAAATCTTGTTGTCCCTGTTCACTTAGGAAAGAATTTGGACCTAATCAGAATTTATGAATACAAAATTTGGCACTAGCTTACTCTGGCCTTTTATTTGTACACATTTACTGGAGATACAAGGAGAAGCCCAAATTGCTGAACTACAGATATGACCACCATTTCTACCAGACTTGCTTGTGTTGTATTAAGTAATGACGCAAGCACAGAAGATTTGCCATAGAGACAATGGTGAAAGATTTTGATGTACCGAAGAAACCATAACTAATGTAATTCCCTTGCCCATTAAAATATTCAGAAATATGCTATGAGTGGAAGTTCATAGTGCAGGAGCACTTTATGTAATCAGTAAAATACATTGTTATTTTATGTCCGTATAGCATTCAAAGTTACATAATAATGTAATTATCACTTATTACTCAAACTTTTTTCATGTTCTGTATATGTGAGTTAGACTTTGCTGTTATTAGCAATTCAGCTGGTACGGAAAATGATATAAGACAGCATAAAAATACAATCCAGCTTGATGTAATGCTTTTTAAATTCAAGGCATTCCAAAATAAACTGTAGAACATGTTGTTGTTAAGTATTATTAAAGACCTCCCATTAACTGGGAAAAGTTGTTTGATGGCTTAAAAGATAATTAAGATGATGCTTCTTAAAATAAGACTGAAAAGAAAAAGTATTCTCAAAGAAATTTGTGCTGCAGAGAACAAGTTGGAGAGAGAACTGACATTTGTCCTCTTTTGGTCAATAGATTGTTATTAAATCTCTAAAATCATATTAAACAATATTTTAAGAAAATTACTTAAATCCACAAGGGGAATAAAAGAGAATGAAGGCAGGTACTTATTCTGAGATTTCATACTATTGTGCCTGTATTTCAGAGTCTGATGATGTACTATGCACGTGTTGTTACTAACCTTCGGTCAGACAGCATGGGTTAAGATAGTAATGTAATCCCAGGTGTTTGCCATTAATCTGGGTATCTCATTGCTTTACTGAGGTTTAGGTTATATAGTTAATAACTCCAGGCCATATTTTGACACCTTCTTTCATGGTGAATAGTATCTTATGCAGCATCAAGTCCCACTAAAATCAGAAGGTTATTTCCATAGAAATGCATTAGTCGATGTAGTGGAATATTGTCCTTTGGCAACAACTGTAGATGAAATTGTACTATAAAACATTACTGCATCAGTCAGAGCAGGGTATCAAAATGGCTTTGTATACAAATTTGATACAGACTCTGAGGTAGTGGCTCTTGATAATGCATTTTCACTCCGTTTCAATGTGTGATTGCTTGCCACAGAGCAGTAATGACAAGACAGCACTAACATTTTATCAAACAAGGACAGTCAAGCCATGGATATGAGTTATCAAATTTATGATATGGAGACATGTTTGAGACTCAAAGTCAGGTAGAAATTTAGGGTGATGATCTTAAAAGCTGCTTTAGTTCATTGTAGACTATTCTAGTCAATGTGGACTCAGACTTCTCGTGTACTAATTTAAAGAATTGCAAAGTTGTATGTTTCACATATAAATCATATTAAATGATGCCATTTAAATGTTGTCTTTTTTATTATTCAATTTAAAGCTATATTTTTTTAAAAAAATTGCAGATAATTATTTTAAAACATATCTGAAACTGCTTTTGGTAGCCAGTTGGTAGGTCTTTTGGAGCTACCTAAGTCTGCTTGTATCTGTGTGACAGCCATAATACTGGAAAATATTATTGTAAGGTCTGTAACTGTAGTATTGCTAATGGCGAGTCCCACTCCAATAAACTCCAAGAACTACATTTTCAAAGAATTGACAAGGAACTGGCTTTTGGGGAAATTAGCATCATAGAGAAAAAAATGGCAAAAATTAACGATGGTAAAACCTCTAGTTCAAGAGAGAATAGAGAGAACATTTTATTTGATTTAGTCAGATACAGAGTTTTAGCATGATCTTTACAGTAGTTTATGTAATAAAAAAAATCCCTCACATCAACAACAGATGGAAAATAACAAAATTTTATTTTTGTTATTTACAAATTTATTATTTGTTATTTACAATTTATTATTGTATCATCTCGAATTTTGTTCACACAAATGCACACCAGGAACTCTTGCCAACAGACTATAAGTTTTGGCTTCAAGAATGGGAGTTGCAAGAAAACTTTGGCTCTGACTTTTAGCATCTTTTCCATTTGATCTCATGTGGCTACAAATGTGTCTTCAGCAAGCTTCCTTAGGGAGGCACAGGTACATGAGAATGTCCTAGGATGTTGTCTAGAGTATTGAGGGAAATTGAGTAGAAAAAATATTGCATTGGTGCCTTTGTCTTTCAAAGGCTTGGTTTCCAGTGCTATAACCAGCTTGGAGAGAAGCTGGTCAGGTGTTGATAGGAGCTGCTCCATTCTCCCAGGCAATAGTTAGTTCTCCACTGCCGTACAGCATGTTATCGGGTTGCCAAGGCTGGTCCCTGCATCATGGTTTTTGTTAACATAGGATCAAGAGATTGTATTGCTTGTAGAAGCTGGAAAAACCTTCTCAGAGTTTCTTTCCAATGTTTTTGACACAAGTGGTCACACCTTCTTCCTGAGAGTGTTCAATGCAGGTAAGATGTGTGGGCTCCTGATGAGAGTTCACTGAACAGAAGTTCACAGCCCAGAAAGAGAGGAATTTTAGCTGGCCCTCAGCTCCTTTTCTGGAGCTCCCAGTCACTCTATATCTGGAGTAAAGATGGGCTCATGCTTCGAGGAGATGTGTTGGTAGGGGATTCATCAAGCATGCTGAGGACAGTTATCAGGCACTCAAGTACACCAGAGGAGATCTCCCTCCCACTCTAACAAGCTAGTTTGCTTTTTTCTAAGATGTGAGATGTTTTAGGGCCATTACTTTTGCCATGCTGAGAGCTTCTGAATCACTTAATTTATCAGTCAAGGACAAAATGGTTTTGGTGATAAATCATGATCTCACTCGTGCTTTCCTACATCAGATAGTTCATCTAGTAGATCCTTTCATGGCTCGCCTCTCTGGTTTCCTCGTTCTTATCATCTGTGGAGGAGATTTTAAGGAAAATTACTAGATGATCCTCAATATGCTTATGTAGTTCTTTGTTGTGTTAGAGTACCACTCTGTTAGCCTCCTCCATTGGCTTCAACTGTTACCCAACAACTACTGTCTCCTCTGAAGGCTTTTTTGTGCTTTCTCTCTGCTGCTGTCTTCTTTTCCTTGCCCATCTCTACTCCTTGTCTCCCCTTAAAAACTACTCACTGAGCATATAAAACTGAGATTTTTTTTTTTTCAGATATTAAAACTTGGCTGGTTATGAGTCTTTTTTTATGAGAACAACATGGAAATGTCCATGACATGAAGGTGACTGTCTCGCTTGTCCCACTGTATACCATCTGCTACTACTGCCACTTTGCCAAATGTTTTCTGCAGAGCAAATGAAAGTTAGAGCTTCTCAACCCAACAGTAAGGAAACCCTATCCTGTCCCTAGAAGCAGCTGAACTCATTTGTCTGAAAATCCTCTGCCCGTCATCTCAAAGACCCCAACACACCCCAAAAATTAGTCCAAATGAGGCACAAGCAGCTTGGAAAATTTCACATTAAAGTCACAAAAGCCTGGGAGCTTTACAGTAAATGAATATGAAAACATCATTGTAAAATGAGAAGTATTGTGCAGCTTTGAGATTGGCCGAAACAAAAGGCAGGACTTGTAATTAGGATCTAGACAGTGAAAACAACTCAGCTACTGATACCAGGACTAAACTCTGCCCTTGGATATGTATATCGTAAGAATTTCCTAGCAACTTCCAGCAGAAACCTTTGCACAGATCCAGCTGTGGACTTCAACGTGAGTTTGCAGGGAGTTATGTTTAATTTTGTACTGGCATCATATTGGTTACTGTTGCCATTACTTCTGTTGTTATGTATGCCTTGTCATGAAGAGAATAGATATCAGCAGCATGTTAGGATAGTAAAAGGGAGGAAAAGTTTTAAGTATAATTGCTTTACAATATAATCGAATTACACTATTGAGCATTATAATACTTCTATGACAAGCACAGTGTCATAGATAGAAATTTTAATATTTACTATTGATAGGATTATTATGTTATTGCTTCCTTGAAATTTTCATTCTCCTTATGGGGGAGTTCCAGAGGAAGCAAATGTGAAATAAGCGAAGCTGAAATACACGGTATGGGTGATGAAACTGCCAAGTTAAATTACTTTGTTCTGGGTTTAATGGTTGTAGACAATTCTCCTTGATTTATTAAAAGTTTAGAATGTACCTTAAAATAATTGAGACCCCAGTGAAGTACAAGGAACAAAAGATAGGCACAGATGTACAAATACAATATCAATGTATAGCATAGGTAATGTAATAAATTGTCCACCAAGCAAATTTGAATGCAGTTGGGAATCTGAACCTTTCCAAGAATTGATATTGATGTCAAATGAATTCATGTTCTACATGTATTATGAGTAATAGTAGAGAAAAACAAAGTGAACCCTTACATCATGGCTTAGCAATTTAAATGTGGCTCTTAAGACATTGCCCCACCCCCAAAAAAAACATCATACAAGTAAATGAGTTGCCTGTAAGTGCAGTTTTAATAAAATTGACTTAGATAAATTCCAGTCTACTTCTGCTTGTGCTTTTTAAATTTAGTACAATATTTCTAGTTGATACTTTTTAATGCAATCAAAATTTCTGAAACATTTGCTCTGAGATTCCACATCAAAGTTTAATCGTTGAACTTTTGTCTAGCAATCAAAGAACCACTGCATCATATTGATTGCACTGCCAAGTGCCTCTCACTTCTTAGGGCTCTGGGCAATTTTCTTGGGGGATTGGAGCTAACTAGGGCCAGCAGCAACGCACCTCTGTCTCATTCTCTGACTGTTTGTAAAAGAAAGTTCTTTCCCAATAACTTGAAGCCTTTGATCTGCAGGCTGCTCCTCCCAGCAACCAATAGGTTAATGGTTAATCTCCCTTATCTATTACCTCTCTTTAAGATGGTCACCGCATTTCAGCTCACATATTTAAGTCTAAGACTTCTCTGACTGCAAAGCTATGGCACAGTGTTAAGCTTATATTTCACCCTTTATTCTTCCAAGACATCTACAGTGATTTGGTTTTGTTACTTTTTAATAGAACCTCTCCTTCCTGAGTGTAGACCTACATGCTATGATTGTGTAGACAGTTGTGATGTTTGTCTAAGAATATAAGAAATGCTTGCTGTCCTCAAACCAGAAGAGCTTGTGAGCTTCAAAACCTGATTACTTTTCAGCTGTAGCACTTAGCCCAATAAAACACATTCCCTCTCCCACAGGATCCTGCCATGTTGAACACATTTGTATTCCGGGCAAAGTAATGTGCTATAGCACGACTTACTCCTCTAATCATTGATGTGAGGGAGAGCAGTGCCTAGGTAGCAATGAGAAGTTAAAATCCTTAAAGTGCACAGGCCCATTTAATATTATGTGGTGCTGGCATCAACTTTAAGGTGCCATGTTGAAAGCCATAAACATATTTATGAAATCTTGGCCTCATTGAAGTCAACAGCAAAACTGTTAACTTCAGAGAAGCCAGTATTTATGTTCTATTTTCAGATAGTTTAAAGTGTAGAAAACTGGGGCTTGAAAAATTGCTCTGTCAGCCAACGGTTGAAACATTCTCCATTCCCCTTTAAGGGCAGCAGCTTGGATCCATTAGCTCCTGACATCAGCTTTCCTGTTTGAACGCAGTGCCTAAGATCACAGGTAACATTACAAACGATGTTATGTTTTTCTTCTGTTAAAACCATCTGCCTTTCTACTCTCTGCCTGCACAGATAGAAATGACCGAGAATAGAGTAAAGCAAATGGTCCCAAAGTCACCCACTGGTCTTCAGTGATGAGGTGAAATGGGGATTAATTCCTTTCACATATGTCACTGTCACTGTACTTTGTGCTGGGAAGGAAATTTCTCCTTGCAGTTTATCAGTCACATTTTGAAGCTTTCCCCGCCCCCCCATTTTCCTTGGTGAATATGAGGAAAGCTTGCCATCAAAGCATTAGATGGATGCACAGCATTTCATTGAGCTTGCAGCTATCTAGCAGATGTAATACACAATTCACGTGATGAACATTGCCTCTTTTCCATTTCTCTACCTTAGTCTATATGGACAGTTTAAAACACCTTTGAGCTTTCCAAAACTCTCCTCTCAGCTCCAGTCTCCCAAGAACAGGGATGTGGCACTCGGCCTCAGTGAGGAGGCATGCCGCACTGCTCTCTATGGCTGACAGTGCTGCCATGCCTCCTCACCGTTGTGCCTCCTTTCCTAGGGAAAGACCTTTCTGAAGGGCCCCTGGCATTGCTGGGGTCTGCTCTCTGGCTGTACTAGTGGGATCACTGCAGCTAAACCAGGGCTGCAGCCACAGCAGCCAGGGTGGCAGGAGCACACCTTGCACAAGTTCTCCTGCTGTATCCAAGCCAGGAGAAGGGGAAAGGAGAAGAGGGCAAAATCTAGGAGCATCCTGTCCTGCTTTTATTTATTGGTTTCTTTAACATTTAATTTTCCATTTCTCAAAGGCAAAGAGTGAAAGGGTTCACAGAAACGTGATCTCTGGCTCTCTTTTGAGACCAGGCCTCATAGCTAATGGGGTAGAAGTGTTTGCAAACAGCACAGGGTCACCCCAACCGAATCCCTGTTCTTTAGCAGTGCTGTAAATACTATTTTTGGTTTGGGGAGGGAAGTTTGTTTGTGGGTTGTTTTTTTTCCCTAACAGCTTTTTACTTTTAAATATTCTATATGTGTTTGATCTTTTCCACTTTTAAATAAATACCAGTGACACTTGCCAGATGTTTTCTGAGAAGTCAAAAGGGGGAAGAGACAAAGTTTGTTAGCACTAAAGTCTTTTTTTGTCATCCTGTCAGCTTTACTATATGACAAGGGATAAGACTTACATGAAACAGCAGGACTGATCCTACACCAAAATAAGGAATGAATTCTTTTGCTTAAAGCTGTGCTCATATGAATGCAACCATTGAATGGTAAGTGGATTTTTTGAAGCTGAATGCTTTCAAATAAGATTTCAGCCTTTTAAAAACATATACACATGCACACGAGTCTTTCTGAGAATATGACACTTCTTATTCATCCTGTGTTGTTGGTGACAACTGGATGACCAATCAAGCGCTCCAAGCACAAACATCCAAATGAGCAAATCCATAAATAACCATGCCAAACGGTGCAGAGAGGACTTAGGAGTTCTCTTTTCTGCAGATATCCCTACTAGTTTAAAAACAAACAAACAACAAAGACATCACCTGCCTGTTACTGAGAAGAAAAAATTAGACGTGTATACAAAACAGTGAAAACTTATTGCAAATATCTGAGTGAAAGTTTGCAAGAACTTTTTGGCCATGGATGATGATTACTCAGTGCTTTGACTTCCATTAGAAGCGTCTCATTGCATCGGAATTGTTTAAGTATTTACTGCAACATATATTCATGCAAAATTTCTCTTTTTTGATGGGATAGCCCAGTCCTTTTCTCAAAGTGTATGGACCATCACTGAAGCAATATATGTGTCGGCTTATAATAAGCTTTTGCAATGAGGCAAATATAAATGTTTTGATGAAAGGCGTGGCTGAACTGAAAAGAAGACATTGTTCCTGTGATTTCATTATACCGAGGGTTCAACGCCTTTGCATCAGTTCTTAATCTCTGACCACAGCAACAAAGAGAAAGTGTGTGATCAGTTGTGTGTGGTTCTAATATCACAGAGAACAGCCTATTATATCTGTAGTGTCGCTGCAAGGTTTATTTCCGTTAGCCCAAATAACAACAGTAGTGTCACTGTTGCTGTATCTGCTCTGTGATTCTTGGGTCATACGCTGTCGTTGCCACAGTGCTGCGTGAAAGTTGAAACTGAATTGGTTTGTGACTGTACAGCCAGGAAACACACACAGAGGGATGGAGGAGGAAACATGAGTAGAAAAGCCACATTACATTCCAGGCAAAAATGCTCAGGATGAGAAAAAGCCACACACACACGACACACCCACAGAACTAGAGACTAGAAAGAACAGAGTCAGGTGAAAGTTGGATGGATTGAAAGTATCCATAAAATTATAAGCCATTGTGCCATTGATAAAATTTCCATTTTCATCTCAGTTTTCCCCTTTTTGTACTAGATGGGTTAATGCCTGAAAACGTGATTAGGCTTTTGGTCTTTTGATTTCACAGAAGAAAATGCAAAGTTATTTCAGTGCTTCTTATTTCCCAGCTCTCTCACTTTGTATCCTTAAAAGTTTAGGATTTTTTTTTCCTTCCTTCCCTTCACAATACTCGTTATCATACTTTTCTCCATTAACAATATTGTGCATCCTGCAATTCCGTACCCCAGTGATGTGCAACCTGCAATAATATGCAATTAGATGATCTTTTTCTTCATTTTTTGAAGAAAGACATCTGTCTTTTGATGATCTTTGTCTGATGCCAGTGGAAGTGTCAGTAGCTGTCAAGATATCTCTTTTGCAACAATAAGAAGAAATGATTACTGAAATCAGATTAAAACCAAGGACATGTTAGATACAACTGGTGCTTTTATATTCCTTACAAATTTCATCCATTTTTTCTGTGGTGCAAGAGATTTTGTTTCACAAGTATATGATTCTGTAAATCAAAAATATTTAAACTTCAACTTAGAAAAATAAAGAAGAAAGAAATTAACTATAATGAGAATTCCTCTCTTTTTCAAAAAGATTATTTGTATATTCAACTCCCGGTGATCTGTCACTATGCCACATTCCACTTTCATGTCTTTATAGGATTATTACTTAACAGGTTTTATTGAAATTTTTGATACAGCATAAAGACAAGTGAAGCCTGAGGGACAAAGCATTTGATTTATGTAGGCTTTTTTGTATGTGTGATAGTAAACAAACAAAAAAGCAAATTAAGTTCTCCACCAGATGTATAAAAGTAAACCCACAGGAAGAAGTTTCAAAGGAGCCCAGCATTAATAGCAATTTTAACATAACCAAACAATCAAAGGAATCTCTGTTGCAGTATTACTTGAACAAGAATAGTAGTGAAGAATTTGCCAAAAAGAAAAAAAGAAAAAAAAAAGCCCAACTTCCTTTCACAGTGAAATGATGACAAGGCCTGCAGAGCATGCTAAAAAGAGCAAGCTAAACATGGTAATTAGACTTTTTGTTGTCAGTGCACCCTCTGAAGGCTTAAGCAGGTTGAGCTAAAATGTTGAACTAAAAGAAAAATTGCCTGCGAAAGCCAAGATGATGGCTGAATGTTACTGAAACATGTTCTGTATTTAAATTTTTGTGGTTGGGTTTTGTTTTTTTTTTAACTTGTTACTTTAGTCCAAACTGTTTATTCCTGCACCCCACTGCCTTTGCCGGTGTTTTGGGACAGTCTGGCTCTATAAAGAGGTGGTGGTGTGGCTAGCTCTTAGCGTGGCACGCACAGGCACGGTTCCCCTGCTTGGGAGTGCCGCGTGGGAATAATGGGATGTAACTGCTGCTTCAAACTGAGTTTTGCCAGCAGCGATAGCAAACAGCTCTTTGTATGATAACATTGTGTGAAGTGTGAGCCTCACACCTTTAAACAAGAGGGCTGTATTTTACTACCATAAGACTAGTCATCTGGAATACCTCCAATCTTTGTATTCCACTGGAATTATTATTTCCCGTGGCAGAGAAGTCTTTGATGTAGGATTATATCACTGAGAAGTTTTTGGCTGCTGCTTCACTTTCTTGCAAATCCAGAGGAACCGGTCAGAAAGAAGTGCTACGTTTCTCAGTTATGTTATCAGTTTAATGATCAAACCAAGGAGCAATTGTAATTTGCAACGACATATCTAAACTGGATCTTGAAAGCTCATTTATTCTAAGAGTCGTTTCCCACTTTCTCAGCCATGGTGATTATCAGGCTCCACTGGAGGCAGCTGACCGCTAGTTGGAAAGTCAGACTTAAGGTGTTTTGTGCCAGCATTGATATACATGCTGGGCGACACACAGTTGCCCTGTGTACAGAGCCTCTCAACTGATTGGAGTAAGTTCTGGTAGTCATTTGTACCACAAATTACAAGAACGCTGGAAATGTCTCTTCAATTTGCCAGGCTCCCTGCTGTCAAGAAGGTTTCTTATGTCCAGGGCTGTTTCTCCGCTCTGGCACATCAGTATGAGGTTGGTGTTTCTCCAGCAACCAGAATGACTCGTACACTGCTGAAGCCTTAGGCCTAAGGGCTGCAGCTGCAGAGGAGTACTGGGATTCCTACTGTTAATTTTTTGAGAAGTTAGGTGATCAAGTAAATTTTAAGCAGGCTTCATCCACTACTGTCCCTAATATTCTTACTCCCTTAGATCTGTTAATAACTGAGTTTTTGTCCAGTTGAGGCAGCCTTTCTCTCAGTGCTCCTCTGGGATGTCCCACAGTATCAGCAGCTTTTTAACATTTCACCATCAGCAACCATATCAGCTGCCTTCATTGGAAGTCCATCTACAGATGCAGCTCTACAGCAGCAGCAGCCCCTCCTCTTGTCCTTCATGTCAAGCCTGTCCAGGTCCCTCAGCCATCCTTGTTGCTTTAGATAGCAGAAATCAAGTGGAATCGAAGTTATGTAGGAACAAATTGGCCTCACTTTCCATTTCATGAGGTCTTTTTATTCATTCATACATATGTCTCTCTTCCTACTCTTCACCCTACCACTTCTTTTCCCTTCTGTAATTGTAGTGCCCCATGATGCTCTTCTTTCTCCATATATTTTTGTTTCATGTGTGTATAATTCCACTAGGTCACCTATGAAAACACCTCCTATTTCCTCTCCAGCTCTCAGGCAGCAGAAATTTCTATCAGAGAGGTCTAAAGTACTTCCGCCCTTGACTTTAAATTGGTTTTGTACATCTTATTTTCAGTGAAGAACTTGGAGAAGCAGAAGAAAATAATAAGTGCTACCATTAAGAGACTTTGCCACTGTGAAGCTGGTCATTGAAATCCTGAGATTAGTTCTCAGGCTACAGATTGGAAATCAGTATTTCACCTTTTAGAAAATGAAAGAGAAGTATGAAGTATGAATAAATGTAATGATCCATTAAAGCACGGTTAAGTATAAACTAAAAGCCACAATTATAGCAGAGTGAATTGTTTTATTATCTTTTCACATCAGTCACACTTAAGAAGCTCATGAATTCTATAACAGTCTTAATTAAAACAGAGGGAATATCTCCTTCACTGAGACACCATTTTTAATGAAAGACCCTACATGGGATCTGCTGTACATCTTTTAAGAAAAAAATAATGCATTTTAAAAGAATAAGTGAGCAAAATCTGAAAAATTAAATAGAAAGCATTTATACAAGATCAAGGTATGTGGTCATGTCCCCACTTGATTTTCCTAGGGATAACAGTAATACACTAGTCAGGTCTGTTTCTGCAAATTTGCAACTGCTGCTTCTGATATGTTACATCTTGGTATAATGAATCTGAATTCATGGTATCACCCTGCGCTGCCATAGAAATGACTCATGGGAAACGGAGCCAAATGGAACAGATCCTGCCCTAGTATAAATGGGTGTGACACAACGTTTTTACTACAAGGTCAGTTAAGAGCAGATTGCCTATGACCTTCTTGCTTGTAAATTTAATTGCTTTGGTTGTTAGCTAATATCCTGCGGAGAAAAAAAGAAAAAAAAAAAAAAGAAGAAGAAGAGAGAATGTAACAGGCTGATTTGTATTTATGTATTCTATATTTGAAAGTTTTACCTATTAAGAAAGTCATTGCCTGAAATTGTGAGTGTTGCCTGAACATGAATATTTGCAGTGCTGACATTCCAGACTAGCTTGCTGTATTATTGCATTTTCAGATGATGGTTTATGCATGCCCTTATTCAAGAATACACTAAACATCGCTGTCCTGACTGCCTTTATATTTGGATGTCATGTACATTTACATTCAAGTACGCTGTACTGTGATGGGATCTGTCCCTGGAAACTTCCCTTATAAGCACCTCACTCATAAAGCAGAGGTGGAGAGACATTATAATTCAGGTTATGGGATTCACATGGATTCAGTTGCACTGATCTGAAACTGTGCGATTGTGCATAGGAGTTAGGTACTTTTTCTACCTTGTATGCAGATAGACAGGAGGGCAAGGAAACCACTGAGACCGTGATTTAGAAACAGATTTCATCTTTGGATATTACTTATCTCACTTCCTTTTTTTAAACAAAAAATAAAATTAAATTAAACAAAAATGCATACTGTGTGCTTCCCCCTTTCCCATTCATTTAGTCACTTGCAGTGAAGCCAAGCCCCAAGATAGGTTTGGCTTGAAAACTGAACAATTACATAATTAAAATGCAATGGAGCTGTGTGTTGGGGGGTTTTTTACACAATTTTTCAGTTCTGCTGTGCACTTTGCTGAATAGTCTTGTATCTAGCCAGGAGATTTACTGACTTGGCCATCACTGAGGCTAAGTCCCCAGGAGCATCTGCTAGCCACTTTTGCAAGTTTGACTAAATGAAAATGTCGGTCACTGTAGTGACACTGTCAGGGAAAAAAAAAAAAAAAGACTCCTGAGACACCTCATCAGATAGGAACTTTGTTAATTAGCAATGGGAAATGGGAGTAAGAACAATTTTCTTTTCACAGGAAGGCATTAGGTTTTTGTTTTTTACTTGGATATTAAAGCAATAAAGCCTTGATATGTTAATTTGTTGGATCTGAATGTGCTTAGACTCTGTGATGAAGTTGTTTTGACATTGGATGATGGGGATGTTTTGATAATGTAATTCTGAGGTTGGGCTGTTTTGACACAAAAGACTTTGACAAGATATTTGTAAGGTCACTGTGACCTACTGCTGCTGTTAATGTGGAAGTGATGGAAATGGAAATATACTGATGTCTAATCAATGGAATAAAGCACTGTGGGATATATGTAAATTGAGATGCAAATTAAGTAGTTTGGGTTATAAATGAGCATGTTTGAAAAATGCTTCATGGGAGCTTTCTTGGCCATCTTGCTTTTCCAGTCCAGGGGCGAGAGGAGTGCTTAACGATGAAAACCTTATGAGACCTTATAGAGGCCTTCCACTACTTACAGGGGGACTACAGAAAAGATGAGGAGGGACATACTATCAGGGCATGTAGTGTTAGGACAAGGGGTAATGGTCTTAAACTGAAAGAGTGTAGACTTGGATTAGATATTAGGAAGAAATTCTTCACTGAGAGAGTGGTGAGGCCCTGGAGCAGGTTGCCCTGGGAAGCTGTGGATGTCCCCTCCTTGGCAGTGTTCAAGGCCAGGTTGGATGGGACTCTGGGCAACCTGATCTAGTGGAGGGTGTCCCTGTCCTTGCTCATGGCAGGGGAAGGGGGGGAGGGTGGAATCAGATAAACTGTAAGGTCCCTTCCTGCCCAAACCATTGTGTGATCCTATAATTGTATGAATACAGTGTTTGGCTTTGTAGAAGTGTCTCTTTCCACTTACTAAGACAGGAAAAAAAATGCACCTTTTGATTTCTGGTTAAGCAAACTTGTGACTCGCTGTAATAATCTTGCAAATTTGAATTCAGCAAAAGCAACCACCTTTAACTGAGCCTTGTATAATCTCAGACTAATCTTCTGGTCAACCCCCAAAGGGAAAGCTGTTGGATTAGTGGTCGATGTAGAATACACATCACAAAATTCATTTTCCCCCGTACAGAAAGGAGGCTGCTGTCATTTCCACTCCTGTGACAACCCCTGGATAAAGCAGGCAGACCGGGCAATGCAAACTGCAGGGCTGGCAAAGCGGAGGGAGGTGGTGAAGCAGCACCCGGTGAAACAATGCTGCCCTGGGCTGTGGGATGCCTGTGGCTGTCTTTTTTATTGTTTTGTCCCAGGTCAGCTATTCAAGAATTAACAGGGGGCTGCTACAGAAATAGAGCAGCCTGTTGTATTGGTGTGCTATGCAATTCAGTGCCCTCATAGGAGGTGGATCAATATCACAGTGGGAGAGGTAAGGAATCCAAGGAGATTAGTCACAGAGGGTGAAGACTGAAGAGGGAAAAGGAAAAAGCTAGATGAGGAAGGAAGAGTTTCCTCCTCTCCTTCAGAATAAATATTATTTTAATTTTTTTTCTTTTCTTTCAGATTTGGTCCTGTGTGCCTGTATATATTTGGGATTTGCCGGAATGCTTTTCCCAGAGCTTTTTTAAAATCTTTTAGTTTTATTTTTTGTAATTACCTGTCTATTTTGTTGCTCTAAAACTTTCCAGAGCTTGATGACAGTGAGTTGCTGCCTGAAGAGTTTGCACTGGCCTATATTTCTAATCGTGTAGAATCTCAGTTCAATCCCTGTGGCAGTGAGTGAAGAAGTGCCTATAGGTGGAAAACATCACTATAACATGATGCAGTTGCTTTTACTTCAGCATGGCCTTGAGACAAGTTATATTGGCGCGTGGTAAGTGTGTAGCAACTCCTTTTTTCCTGTACCAGTTCACACACTTGCAGACAGGAATTTGTCCTTTCTGGAAACAATTTTAGAAAATGTACAATAAGCCACCGTTATTCTTTATAAGGTAAGAGCAAGTATTAAACAGGTTGCAAACAAGGCAGCCTGACAGAGAAGCTTAAGATATCTCATTAAGTAATGCATCATTCCTTGCTGCCTTCAGTACCCTTTCACCTGTCTTATCACTTCCATCAATCTTCAATCACTCTAATCATCTTCTTCCAGCCTCTGCAGCCTGCAAAGAGCATAAAAAGCCCTGCACTGTCTTTGTGGTTTCATTTCTCTTCTCTTTGCTCCTAGCAACACAAATAAGTGATTTCACAACCGTTGGGAAGGGGGAGCAGAGGGAAAAAAGATTTAACCTACCTCATCTAATCAGAAGCTCTTAACAGATGGAGGGAAGCTGCTCCCTGCGCCCAACAGGGAACTGAGCCAGGGCTCTTCCCTCACCACCAACTGCTGCCAGCTAAACATCTGAATTTCCTCTCTTCTGGAAGCTTACAAAAGCTCTAATCCAAGAGAGGACACCTTGTTCTTTCCTCTTCCCTCCCTCATGCCATTCCCTTCTCCCAGAGCACATAGCAGAGCACCCTTCCAGCCTGATAAGTTCCAACATTGTGACAATGTCTAAGGCACCACTTTCCACCCACTGTCAAATCCACTGCTAAAAAAAAAACAACCACCAAAACAAAAAGAAGAAAACCAGCAAAATGTGCCAGTGTTTTCCCTTTCTAACATGTCTTTTCCAGTTTTCTTTTGTCAAAAACATTCAGTGCACAACTCTGCAGGAAACAGGTTTTTGCATTGTGGACTATAGTTTCTGAGATAACACAAAGAATCCCTTTTTGTACCAGGAGTGTAAAGATATTAACCAGGGCAGAAAGAAGGATAAACACAGCTACAAATAGCCCAGTCAAGGAACTTATCAGTGATTTGAGACCTAAAATGCAAGTCTTTCTGGTAAAAGGTAGCATCTTTTAGCTAGCCACTTGCATCTTTGTGGCTTGCTTTGCCTGTTTGGAAGAGAAATTTCATCCCGCACCTGACAAACCTCCAAACTGAATATGATACCTTTGTCCCTGTCAGAGCACCAACTTTATTTGCCAAAATTAAATTGCCCATTACACCAATTACTCATTTCCAGCTATCTGCTGTGTCTGGGCTGAGTAACAGGTATACATGATAGCATATTTCAAAGTTCAGCTCCTGCCCTGTCATCCAGATGGGGGAACACAGCCAGTACTCCTTGGCTCCCTTCCTACAAAGTTTTGCTGTGTAGAGGATGGGACTATTGAATTACCCAAGTACGGGGCTATGACTAGTCAGACCCAAGGACTAGAAAGATGGCAGTGCTCCCCACCTTAGACATAGCTTTACAAGCCATAGCAAGGAAAATTTTGTAGACAATGAAAGCTAGTATCATTAGTATTCAGTCCCATAGAGGCCAGTGAGTTGTTTGTTCATGTGGACATTGGACAGAAAAACAACTCTGCCTGGTACATGACCAGGCAGGATCTCTAGGCACTTATTGCAAAAGTTCTGCCCAGTGCAATCCACTTGCAGAAGTTCAGCAACATGACCCTTGAGAAAAAAAATCAGGTTCAATTCACTTCATCAGACAGATAGTCAGTATTCTGTATTTCATCTCCCTTAAATGATGGAGAACCCAACTTTAAAAAATTAAGTTTCAATACAAGTTATATAAATGGCCAGCTGGCACTCAGGACTTTCTGAGGAAGGGACTAGAAGCAATGGCTCTGACAGCATTGAAGTTCACGAAGTTTTAGTTTTGCAATTGTTTGAATGTCACCCAGATAACATTTTTGATACTCACCACAATGCTCCTGCTCAAACTCTATACCATAGACTCGTGATGGATTCTCCAACATCCAGATTTGACATTCAAACACAAAATACATCTAAGTTTGCAGTTAACATTTGCTTTGGAGACCTAATGTGCATACAACCACACACAGGCACATGCACACCTCTCATGTACACTAAAATGGAATCTAAAAGTAAAAACAAAACAAACTAATTCTTCTACAGTTTTAGAAGAAGGGACAGGAACAATACTATAATTTCTGGCTTAATACCTACTGATATTGCTCTGATAAAAAATATTCTATGGCTTCTATTCCAACATTGACTAGCAGATAATCCCTTTACTTCCGTATATAGCCCGTGCATTAGAGTAAATAAGATAACTACGTTTTTTTCATAAGGATTTCGATATGTCTAGTAGCACAAATATCTAGGTTGGTATTACAATTGCACTTTGACAACTTCTGCAGAAAAATAGATGCACATTCGTAGCTGATTTATTTTTCCTGCAGAAAACACCCTGGCAAGAAACCTGTTCTGTCAGTGTAATGAGATGTGACTTTCAAAAGTAGTAAATGGGCACAAATCGAAATGTAAAAAATTCTTTTTAAACAAAAGATAAAAACAAACAAAACTTTTTTACTGTGAGAGTGTTAGACACTGGCACATGTTGCCAGAGAGGTTGTCGAGTCTCCATCATTGGAGACATTCAAACCCCGATTGGGCATGGCACTGACCAACCTGCTGCAAGTGACACTGCTGTGAGCAGAGCGGTTGGACTAGATTTCCAAAGATGCCTTCCAGACTCAGCCACTCTGTGATTCTAAATAGTCACGTTTTCTGTACAGTCACAAACAGATTGTTTCTCTTTAGATAGTTCCATGAATTCCTCCTGTTGTCAGGTTCAATAGCATCACTCATCTCTGTGGTTTTTGTTATAGCTGAATCTTACCAGAAATAAGAGGGACAATCCAGAGGCAATTTCTAACTTTCCAGGAGAGAGGGCTGAAACAAAGGTGAGCTTTAAAGCTATTGCAAATTACAGATGCTGAGTTAGAGATAACAGATTACACCCTCTTTAAGTAGGAAGTATTTACAGTCTTTCATTTTAATAGTTACTCTTCTTAATGTTTAAAGACTCTCTATCCTTTGAGTGTAAAAATCTTTCAGGTAAATTAGAAATAAGAAGAGTTAATGCACTACGTGAATGAGACAAAATAACCAAAATGAAGACTTGTTATACTCCTGAAATTGCATCTTAATCTGATATTCTACAAAAGGATGAAACTAAAATGAAAGGGATAAAAATGTGGTTGGACCAACAGTATAACTCATGTGTCAAATGTGTTCATTAAACCAGTGAAAGAGAATATGATAAAATGTGGAGGTTAATTACTAATGAAAAATAAACACAAAAAAAGGAAGGGGGGAGGAGGGGGAAGAAGAACTCTGGAGTTCGTAATGATTGAATGAAGTATGCTTAGGGGACTATTGCCACACATCTGCTTTGTGACAAGTACAGTAAAATTAGTTATGGATCATCAAAGAGATTCCTAGCACTTAACAAAATGAGACTGAAAGTGCTTTTTTTCCCCAGGTTCAGACATCTGGGAAAACATTAATCAAACATACAGATTCAGTGGGAGGAAAAATTTGGAAAACAACAATGTTGAAAGGGACTGAATGGATAACATTGGCAGAAAATTAGATGCGAATCTGCAATGCAGTATCACAGCAAAAGAGACATTTTTGAATTTTATTTTATTTGGGTTTTTTTTTCAGTCTGCAGATGAAGAACCATCATACTTTTATTCAAGAAGGAACAGCAATTCTGTTGTGTTTGAGAATGGTGAAATGGAAAATCTCTGTTGATCCCTCAAGATGCTTAATGTTTTCTACTGACTGCCCTTGGGTTCTTCTCATGTGGAAAGGATCTGGCCCTTAGAAGACAGTGTACGGGGCTGGACAAACTCTTACCATAATGTTGCAGAGCAGTTGGAAGGGAATTCAAAGAAATGCAATGCTAGTGATTGCTGAGAGGACTGGCTTACAGGAAAAGATTAAAACTTCTCTGGTTACCTCTGTGCCCAGTGGGATGTGGTGAGGATCTTCCTAACAAGTAGAAGGAAAAAAGAAATTTTGTGATATTGGCCACTACATAAGTGTTGATTTCTCATTTGGGGAAGAAAATTGTCTCTCCTTTCTCTTGTGTATGGAAGCAATCTCTTGGGCAGAGCTTGGCTTTCATCTAATTTGCTTTTAGCTTATCTTGAACATTTCTTCTTAACCTAATTTAAATTGGCAGGTTTAAGAGTCTTGCTCTTTCTATTCCACTCCACTCCACTCCACTCCACTCCACTCCATTCTATTCTATTCTATTCTATTCTATTCTATTCTATTCTATTCTATTCTATTCTATTCTATTCTATTTATTATTATTATTTCTAGTGAGTAGGTGATAATATCAAATAACAAACAATTACAGGTACAGAATTCAGGGAGCAAAGTCACCACACAAATGTGTATAAGGAAGAGCAAGGAAATGAGGGTCTGAAAGGGACAGTAGGCTTTGAATATCAGCAGAAATAGCTTCTCCCAGACTTGTCTGTGTGACTGGTTTGGTTTGCACAAAAGCATGACCCCTTTAGCAGTTGCATATTCAGTGCTGCACTATATCCATCTCAGTGAGGTTGCTTCCTCCTCCCTACCCACTCTGTTCTATTTTTTGTGTGTGTAGGCGATAAGTATTGTGAGTATTTTTTTCTTTTGATGTGCTGTGAACCTTACCTCCCTGCTACTGCAACTCTGAAAGCAAATTCACGTGTACCCATTCCTAGATGCACCCCTTTTAACAGTCGGGTACCTTTTCAAAACTGCTTTGAATAAAAAGTGCCTAGTGTTGCATTACTGGTCTTCACCAATAAGTATCAGGTTTGGGGGAGGGGATGTATTCAACATCTCGCTGTCTGCTGGCCTCAGCTCTGCAATTCAGAGCTCAGAGTCAGACCAGCTTCTGTAACAGTTTTGGCCTCGCATGTTATTACGGCAACTCTATCAATATCAGTGTAGCATGATTAGCAAAAGCACAAGATGCACTGCTTGCCGGTAAGCCATACCTATTTTCTTTAGTGAAACAGATAGCGCTGTTCCCATCACCTTGATCACATTAATAGAGATGACAGAACTTTCATCCTGGGAGACTCTGCTAACTCTCTCCTGCCTTTTCCTAGATAATAAAAATTACAAGAAAGAGCAATTTAATTATCGCCTCAGCTACTGGAGGATGAGAGAAGGTTTTGGAAACTGAGGGCAGATGGTGCTGCCCAGTAAGTATGCTATCAGCCACTGGGCAGTACCTGCACTTCTCACAGAATTGCATGCTACAATTTTTACAGCTAAAAGGGCAGAAAAATTAAGAGAAACTCCCTCCTCAAAATCTCATTTGCCCTGGACACTTAATCAGAGAAGACTTTTGTGTTCTATATGGAGGATAAACAGTGATGACCTAAAATTCAGAGTTCAGGGTCTGTATGTTTCCCCCCCTTCTTTTGTGCACATAGTGTATTTCATGAACATTTCGTAGATGATTTCTTAAGGAGTTCACAGACTATTTTGTGAATGTTGCAGGAGTATTGAACAAAGACCTTTTAAAGTGGAGAAACACTGCTTTCACTGTGTGTGTGGTGTGGTTTTGTTCCCACTGTTATTCCATTTTATTTTAAACTTAGTCTATTGAACCACGAAAAAAATCTTAAGTATGAGAAATGTACTTTTCTTTTATGTAGCAAGTATTATGAGCCTCATAAAAACATATCTCAGATGAATAAAGCAAATATTTTTGCAAAATACAAGTAAGAAGATATAACTATTTAACTACTACTTCAAGAAACTGTGCAAAATTACACATGTTGCAACCAACATGTTGTTCAATATCCATGGGTAGAAATGAAGCTAGGTTTCCCACAGATCTGTGCCCTACATCACTTCACCCTGCAGCCCCCATGTCTGCAATAAACCCATACCTTCTCCAACAATTACCCCTCCCACACACACCACATGACAGCAATATCCCTCTGTCTTCCCTAGATCCCTCATGTGCCGTATTACTTCCCCTCTGTGTCCCCAGTATTCCCAACTGCAATAAGCCCTCTCCTCTATGTACACGGCGTATGCAAGCAGCACCGTATGCCATGAGCAGCTGGGAGCTATGCACACAGAGCCTGTCCAGCCAGCCACGGTCCTTGGCTGCTGGGGGAGCCAAGCAGAAAGGCTGTGGGCTGAGTCAACCGTGCCTGTCCTTCAGCACCTTGCTGTCTTCCACCCAGTCGCACATTTTTCCCAAAGTTTCTTGGAGCACTGTACATTTGATACCTGATGCTTTTTGTCAAACGTGGCTGAAAGTCTCCTGTCACTTCAAAAGTTATTGAAAGGGAAGGAGGAAAGACAGACATAAAGGTACATGGAAAGCTTTTTCTTATAAGCCTCATTTCTCAAGAAAAGCAGCCAAGTTGAAGGTAAGAGTGAGGGCTATAAGTGTGCAACGGTCTGAAACAATGAGTTCACAAAAAGACAAAGAGAAAAGCTTGCAGCCTTTGAGCCTCACGTTGTCATAAATTCTTTTCCTGCGGCTTCCCACCTTGAATTTGCTGTACCATAAAGTCCATGTCATACCTGTTGAGGACAGGCACAAAGTTACGCAGTGGCAACAACAGTGTTTTGAAAGAACTGTCCAGACCATCAAGGGTTCGTGATGTCCTCAGCTTCTTGCCTCACCGCTCACTATGTCCATGCATTTCTTATGCGGAGCTGATTCACAGCTGCATTGCTAAGTTTTATCCTGGGGAAAAAGCCTCAAAAATATGTTTCTGCTGCAGAAATTCTGCCCTTTGTAATTGGGGAAGAACATGCCTATAAAATATGCTATAGAGCTTTATGATACAGCACTTCGAAATGTACTTCATTACATACCATGAAAGCTGGAACTTCAAAAGCCATTGATTAAAATGAGAACGTTATTGTACCCTGTTAATTAGGATATAGTACTTAACACTATTCTAGTTTGCACTGTGCACAGTAAGTGCACTTTTATTAATAGGTTTTTTAGGGGGGGAGTTTTTATCCTTTTTTTTTTTTTCATCAAAAGGCGGGAGCCAGCAGTCACCATTTTGAGTGTGCTATGAGAAAGGGAGCTTTTCTGCTGGGAGAAGCCGAAGAAAAGTGGAAGGAAAAAAATGTATTTGTCAGATGGCAGAAGGAAAAGGGGAAACAGTTAGGAATGGATAGCTGAGATGCAGCGAACTAGTACATTCTCACAACTTTTCTTTGAACAGTATTTCTGGCGTTGAACAGGGAAAATAAGTTATCGTTCTGAACATTTAGGGGAAAGGGTTATCAGCATGCAGGAAGGAAAACTGATCTTGTGCGAATACATACAAATACCTGTTTGATAGTCAGATTGGGAGCAGGGAATTTTAAATATACACAACAAGCAGTGAGTCTGAGTAGCTTTTTCTCTGCCACAGTCACTGCATTCAGCACATGAGGAGAGGTTAAGAATTCAATCGGTGACAAGCTTCCAGCAGATACATGGAAAAAACAGGTCCTGGAGGTGTATCAAAATATAAAATATTGGTTACATCTCATGGAAGCAAAAGAACAGTCAAAGAAAAGAATAACCACAAGGCCAGATCACTTTCTTGGTACTAACAAGCTGCCTATGCAAAGTGCTGACAGGTTTTACACCAGCGGTGTAAAAAGGTTCATGCTGGCCCCCCATTTCAGTCCAGAACAGCAGAAAAACTCTGCTCTGACCCTTCGGCAAACCTTCACCTGTCCCCTTCTAGGACGTCCGTCCCACCCTCAGCAGGCGATGCTCTTCTGCCAGAGCACGGCTGTATTAATTAGGGAGTATCACCAGCGAGACCTCCAGGCTGTGTTTGCCACCAGCAAAGGGCTCGCCCCCGCTGCACGCCAGCGTTTACCCGGGCAGCAACAGCTGATGGTGCGAGGCAAGGGCAGGAGCCGGCACGCAGGGCTGTCCCCTGCAAGAGCACTCGGCAGGTCTCCAGGAGAGCGCGCGGTCCAGCTGCACCCCGTGAATATGAGCATGCCTTCCGCTGATGCGCTCTGAATCCACTGCGCTCCCACAGCAGCACAGAATGTATTTTATTTCAGCAGTTAATGCACGGTAAGGTCTGTGCTCTGTGAATGCAGGTCATCTGAACATGCAGAAACCAAGCTGAGAGGGACCGTGGAGGGAGCCCCTGCTCCGCCATGTAAACAAGTTCTTTATCTTTGTACCTGAGAAAAGAATTAGGATGCTGATCCTCAGTTTTGTCAGTCCCCTCTCCATCATCTGTGGGTGTTATTGAAGCACTGGGCTGGTTACATAATTTTTCACATTATGCTCACAGGCTGTCCAATGTATGAAGTTGGTCTTTAATTGAAGTTTCTATTTGCGTGCTTCACAAGCCTTAAAATATTCTGCTTGGAATGTCAGATGAGGTTAATTGAGGACTCACTTGATGATGGTATTATTGTAATTCGAACTTGGAGAAATGCAATATTAATTCCGGGAGGATTCTATAAGATTTGTTTTTCTTCTCTAAGTTTTATCTTTGAATTGAGAATTAGTTTGTAGTTTAAATTCAAAGTGATTTTTTCAATGTATTGAAATTCATAACATTCTAATGAATTACAGAAATTACCCTTTCCTAGAAATAGGATGATAGGATTGTATTTAAATATTGTTCTTTGGATTCTACAACTTATGAGACTGCATTATACCCTTTTTTGGCTGGTATGGTTTGGGAGATTTTTATTTCCTCTTGGCTATGTGCAGGAAATTATTTCTCAGGTTTGGCTGAGATCAGTCGTAGTTACTGTTCTAGGCTGTTGCAGAATGTGAGAGTAGTTTCTTACCTACCAATACTGCTGTTTAGGAATCTCCTCTTTTCTATTTTCACCTCCATTTTTCAGCAGACAGGGCATCTCCATGAGGAAAAACGTTTGTCCCTGTTTAAAATGCAGAATAGCACTGGAACAACCTAAGTGAAAGGCATTTTTGTTAAAGGATTGAAGTATACTTTTGGATCTGTGTGAAGATCTGCGAATACAAATTTTATCACTCAAAAGTTAGGAAAACTTTTTTTTTTTTTTCCCTAAGCATACCTTGGCACCCATCATTCTATTATAGTAAGCTCATGCCCTGTTGAAGGATTAGGGTTTACCTTGTGTTGGCAATATTTACCATGTTTACATCCAATACACTTATATGAATTCTGTAACATAGGTATCCAGTGACATAGTGATAAACTTAAATTCATTATCCATGACCAAATATATTTCAAACTAAATAATACAATGGTTTCAAACAATATGTTTAACAGCTTTTAGTCGAAAATTTGGTGATATGTACTTAAAGCCTGATACAAAGAATAGTTTAACAAATGCTTCAAAAAACCCCAACCAACAAAATACCCCAAAACACCCCGCACCAAAAAAAAACCCCTAAAAACCAAACCAAATCTAACATAACCCTAACTAAATATCTAGGTGTTCCCTGCACAGTCTAAAATTTCCACGCTATAGTCCTCTATCAATTGATTCACATTAGAAAGGAAACTGAATGTTTATTTCCTACCAGGCCGTACTCTGCGCCAAAAGAACTGAAAGGGAGTTTGGATACAACTGTGAAATTCTTGCACTGAATCATTAGACAGTTTTTAAAAATCTATATTTCAGGTAAAACTCTACATAGATTTCTTATTTCAAGTTTTGTCTCTGATCCTTCAGAAAGAAAAAGAGGCAGGCTTTTACCTCCGTGCAGAGTCAGTGGCTATATTCTAAGGGTCAGCTGCAGGGGATTGTTTGAAAATGCGAATTTCATGCTCGTATCAGTTCGTGAACCCATGTTCATGCTCATATCAATTTTATACAACACGACTATGCCTTGCTCTGCTGGACTGCTCAACAAAGTATCTTTCTTCTTTTTTTAACTTAATATGTTGGCCTTTCAGTTTTACTCCTCTGCACACCTGTATTTGAGTCATAAACTGAGAAGAAGTGAGACAACATTTTATTGTAGAACGATCAAGTAACCGTTCTCCTGCCGCACAGCCATTACTGTTGTTTCTGTGCAGAGGATACTCATTATCCAGTATGTGAAATTACAATGGGAGAAAATAGTGAACATCTCAAACAGAGAAGTAATTACCATGTGCCATAAATTATATGGTTATGGTTGCCTTTAAAAAACATTGTGGAAAGTTTTTCTTTTTTTTCCTCTCCATTTTTAAACTTCAGATGCTTTAAAGTACCATGGATTTCAATACCATCATCCTTTTCCGTTTTCAATATCATAGCTTTATACCATCCTGGGCAACAGGATGGTAGCAACAAATGTGATAAATTACATCGTGTAACTAAAACCCCAGCTCGTACGTGTTCACTGGTCAATTAGAGAGAACAAAAATGTGCACAGAAAATAAATATTTTTTTTCTTTGCAAAATAGCAGATTAATTTAACCTCCCAAGAAAAGCTCAGATGCTATTCTGAATAGTACTGAACACCGGAGTGACTCAGCAATACAGGAAGCACACATTGTTCATAGGTAAGGATGCCATAAATGTCAAATGTTTAATGGATACCTTATTTTTGTATTTTTCTTAAGCTAGAGCTAAAGGTCAAAATCTTATGATACAGCATGTACAGACTTATAGCAAAGAAATCAAAGAGTTTATCTTCTTCATTATTCTTCTTTTATAAAGTAACCAATAAACAGTCCAATAAAAAGGGTCACTACGGGCCAGAAATAAGAATTTGGTCTCCCCGACAACACTGGCATTTTTCCTGTTAACAGTTAACAATCTGGTACAAATACCTGAGGTCATAAAGGGGAAAGGGTCCTTACCATAGATTTATTTTAATTCATTTTCGTACGGTGCATGAAAGCTAGACTGTTTTCACAAAGGATACATAAGCAAGGAAGAGATTCTTAGCTTTCCTTGACCTTTGTGGAAGGCTGTCTATTCTCCTAAAAGCTCCCCGTTCACCTGTGTTTCACTGCATTAGTAAAAGCAAGCTTGGAGCGCTCAGATCCCCGTGTACCACAATCCTGTTTATGTTAACGGCAGATCACTCTCTAACACATCTAGCCAGGAGCAAGAGTAGCTGTTGTGAGGGGCAGGTGTCCATACAGATCACTCTGCTCTTTATGCATATGCAGGGTCTTTCCCTGTAGATTTTCAAGCTGTTTCTTATCCTCTTCCCTTAGACGGGAACTTAGAGTTGTCTTTCTCTGCTGGCCCTTTCCCTAAGGTGTTATAGCACAGGGAGGTGATTTGTCCATGGGTTATTAGAGCAGACACCACATACACTAGGAATTCCCAGTGTATAAATAATGTCCTTACTAATTAATTTATTTGTGTTTGAGTCTCTCCTCCCGTCCTGTTACTGACGCTTGTGATTATTGGAACAGAAAGCCCAAGTGCTTTCCCCGTCTTTGTCAGATGGCCGTCTCTTGTGCTAACTACTGGGCTGCTCTGTACATCTTCCATGGAATGAAAATTAGCTCCTCTGCAAAAAGCAATAGCAGAGGAAGAATAGAAATTGTGGAGTTTGAAACTCCACAACTGTATGAGATTTTTAAAAAGGTGTATTGCTCTCATGGTAAGCCTGAACATTAGCGAGTTGTGCAAAACACCAAACTGACAGTGAAATGAGATGCCTCCTTTCTTGCCAAAGAAGAGTTAAGCTGTCAGAGGCACGTTCATTCATGTCAAATGAGGATTTGATTAGGAGAAGTAAACAGCAGTTTCACTTTCCCATTGACTGTGCATTGTCTGAGTGGAGCTGTATGAATCTGAAGTGGTTGCACATGGTTGGTCCAGAATTTCCCCCTCTCAAGGTGAGCTACTTGCTAAGAGGAAACTGATGGAGATGGTAAATCCAGCTCCTTTGGCCTCTCACAGGAGAAGAATTAATGTATAAGTAAGCTGAAATTCAGACTGCCATCACCATTAGGTCACAGAGAGATCAGAAAGTCATGGTCGATAGGAATTGCTCTGACATACACAAGAGCATACCAAAAGCACAGCTCTTGGTGCAATTGCAGTGTGTCCCCTTCTTCACCAGCCCCTTCCCAGCTATGCCTGAGTGGTAAGGAGACAAGATCTTCACTGGGAGATGGGGTATAGTAAACAGGATACTTTAAAAAACGGTGTTGCTTGTCTGACCACTGTTATCACCACTAGCAATTGTCACTACATAGATTTCCAGTAGCTTCAAGAAATATAGCTAGATCCAGTCCAGCAGATGTTCAAAACACTGCGGCAGAGCCTTGTCTAGGTGAAGAAGACAAAAATAAATGTTTATCAAAGAGTTCTGATTGCTAGAGAATAGTTACCCCAGCTCTTAATGGAAAGTTACATTTTGCAGAACAATCTATAGATGTTATCTCACAGCTGTCACAATGAAATTACCTTCACAGAAGTGATCTAGGAGCTCTGCTAGGAGTCATAGAGTGTGGAAATGTCCTGAATCCAAGAGTACCTCAGTGGTGCAAAGTTATTTCTCGTTTTCATTAAAAAAAATGCAGTGAGGAAAGATTTGACATTATTCTTTAAGATAACATGAAAACCACATCAATTCTGGTCTGTAACATTCTTATTCTACCCAAAAGTAATTTGCTCTCTATGCATGAGTAAACTGCTATTTTGTTTTGTGCATCTCCAGAACTATGCATTTTGTTTCCTGCTCAACAGAAACTCTGTGTGAAAAGAAATATATAAATTACTCTATCTCTGCACGTTAACTATGCAGAGTGCCTGACTTACAGTTCAGAAGCCTTAGAAAGAAACCTCTTCATTTTATATTAGTATTTTCTCCTGAATAGTGTCTATGCTGAGGGCTATGGAAATAATCAATAAAATGGAGAGACAAGCAACAATACTCACCACAGAAAAGTTCAGAAACATCTAACTGAATAAAAATTTAAGCAAACAGAAAATACAAGAAATCTGTTCAGTTTTGCTCCCTTTGTTTTCTGTGATTGATAAGCAGAATGACATAAAAATATGTGGTTTGGGTACTTTGCTTTGCTTTGTTTTCTGTTTTGTTTTGATTTTGCTTTGCTTTGCTTTGCTTTGTTTTGTTTTCCCAGGGAAGAAGCAACTATGGCCTAAAATTAAGAAGGTAAAAATGTGGACTACCTAGCGGAAGGCATTTTGTAAGTGAAGGCTGCTAGGGAAGTAAAAAAATACCTAGCTATCGAAGGCAAAAGCACACACAAAACTAAGATGCATTCTGTGCAAAACACTGAACAATGCATATTCAGGAGCCACAAGTCTTGTTTTGTGCTTTTTAATCTAAAAATATAAGGTGTGTTCTCCCCCTTATTCAGTCATACATGGGTTAAATGGATGTTCACTGTAATACATACTCTTTCCAGAATGTACGTAATATGTAATACATACTTTCCAGAATGGGAAAGCTATAGGTTCCTGCAAAATCCAAGTCTGGAGAAGGACTTTGTATTTGGTGGCTAGAAGTGAAAGGACAATTCCTCTTCTCATGGGTTTGACCAAAACTGAAACATAAAAAGAAGCTTTTTTAATAGAAGCTGTGGAGGCGAAGAGAGGATTGTGTACTAAACCGATGGCTAAAGCTTGATGCACCTTCATGAAGAGCTGTCAGTAGGATGTTATCACAGAATTGCTTACTGCTTTGGACAGAATATTAGAAGCATAGGCAAGTTCTGACAAGCAGCAATCCAGTTCTTGCACCCCAAATGTCTCGATCCTTCAGGACGTTTAGCACTGCTGCCAACACTGGATTCACAATCCTTTTGTTTCAAAAAAAAGAGCACGAAACCGTGCCTGCTTGTGCTTTGGGAAGGGGGGCAAATCTTTTCATTCTTTCTTCCCTTCCTTTGCCTACAGCTTTTTCACCTACTTCTGGCTGGACCCCATCCAGTGCTAAGCTATCCACGCAAGCAGCCAGAACTCCTTGTGGCTCTTTCCTTGTGAGGAAGCCGTGCTGAAGCCATGCCTCCTGTAAAATGCATACAGCAAATTGAGCTTTCCTATCAGCCACCCGCATCTCAGCAATTCGGTGCTGAGAAATGACAGGCAGGGCTGCAGAGTTATTGGGGGAAGAGGGGAGAGGAGAGAGTGGTTTGTTTAATTATCCTACTTCAGCTTGATTGCTACAGTGTTATCTTAAAAGTGCAAAGATTTGGCAAATAGATTTCTGGTAATTAGCGTTCAGAATATTGTAATGCTAGCACCTGGGATCTTTCGCCGAGGATTTATTCACACTAGAAAGAAATATCCAGACTCCCACGTTCTCTGATCTCCTCAGTGGACCAGCTATCGGACATGCAGGCAGGCAAGTGCACCAGGCTCAGGGATCAGAGGCACTCCTGTGACAGGTTACAAAGCAGGGACTACCTGTCGGGGCTGGAGAGAGATACGTTTCATCCTTCATGGCAAAGCCCATGCTAGCTGTGCTGCACCGGCGTGTTAGTAGGCATTACTGTCACTGCTTCCTAATTCCATCTGAAACTCTGCTGTCATTTACTGCCTTGGGTGAGGCTGAAGTCCAGCACATATAATAAAAAGGAGCTTTAAGCAAGCAGTCAAGAATGAAATTAATATTAATGTCAAAACTAGATGATCCTTGAGGTCTCTTCCAACCTTAATGATTCTATGATTCTATAAAAACTGTTGATACAGTGTTGGTAAATTATCCAGTCTGCAGCTGTGGTACACAGGGAAACCAAAAGAAAGTATCAGAAAAACACTAAGCGTCACAGATGGCCTTCCACAGTGGGAGGTGAACAGCATAGTTACCTGGACAAAAGATATATTTATACAATGATTCACAAAGAATTAGACTGTATAAACTCTCATGAGGGCCTGTGCATATAAAACATCCAATGGTAGAATATCAGCAAAAACTACAAAACTGTCTTCTACAACTACCTCAGGCAGCATGTGCCGAAACAGATCAGAACAAACCACTTGGATGCCCCAAAATGACTGCTCACATGAGATCTCAATCCTCTGATCGCTTCCTAGATCTGTACCCATTTCAGGAGACATTTCGGAGTATATGCTGGCAGGAGCAGGCATATGCATCAAAATGAAGGAGTTTGCCAATGTAAAATAGAGGAAATTTGCTCTGTACCGGCTGTAATATTGGCTGGGAGCTTGGGCAACTACCACATAAACACCTGTGCACATTTAGTGAGTGGCGCTGTGGCACAGGGTTAAGCGATGACATGAAGCTCTTTGTATGGACATGACCTGGGTGCAAAGCTCTGTAAGCAGCTCCTAATTGGCAATACATTCTAACATCTTTTTTTTCTTTGCCGCATGCAGTTCATCCTCTGCGTAAGAAAAGCCTCTGTGCTCATCTGGGCTTTGGAACAGTGGTTCCCTTGAACGCAGCAAGCGTTTAACCTGAGGCTGGCCAGGTTCAGGCACTGAGCCATGCAGACATAAGTATGTATGCTTGTCTTGCATAAAGAAGGATTTCTGAGTTGTTAGTAGGGGCAGATAGCTGTTATTTGAAAGTAAGAGAAAATGCATTAACAGAAATTCAATTTAGGTTAAAAAAAAAAAAAGAGAGACCACCCTAGTTAATTTTAGAATTGATCAGTTAAAATATAAGACCTTTAGTTAGGAAATAATTGCACACTTCTGACCTGAGGCAACAGTCAGAACTTGCTGAAAATAAGAGGCACATGTCATTAAATTTAATAATACTTAATTATAGAATCATAAATATTTGAGATTGGAAAGGCCCAGCAAGTCATTTAAGTCCCCTTCTTATCAATGCAGGACTGTTCCCTGTTGCACATATGCTGGTATGTGTTCCTCAGACTATTAGAATTCATTGTCAGGAGGATTTGCCTTAAATTCTGCCTCAATTTTCCATTTCTTAATTTCATCCCATTACACCCTGATATACCTGCTTGTTTCATGCTAAGTAATTCCTTTCCCTCCCTAGTGTGTATGCCAGTCAAATATTTGTAGATGGTTAGCATGCCTCTCCTTAGTTATCGCTTAGCCAAACTATGCATATTTATTTAGTTCTTTTAATCTTCCTCATACGTAAATCCCTCCAGCCCCTTAATTATTTTGTTGCTCTTTTCTGAACTGTTTGTTTTCAAATCTTTCCTGTGGTCATGTTAAATACAGTTTCCAGTTCTTGCCATCCAGAGCCACAGAAAAATCAGGGGGGCTATTGCATCTCCGCTGCAATGCAATGTGTCTTTGTGTCTGACCCAGTATAATTTTTTTTCCCTGCTCTACCATGCTGAGCATCATCCAAGGCTGGAGAGAGGTCAAGACAACCTCTGTTTTTAAAATTCTGCCCTGAAGCTATCCCTCATGGTGCTGTCAGCAGGGAAGACATTTCTTCTTCTAAAACCTTACTTCTGATAGTTTTTCCATCTAAAGATGTTGTAACTTGAGCCTTCTTCTGCATTGGGCAACAACTTCACTTATACTTCCCTCTTTCTGTGCTGCTTTACTGTCCTCTGCCCTGTGTGTTTCAGAGGAGATCAGTAAGAATGGGAGAACAGACAGAACAAGAACAAAAAAAAAAGTAGCTGACTGCAACAGCACGAACAAGATTTGTCTCCTGGGTTTCTCATCCCACAGATTAGTAGCCCAGGATGAGGAAAGGCTCTAGGGAGGCACCGTGATGAAAAACACAAGAATGAAGACTAAAGTGAGGACACAAAGTAGTACAGAAATAACTTAGTGGGGCTAGCTGACAGGGGAGAGGAAAACTGGGAAGACAGCAGATGTATTTTCTTCCTGGCCAGCACCTAGCAACAGATTCTGTTCTTGAATAAGTGGTACTGCGTCGATTGCTGTGGATGGCTTCATTTTGATTTTTCCTTGTCAGTTTTGACATCTCCATTTACACTAAAACACTTTCTTCTTTCTCAGCCCTTGGTTCAACTGAGCTGAAAGGTGAACCTTCCATGCGAACCCTAAATCTGCTTTCCCGGCAGGGCTACTGCCCTTACCACAAGATCCCCTAGATAGGGAGGTCCATCTCTTACATCTCTTGGGCACTTACCATGAGGCAGTTTCTGACAGCACGTTGCAGAAAAGCTAGGGGATTTAGGATCAACCTAGTCAGCAACACTTGTTCTCTTGAGACCTAATCTGATTAAATGGAACACAAATATTGCCCAAGAAGTACTAAATTCAAATAATATGTATCAATTTTACTGGTGTCCAAACCAAGGGGTTTGCAGTGTTTGTTTTATCCTTATCTTTTTAATTTTTTTTTTCATCTTGTAAATCATGGCAATTGACACAGCTCTGCAGGAATGCAAAAAAAGTAAATGTAAAAACCTGCAAACGTAAAGGTATATATGTAAATATTCCAGTAGAGGCATGAGTTTATCCCTAAAGGGCAACCTATTTCTCCTTCTTTTCTCAAAGTTTTTAGCTGTTTGTTTGGGAGGTTTTTTCCCCTGAAAATAGGGTAGCTTGGAGAGGTAGGATCAGCTGTAGCAGTGAAGTGTTCCATATTCGTAAGGGTATTTAGGCACCTAACTGCCAACTTGACAGACACAAGGTTATGTTTCTGTTTATTTTTAAACATTCATTTATTTATTTATATGACAATTTCCATGATATCTGTTAAAAATAATAGATTTTTTTTTTCATTTTCATGTGACTGCCAAGTATCTCTCTTGCATAAATCCATCTGATAAGTCTTATTATCAGAGTAACTGTCTGAAATCATCCTATGGGAAGAAATTGACTCTTATGTGAAACCTATTTCAAACAATTGAGAGGACAAACATGGATAGGGAACGGTTCCATGTTTAATACAAGCCAATATCTTTCAAACTAGCCATCAATTTTGTGCGTATCCAGCCATACGCGGAAGAGTGCCCGTGTGCATGTTTGGATGAATAATGAGTACCTGAAGCTGACAGGACTCACAGAAGCCATCACCTGCGTGTGAAAGTCACGGTGCTTGATCCTGAAGAGCTCTCACCATTGAAAGACCCTTTTATGGTTGCACATGCACATGAATCTAACAGCCCCAAAGCCACAAAGGAAAGGAGGGTGCAGGGAGAGCAGGGGACTGCGACACCACACTCCTACAGCAGGGGCTTGGCTCTGGTTGACCATGGTCCCAGGAGTATTCCCCTTGTATTCTTTTTTGGGTGCTACAGGAACCTAATGAAAAGTTGAAAACTGAATTCCTGAGGTAAATTCAGATGACAGACCCTGAAAGCTTTTGCCTTTCACTGACTTATCTAATGTGTCAGGCAGCCAGCATAATACAGAAAGAAGGGTGTTTATGCAGCATTTTCCTCGACTTACACCATTTTTTCAGTCTATGTCTGAAACGCTATGACACTCTCAGTTTTTTCCTCTCCCCTTAAAAAGGTTTTGAGACATTTTTTGAAAAAAATAAATATGCAAAATACACAGACATTAAACTCCAGCCTCCGAATCCCCTTATTTTATATCTTTGTTTTGGTGGCTCAGAAAATGAAGGCTATTGGCTCTTGGATTATGTAAACTGACATGGTACATTTCGTTTCATTTTCTGCAGAGTGCACGCATCAACTTATCCATAAAGTATTGATTGCAGGGGGCTGAAGCTGTCTGCACAGCGCTGGCTGATTTTATAAAAGATTTTATTCAAAATCCTGCTACAAAAGCAAGGCGTTACTGCTATTTATAACAGAAAGCATGCAATGCTGAAGACACGCAGGTGTCTGTGGGAGAGTGGCTTGCACTCTAATGCCCAGGTTTATGTCTTTAAGCATGGTATATTTGAAAACATGAGGAAGTCTTGCATTCCTCTGGGGCAAATTTCCTTCAAAGACTTCTGTTCCCTGCTACATCCAAAACACTGCTTACTCTCTCTCCTCTCTACACATCTGTATCTAAAAGGGATTTCCCAGGCAGAAGCATGTACCTATGTGCCAAACACTCGCTCTGTGCACAAGCAGAAAAGAGAATGTTTCAGGGATGTATCATACACCAAGCCTATTCTCAGCAGACCTGGCAAACACATCCTGGAAGCGTCAGCCTCATTGAGCCGAGCTACACAGCACAGATGCGGAAACCCTGAGCATCTCAGCACGCGCCCAGACCACAGTCAAAGCAGAGACACAACGTGCCTGAGAGGCCCAGGCACATGGCAGAGCCTTTGCACAGCTAAACCTCTCGCAAAGTCTTTGACACCATCTGGACAAAACTTCCTCAGACAAAAGGCTGTTTCAACAAAACCCACAACCGTTAAGTGGATTTTGACACAGGAGTCACCACAGGGTTGCACGTGCTCCCAGGGCAAAGCTACAGCCACATCTTCTGCTTTCCCCTTCCAGCCCATTTCCTCAAGGACAGGGCAGGTGTTTCTGCTTCTGGATCTTGGTTTAGAGTCACAGACAGTGTATGTTTCTGGTGTATACATAGGCATAGGCTTTTATCTTCTGGATGAACAGCCTGGCCGTCTGACCCAGGGCCTTACAACATGGGTGAGAGTCCCGCCAGCCAGGCAGCTGTGCCTGGCGTGGAGGAAGGTGGCAGAGCCGGTCACTGTCCCAGTCCCCACACACCACCGCCAGTTTGAAATGCTTGCTCAGTCTGCTAGCCCTTGCTTCTTGTTATCTCCTCAGACCTCGTCTCTGAGAGACAGCAGCATGTCCCACCTTCCTGGGTGTTTTTACGATAGAGAGCAGCCAAGGTTGGGGTCTTGGGCTCCAGGAAGGTAAATGTGCTGGTGTCCCACCGTTCCCACCTGCACAGACACCTGCACACAACTCCTGTAAAGGCGTGCTCACACTAAAGCCTGCAAACATCTTGCCAATGTTTCAAATAATTTTTTAAACCTTCTCCGAACACCATAATAGTTTCAGGACAGGTCAGCTATTTTACTACTGAGACATGATGAATACAATCTTGTTTGACTTCCAGAAGGTGTTAAGCATTTCCGAAGTTTCATAATGCTCACAGAGATTGTGTTATAAACAAAATGGACATCACTGACAGTTGGATTTTATTTGTTTTAGGCAGCGGTTTGCTGCCTTCTGGCTCCTCGGAGCGGTCAGCGCTGGCAATGCTTCCCTCTGCCGGGAGAACGCCAGGACTCCGGCAGGCAGCCAGGGAAGGGGGGGTGGGTTGGCTGACCCAGATTTTGAAGCACTGTGGAATAAAAATGTGCAGCTCCTATTAGTCCTGACTGATGATTGGATTAGTAAACTGATTATGTAGAGAGGTATCTACGGTTTCTGCTGTGTCTCTGTGGTGTGATTCTGTACTTTATGTCTTGCGCTTTCTTGATGCAGAGCATACAAAAGTTTTTCTGCATCTTACTTTGTCACCCTAGTGTCACACTTTTTTTTTAAAAGGATTTCTCAAAACCAGAGGGGTGTAGCTGACTAATAAAATTCAGGTATTCATCAATAAACATATGTTTGGGAATTTTAATAACACCCTGTTGCTGCAGCTCCTTCTGTTCTTATTTCAGGGAATCAGCATTTGCACCAAGGCAGACAGTATCAGTCACTTCCTCAGATTTTGTAGCCCATCTGCCCAACACTGGAGATCCCTGGAGATGTCGTTACTGAAGTGATGAGGCATTCTGGTTTAAGTGCTTGTGATCTCTGCAGAGCAAGGGGCTGGGAATTAAGTATGCATCTTATGCATAGTAGTGCAGAACAGCATCAATAAATAACTATTCTCCTTCTCAAAGTTTGCTTTTAGATTCATGGGGACTAGAAGAACTAGTTCCAGGCCAGAACTCATGATTTTTAATTCCTGTTCAGGCCTGGTTTGGTACTGCTGAACCCCATTGTGCCTCTGGAAAACAGACATAGTGCTGGCACTTACCGTTGAGCTGCTGTGCTGATCAGCTACTGCAAGCAGTTCTTTGAATAATGAAGTGCTATATGGGAAGGAAGGTTTATGTTTGTAATGAAACAGGGCTTCAGTAACAATCCTTGGCTAAGATGAGACATCTAGAGAGAATTTACCTGCCCTGTCCAGCAAAATCAAGGGTGGTTTGCCAGTGATCTCAGGAGGAGAGTTATTTTGGTTTTCATGCTAGTTCTGCTACAAATCCTTCTATTTTTTCTTTTAGTATACGCAATGTGGTACATCAAAAATATCAGTGTTTACTCTACAACATGTTCTATGATTTGTTTCTTGTTTGGATCACACACATTAAAAAAAAAGAGCAATCATCAGATAGCAAGGTAAGTTTTGTGTTAAGGTTAGCACTAATATATAGCAGATCTCCTTGTGCTTAAAGTACAGCTACAGTAAGCTGAATTATTGTCCCTGTGCAGTTTTCATAGTTATTACTTGGTAGGTTGCCTCTTCGATGTCAAATTAGAAGTCATTCGGCTAGAACCATTGCAGTGGTGCCTCTTGAGATTTGTAGGCCCACGTACTTGAAGTATATTACAGATTTTTCCAAACCGTTGTGCTTTCACAGGGGTCTGTATTAGAACAGCGTGAAATCTGCTGCTGTTTACCTAGGTTTCATCTAAACCTCACTGGTGGATTCACTTTATGCAATGTCAGCAGCACTGAGACGCAAACTCTGTCTCTGTTTCAGACAAAGTTGAAACTTAAAAGAAAACTTGAACTCAATCTCCTGAATTGCTTCCAGTGTCTTTCTCCCTTCCATTTCTTTCTTCAAGGGCAAATTTGCATTTAGCTTTCTGATATTTTGTGACCACCAAACAGCATCTTTTCCTCCTCTTCAAGACCCATTTTATTTCCCAGTTTTGCTTCTCCTTCCTCCCTACCTTGCACACACTCATATACACGTCCCATACTGGCTGTGGTATACTGAAAGCAGGATGAGAAGCAAGCGTAGATTTAGTTTACTATTTTGTTTTATGTATTTGTGGGCACAGAGGACGAATTTCCTGTGTTAAACTGTTAAATACTGCCTGCAGAGACCATAAAGCAGGACTGAGGACAGAATGGCTGAGGAACATATTCAAGAAAGCAACTGCCTTATTCATGTAAAGAGAAACTTTAGGGAAGAAACACATTATAAAAATGAAGCTTAGAGTGAGCGTAGAGGTAGAAAGTGTTTTTCTGTACCTTAGTAATTAAAAATAGGACTGGTTGGTGAAACAGAGAAGTGTTATGGTCCTCATTTCACTGTTAAGGTATCTACAGATCCAATAATTGAAGTGGAAGTGGAGAGATATCCAACAGGTTAAATTTGTGTGGAAACATAGGAAAAGGGCTAGGCACCAAATTAAAAAATATGGGATTAAGCAAAATAACAATAAATTTTCTTCTCTTTAAATACTCCCTCACCCTGGTTTATGTATGCATCTTCTGCTGTTGTTAATCTTGTTTGTTCTCACACCTTTTTTTTAAGAATTGCTCTTTTAATAAAACATATGAGCAGCTATTATTGTGGTGGTTTGTCTTTTAGACTTGACTGATAACTGGTCCTACATTTCAGATAGCGTCTTTGCCTGAAAATTATCATTACAATGTCTTCTGGCGAGGAAAAGAGAGATTTGGGTAGGGTTAAAGACAAATCTGTGTATGGGATTAAACCAGAGAAGACTTCCAGACTTCCCATCAGATTTTTAATCTTAGAAAGTAGAAAAAAACACACAAAACAAACCAGCAACAAAACAAAACAGAAACAAAAAAACAAACAAATTAGATTAAAAAGAATTATAGAGAAAATAGAGTTAATGCTTTTATCTAACATAATAGGAAGGTAAAAATTTGTTGTGGTTTAACCCCAGCCAGCAACTAAGCACGACACAGGCACTCACTCACTCCCCCACTGGGCAGGATGGGGGAAGAGAATCGGAAGGATAAAAGTAAGTAAACTTGTGGGTTGAGATACAGACAGTTTAACAGGTAAAGCAAAAAGCCACACACACAAGCAAAGCAAGACAAAGAATTCATTCACCACTGCCCGTGGCAGGCAGGTGTTCAGCCATCCCCAGGACAGCAGGGGTCTGTCAGGTGTAAGAGTGACTTGGGAAGACAAACGCCATCACTCCGAACGTCCCCCCTTCCTTGTTCTTCCCCAGCTTTATATGCTGAGCATGACGCCATATGGTATGGAATATCCCTGGGGTCAGTTGGGGTCAGCTGTCCTGGCTGTGTCCCCTCCCAACCCCTTGTGCACCCCCAGCCCACTGGCTGGTGGGGTGGGGTGAGCAGCAGCCAAGGCCTTGGCTCTGTGTAAGCGCTGCTCAGCAGGAACAAAAACAGCCCTGTGCTATCAGCACTGATGTCAGCACAAATCCAAAACAGCCCCATGCTCGCTACTCCGAAGAAAATTAACTCTATCCCAGCCAAAACCAGTGCACATTTAAAACACAATTATTTTTAATTGAAATTAACAAAAATTAGTATTATCTATATATTTTATGTTTTACAATGCATGTTAACATGGAGTCTCCAGGGAGCCTCTTAGAGTTTAAGATTCAAAGTAAAAATTTGTGACTGAAAATTTAATCTTGTTAACGGTTATTAAAACAGATATCATGAACCTGAATTGGTCCTTGTACAGTTTAATTCCTCTGTCTTTGTGTAAGATGAATGACCATAATCTTTGGTTTGATACTTCTTTTTCTGTTCTGGAGAAAAGAAAGATGAGAAAATTTCCCTCTATTACAGCTTGTATTTGTAAAGCATGATGGATAACTTGATTCAAAGTGACTGAGCATCCACTAAAATATTTTCATTATATGTTTGGTGTATTTTTTTTATGTGAAAGCATGACAGATTGTAATAATCAGCAGAATCCCCTTATAACCCCTTTTCTATTAACAGGACAGGCATACATGTGACTGTTCCTTTATTTGTCAGACATGAGAGTATATAAAAGCAGCACATTCTCTAATTCCTTTTTCTATGCATCTATACCCACACATACAGGTGTACATGTATATACACATGCATTTTACTTCAAAGAGATCTTTTTGTGGCCCTGCCCAACTTTTTTCTTGTATATATGTCAATGAATTTGTTTCATTTTGTTGCTAAGAAATAATATTACATCTGTATTGTGAACAGATCTATCCAGAGGAGGGATGGGGTTGGTGTATTGTCTAAAGGGCAGCTGTGATGAATGAGACTGCCTGTGACGGAGACTTACGGGCCCATCCTTTGAGACCCTGCCTTCAGGTTCACCCACACACCATTGCACCAAATACAGAAAGCAGGGGGTCTGCGAAGCAGCAGTGGTGCCGATAGAGCTTGAAGTCTTGGGCAAGGAAAGCCTTGGGTCTCTTCAAACCGCAACACAGACTAAGCAAGGATAATAGGAGACTGGGGACTCTCTCCAAAAGGCTTTTTCAAAGCTTCGGTGAGAGAGCATGGCTGCAGCTACAGCTCTGAAAGCTATCTAGAAAACACTTCACATATAACGTGTTGGCCCAAATGTTGGAAGTTGTACCAAGCACCCTGCGCAGGCTTCCCAACAGGGGAGTCTTGCTTACATGGGAAGATGCTGGGCAGAGTCTGTTGCAAGATCAGTGAGGGTAAGTGACAGCTCAACAGAAATGACAATAAGAAGTAGCAAATGAAATCCCTTCCAGGCCTTTCCTGGCTGCAGAGTGTAGCACAAAACCCTCAGCTACGTAAGAAATGAAATAAATTCTTTCTAGGTCATTTTATTTTTAAAGATTAACTTGAGATCAGAGACTTGCATCATGCTGTGCTGATGCCTCTGTGTTTTGCAGTATGGTTATTGGTACAGATTTTTAAGGACTAAATTGTCAAAATAGTTCAGTAGTTGTGTGAAATCTAATCATTTTGTACAGATTACAGTACCTCTGTATTTGAAATGGATTTTTAAATTCCAATTGCTGGAACTGCATCTTTCGTTGTTCCTTGATAGTTTGTAGATGTTACGAATACCTTTGGATCCAGACAGAGTGATAATGGCTTTGAGCATAGAAATGGAATTGCAGCTGGATTCTCAGGAGAGCTTTCTACACTGGGTAATGGCTCACATATTGAAATGTGCTCATTGAAGAGGTACTGTGGGGGCAGTAAAGGGAACCAAGATTTGCCTGCTAAGTGGAGATGAGAAACAGGAACAGGTAGAAAGAATCTAATTTCTCACAGAAGTTCTGGTAAAAATCAAACTCCATTAATTTCATCACTAATTTTAGGCCAGGATCTGCAACTGTTGCTGAAGGTAGCCATTACCTTATTTCCAGTGCAATTCCATTTGTTAGAGTATGTGTCAAAGAAACATGGATAATTGTTCTACCCAGGGTAAGGTGCTGCTTAACATAAGTGTCAGAAGTGTCTAGCCTTTATTGACTCAAGTTCTGAGTTCTTTATATGATATAACCATTCTAAGCAGAAATACTAATGTGCTGAAAGGCAGTACATTGCATTTGCAAAAAGAACAGCGTGGAAGGATCTATGCTCCAGTGATGTCTTGTTTTATTTACTGTTGCTATGGAATTGAAAGCCCATCTGTCCTCCTTATTATGTTAAATTCATTCAGGAGTCACTTAACTGAAGTATCCTTAACCTAGTGCTTCTGCAAACTAGTACATCTACATAGAGAATAGTTATTAAAATAAACATCTCATTATCAGCATCCTAATGCAGTACCATTGTGAGTAATCAATGAGGTCTCTGGCAATCATGGGAATTACACAATATAATTGAGTTATTTATAATAAAATTGCTAAAGAGTTGCTGACCTTCCCAGTTAAAATTTTTTCTTTTTTTCATACAGCCCGCTGATCTTGCTCTGAATTTTTAACACATCATGTTTTCTTCTTTGTCCTAATGTAACTTCAGAATAGAAATCTATTAAACTAAGCTCAGGTTTATAAAAGAAGAAAATTAGGATGTAGTTGCATCACAGAATCGTGTTGTGTTCCTTAAGCTTTAAAACTATCATTCCAGATAAGAATTTTATGCTATCCTCCAACATGAAATAGAACTTGAAGAGATATAAGAAATTTTTCTATGTTGCTTCCACCTCATATTAGCAGTCTGTATTTTGCCCCTTTACCTTAGTCTCTTAGTCAGTAAAGTGGGTTTGAATTCCCTGCACATCCATTACAGAGAACATGTAAGAATCAGGCTAATGCTGAAGCCTCAGCTCTGAGAAAACAAATACAGGAATAAGAAGCTCATCAGATACAATAAAGGCATACAAATGCCAACAAATGCCCACTGGGGGTTACACATATAGGGGAGGCCTGGTACTCCTCACCTGCCTCAGTGCCAAGACTTTCAGCTTAGCTTGAACTGATGATGAAAATGACTTTAACCTTGTAGATTTAACATGAAAATGAATGAAAGAGCACCCATGTTATGCAGTTTCAGAAATGGGGGCAGTGATCTCTACCAGGTAAGTGCTGATAATAAACTGGAGTTAGTACAGTTATTAATCACATCCGAAACAGGGTGTTTGCTCACTCAGTAACTGGAAAGGGAAGGGCTATACATGCAGCTGTGATTTTGCCCTCTAGACTGCACAACAACTCAGAACATGGGTTTATCTGTAAGTTTATTACAAATATTTCCCTCTCTCCTCTCATCTCCAGCAATTATTTGGACCCTCTGTAAAGGACTGAAGGTGATCTTTGCCTCAAGGATTGCCCAGAACCTGTTTGGTTGCCAAACAGGATGTGCCAACAATGACAGGATGACAACAATGGACAAGACCCTTATCACGGTAACAAGCTAACTGCCAGGAAGACCCTGAGGTCATTCGTCCCATTGATGTACCTGTGGGGGCTACCTGTGGAGGTTACTGACTAAAACAACCCCCAGACTGATACTGGAGCCTACACATGGGTACAATCTGCGCATGATCAGTGCAAGACCAGGCATGTGTTCGACTGGTTCCATTGTGCGCCTGCAACGACTCAGCACTCTGAAAGGTATAAGAACTGACGACGGAGAGCCCACTGGTGTGCTTTCACCCACCACTGAACACCAAGATATTTGGACCCACTGTGGACCTATGGTGGTGACTATTATTGCAACTCTATTCCAAATGCTTGCTTAATTTCTGCTTTTTTATTCTAGTCTGTCCTATCACTACTATTCTCCTATTTTCCTTTTTACTTTTGTAATAAAAACTGGTTTTGTATATGGCATTTGACCTCGCTTGCACCTTAATCTCGCCTCTTGGGATCATATCGAAACCTCTCTGACATTGGATCGGGACACCCTCAGAGTTACATTGTCATTAGAAGACACTGTCCAGGTCTGCATCAGGACAACTCCTTGGTGAGAGGCTCTGTATTGGTGGGTTTGGATGCGCATCAAAGAGATTGGAGTAGATGCTGTAGTTCTAATTACATACCTTTGTTTAGAGAGACAATAGGCTGATCTCCTTCTTGGTCAGTACAGGATTTGCAATGCTGTGTGCTGTTTCAAGAACGATACGTTAGAAGCCAAGCAAGTCATCAGCATGGAAATTAAAGGAATTATTTTTAAAGACCCTATTCTATGTCAAGAAAAAACTCCAGAGAGTAGCAGTTTAAAGCTTGCTTATTTATCAGGCAGTTGATTTTGTAGGTGAACTGACTCCTGGCTACACTGTAGTTGGGGAGCTTTTGTGTTGACTGACAGCACTGAGCCGAGAAGGCTCAGAATTCAAGTGGGAAAAGGTTGCTCTCTGCTGTCTCAGTAGTCCTTCCAAATAGAGGACTTAGGGAGACCATGTGTCTGTGGGAGAAGGGTGGGAGAGGTAAGACACAACCATGACTGGCATAAAAAAAAACGTTAGACCTAGATCCAGGCCTCTGGGCTTGGAGGGTCTTCACTCTGGCCTCAGAGACACACAAGGACAAATCCCATGTAGACTTGCAGGAGATGCTGTCTCACACCTTTTGTCATGCATAGGAGTGATGATGGAGGAAGGTTCTTGCCAGTTCTTTCTCCTCTTTTGAAAAACTGTACTTCTGTGTTCTATTTTACTTAACCATGCAAAAATGGCAGAAGGAGTGAGGCAGGAGAAAAGCATCCACATCTGACACAGCAGAAGGAAATATGGGACGAGGGTGGAGAGCTGGGTTGGTGTTGTCTGGTTTATGGCCCTTCTGTGCCATCTGAATGATACAAAAGGCTAAAAACCAGCTTGAGCATCTGTGTTACTGTCTGCACCACTATGATAATGAAAATCCACAAATGCTTAGAGGAATAAACAACATTTCAAGTTTCCTGAGGTTATATAAAAGAAATATTTATTTTATCTGAGAAAGAGTATGCAGAGAAGTATTGCAGTTAAAAAAAGGCATTATGTGTTCACAATGTGAGGGAGCAGAGCAGCACAGTGAGCAACCTTAACTAGGCTGTTTCCAAACTTTTGACTGCCTAACCATGCAGCCTTAATGCTCTGTTACCATATTCGTCATGCACACAGTATTATATAGATATATATAATACTGACTGTCTGGCTAGATATAGATATCTTATTTTTACTGGAACTTTATCCTCAGTCTCCTCTCTGCTTCTCTTTTCACAGTTTTTCTTAAGCAGAATGTGAAACTAATACTTTAAAATTTCAGCTGCACTTTTGAACCCGTGATATTTGAAAGCAATTTTTTCTCATCACAACCTGAAACTGATATGTTGTTACACAGGAAATGTTGCACATCTCAGAACTCTCCACTTATAGAAGATGCAGTACATATCCTTTCAAAGATGTGGGATGCATGTGAAAAAAGGTATCAGGATTACTTGGCTCATTGGAAATTATCACTGCAGCTCTTTACCTCCTTTTTTCTTTACACGAATGCCAAAATTGTCTCTTAAAAACGTTTAAAATTCATACTCTGTCATGTAGATCCCAGAGTTCATTTTGAAATGCAAGTTTGTCTGTGAAAGCTATATTATGTATTTTGGTATTTATACTTACAAAAAAATATTAACATAAAGTAAATACAAGCTCGGGTGCATAATTAAATCTAAGAGCAATTATTAAAGCACTTTAGTGATACCCAAGACCAAATACTGTTTGCCCAATGGAAGCCAATGACATGGGTTCCTCCAGCTCTTAGATTCTCAAAGGATCTTAGAAGTCAAGTGGTCTCACAGATTCAGGTACCTAAATCTACCACGTGAGGGTGGACAATTTCTCTCTATTTTTTTACAAGGGCATATGATTCTGAGGCCAAAGTGGAGGGACAAAAGGTGGAGCACGGTCCTGTAGCCCAGTGAGGACGATGTCTTGAATTTGTGGACGTTAAAGGAAATTACAAAATGGTCCCCAAAGCAAGAAGGAGAATCCTTAACTCCTCCTTATACAGAGGGGATATCAGGAGAGAGAGATGCTGCTTTTTGCCTCTTCTGAACAGGATCAAGTGCAAGACAGGCTGCACCAGGGAACTTTCTGGTGAAAAACCAAGTATCTTTAGCCCTTCGGATGCTGAGGAGGTTAAACAAAGGTTTTGTAAATTGCATTATTGGATTCAGGTCTCTCAATCTCACAAAAAACCTACCTGGGATATCCAACTGCCTCTGCTGAACTGATTTTGTTTCTCAGTTTTCTTCCTGTTTACTTATATATATAGATATCTATATATTTGTTCTTATATATGTATGCATGTTAACCTGCAGTTGCTGCCATGTTATGCCTCAGTTACGTTTTGACACAGGGGAGACCGAATTCCTCACTACTTTCTCTTCACTCACAGAGTTCAGTAAACTCTAGATAGGAAGCATTTGGCATGCAGGAAATGTTGTGTTGATTCTGTCTTCAGTAATAACCCATCCATCTAATCCATCATACTTGACCAGGTCATATGTAAATCTGATGAGCTCACATAAGAAGGTAAAAGAGTTTCTTACTCCCTTTGGTAAGCGTATCAGCTCAATAACCTAATGACAACAGAAACAGGCTTTACATTACTTAACAGAGAAGAATCAATAATCCTAAGAATATGCTGATTATAAATGTATACAACTGCCAGGAAAGTTGTAGGCAGCTGAGGAGAGAAATCCTTCATCTCTTAATCTGGTCAGACCCAAATATTTGTTTGGTTAGCTGATCATGTTTTCTTTGAGAAGACCTATGTGCTTAATGCAACAGCTCAATATGCAACATTAATTTTAATTAACAGATTGCTTGTGGACCTATAGCTATATCATATTGTTACTGTAGCCAAGGTTAGGAAATTGTCTGAAGGAAATAAATTTGAAGCAATTCAGGCACAGGTAAATAGCCTGTTATTATCTATGAACCGTTGTCATTATGGTCACTTCTGAAAAATCATGTGTGTCCCATGGTTCATTAAATCTGTTTTACTCCCCGAATAAATGAGCTACTTTGAGATGTCATCTGTGAAGACTGAAACAACCCCAAGCAGAAGGATTTATTCTACTAAGAAAGACAGCAATCAGCAATATAAAAGACCTTCCAGAAAACATCTTATACAAAATTCATGGTTTTATTAATTCGTAATGTTAAATGTTTTTAGCAGCTAACTAGTCACAGAATTTCATCAAGATGTGCATTCATAAACAAAAGGAAGACATGAGCTTTTCTGTAGCAGCTTTGCTCTGATACCTTTATTCTTTCAGAAAAAAACATATTCTTAAAATGGAAATTTTCTATTTCAGCAGGTCTGTCTACCAGATTGTCAGCCAATACCTTCAAACTGGCCAGCATGAGGCTTCCTCCAAGATTTATCAACAACTGAGCAACAAAAAAACCGCCACGTTACAGATTCAGAGAAAGGCAAGAAAGGAGCAAGGCAGCTGACAACATGCTCCCTTGCCCTGGTTTCAGCTGAGAGTTGATTTTCTTCACAGCAGCCAGTGTGGGGCTGTGTTTTGGGTTTGTGCTGGAAGCAGCACTGATAGTGCAGAGATGTTTTTGCTGTTGCTGAGCGATGCTCACACAGAGCCAAGGCCTTTGCTGCTTCTCGCACCGCCCCGCCGACGGGATGGCTGGGGGTGTGCGGGGAGTTGGGAGGGGACAGACAGGGCAGCTGACCCACACTGACCAAAGGGACATTCCATACCATATGGCGTCATGCTCGGTTTATAAGGGGCTTGGGGAGAAGAAGAAGGGGGGGGCAGCGGCGTTCGGAGTGATGGCGTTTGTCTTCCCAAGTCACCATGACGCGTGATGGAGCCCTGCTGCCCTGGGGATGGCTGAACCCCTGCCTGCCGTGGGCAGTGGGGAATGAATTCCTTGTTTTGCTTTGCTTGTGCACGCGGCTTTTGCTTCACTGATTAAACTCTTGTACCTGAACCCACGAGTTTTCTCACTTTCACACTTCTGATTCTCTCCCCCTTTCCAATAAGGGGGACTGAGCGAGCGTCTGCGTGGTGCCCAGTCAGCAGCTGGGGTAAAACCATGACATCCCTGCAGCCAGGGGTTTGTGCTGCCCTTGTCGCAGATTTTAGAGTAGGTCAGGCTGGTTAATGTGGTTGTAGTTCCTGAGCAGGTACTTACATGATGCCATATTGTATTTGTATTGTGCTGTATCATTACAGGAATGCCGTGAAGAGGGCCAGCATAGAGGAAGGCTGGTCCTGGTGACTGTAGTGTGGTTTGAAGGGGAACACCCTAAAAAGAAGGGAGAAAGGGAATTCACACCCTGTGTAAGAGCTCTGTAAGAGCACCCAAACAAGCCAGACTGCCAATCTTTCTGGAGGGCAGGACAAGTGGTGGGAGAAGAGGAAAGCAAGGAAATGCCTGAAGGAATGGGGACTAGAGGACTTCTGAAGGGCTTCAGAGGCTACCTGCAGTGGAGGGCAGACCTACACCAAGCCTCAGAAATGACAGAAAGTGACCTTCTTAAACGCAGAGGAGAGGACACTTTCTCTCAACCATAGAAACACAGAAAGTTGTTGAATTTGAATGAAGGCCTGGAGAAAAGGACTCATCCTTCTCAAGAGGTATATTGGTTTTCCAGCTTTTCATGTGTTTTATTTAATCACTTTTTAGGTTCTAAATTTTTCCTGCTTAAATGGTTATCTTATTTTACTGTGTGTGAGATTTTGGAGGGGTTCTTTTTTGTAATAAATCTTAATTTGAAAGCTGAAAAAACATTACCTTTGGGTTGATAGGAAGGATTTGTTTTCTATTGCATGCCCCTTCTGATGTAGCAGGTAATGCTACACCACCAGTTGTAGCTGTTAGTACTGACAAAACCTACAAAAGTAGAGGATCGCTAAGGAATAATGTTGAAACACCCTGTGGAGCTGCACAGGGACGAAGAGAGCTCTTCCTCCCTCCCTCTCTCATTGCAGCACTAACATCTAGGAATGTCTGTCTCAAGTATTTGTGATCCCTTGGAGCTAAGTGATACTATATAGCCTCTTAGGCCTTTCAAAGGCAAAATCTAGCTGGCCTTGGACATGAACATGTAGTAGAGAAGTGATGATGAGGAAACAAGGTTTCTAGAAATCAATGAATGACTGCTCTGAAAGTTGCCTGTGACTTACTTGAGGGTGTATGGTCAAAAGATTCACGTTGATGTGTATCTGTATTACGGCCTATGTGACAGCCCTTTTGTACGCTTTCCAGCAAACCATAAACCTTCCCGCTACCCAGCACTGCCTGTGCGGCAGCCTGTGCTCCAAACCAGCCACAGTCAGGATAGAGAACATGGTTTGCTGGTTGTTTTTTTTTTTTCCAGTGCCATAGGGTATATGCGGGATAGGTACAGCATATTAGATTGGTTTCCAGCCACCTGCCAGAATGCGATGGCAGGAAATTTGCACAGCTCTTGTTGTAGCCAAGTAACAGATAATAAGAGAAAGGTGCCATTGTTGAAACTATCAGTATCAGATTTTCTAATACAGACCTGTTGTAATGAGATCATACACATTGCTCAAGCTGCAATCAGAACTTCCACTGAAGGAATGAGCCTGGATAATAATAAAAGCAGAAAGCATTTTAAGTAAATAGAATTTCCCAGATACTGCATAATGTTGTTTGTTATTGCTATCTTTTATGAGCCTTGAGAAATACATTGTATAAGAATGATTTCCTTCAATATAAGCTGTTATCATGTAGGTCTCCTATGTCAATTCTTATTTAAAATATATTTCCTTTCAGTCTCGACATTATGAAAGCAGAAATTAATGCGACCTCTTTGCTTCCATTCCATGCTCTTATAAAGCCTCACCATAGCTCTCCAAAGAACAGTTACTTGCTGCTTTGTACAAATGTAGCCTAAAACACTCAAAATAATAAGATCCATTTTGGCAGTAAAAAATCATTTTATGCACAGCTTTCGCAGCCCCTGAAAAGCCAAGGTCTTTCCGTGAACAGTGCACACAGCTCTTTTTTTTCCTAAGCTCAAGTGAGAGTGAAGAAGCATGTAGATGATCTCCCCTTCCGCTCTCCTAATGGAAAACCTCCATGAGCCCAAACAAGTGCTGCTTCTTTCGACGAGCTTGTGGGAGCACAAACAGGGAGCCTGACAGAGCTAACAGCCAGTGCAACAGCAACGCCCTGGCAAACGTAGAAGGCAGGGCAGACTATTTCCATCACCTATTATACATTATTTCCCTCTTGCCTAAAGCTTGCCATTGGCAAAAAAGACAAAGCCAAAACAGACTCCTGTGGTGAAACGCACATTCCTGATTATCATTTTCCTATTAAGACCATTTTCCTGGTTTGCACAGTTTGCTTTTTATTTTGATATGTATTTATTATTGCTGGCAGTGTATAACAAATGTCATTTCATTGTTTCATCCACATCAATTTCTGACCACTGGATCTTATTATACTATTTTTTACTAATGTAAAAGAGCTGTATGCTTCTGAAATTTTGTCCTTAGGTAGGTAAAAACCTTGTTTACAGGCAAAAATGAAACATACCTTATACATAAAGTCAATATTTATCATTAATGTAATTGCAATTCTAACAGTCTAATATAAGAATCATTATTAGTCCATATATAATTACTGTGGAAAGAGAAAGAATACATCTCTACAGAAAATGTTTTGGTAAAAATAGTAGTAGTACAGTTAGATTTTTACACACAGTTGGTGTCTATGCCTTTTCCTGACGTTATGCTCACCCTTCTGGTGTTCTTATTTCTAAGGTCAGGAGTTTCATTCTGGTGGTGGTGGTGTTAACAGTGAGTTGTCAGCACCTGGAGTCCTTTGCTGGGAAGAGTGTAACGTTCATGTTGATGTTTTCCTCTTTCTCTCTCACGACATCATGTTTATGTGTCTGTAAACATGCATTTACACCTAGCTTTTATTTCACTGACCTGCACCTTCACTTATAGCCAATTTTTTATGGTGGGTACACAGATATTAGATACTATTCCTTTGTTCCATTCATTATCCTAAAAACCAGTTTTGTCCAGCTCTAGGTCTGCATTTCTTTAACAAATCATCGGTGAGTTATTCATAGCTGTGGGGTCTCCGGTGCTGAGCCTGTGCCCCACATCTTATCGTCCCAAGCCTGTACCCCTCCAAACTGCACCCTGTGTCTCTTTTATTCTACCCGGCCTGTATTTGCCTGTACCAGTAAAACCATGGTGGTACCGCACAGAGATAAACAAAAGTAAAGCACATCAGCCATACCATCCTAAAGACTTAGAGAAATTGCTGTCACAACCAAACCAACTAAAATAAGGCTGCAGGCAGGTCAAGGAAAGTTCAGACGGGGCAAGTCCGACACCTTGCAAAGTCAACGCAAAGATTATGGCATGCTGCTAGTTGTGGCAATACTGTATTACAGATCAGCATAATCACAGTAGGTTCTTGTATAATACCTTTCCACCTCAGAGACATGGAGCGGACTTTTCTTCTTTAGGTTTTTACTGTAAAACACGAACCAACCCCCCAGGTAGTTCTGTAGTTCTTTTAAGTACCATGCTTTCTTTTGTGATCTTCAGTAGAATGTTTATATGGTAGTGGTAACAAAATAGTTATATATAATGCAATGTGTATTTGTTAGTGAAATTCATCGTGAAGGAGAAGGTGTTATATTTTCTGGACGCTACCTGTCCAGACAGTGCTTCATGCTCATTTAGCCTCCAGCATTTTTAGCTCTAAAATCTAATATGGCTCAAACCAAAACTATGCGTTTTGTTTAGAGGGAAGAAAAAAAAAAAGCTGGTAGGTGCAGAACCTTGTATAAGCAAAGGCAATCACTGTTGGGACTGTTCCGTGTGCTTTATTTTAAAAATCATCACATATCCAGACATGATCACTGGATTATCCAGCACATGTTCACTACCAATAACTTTGATGAAATGTCATAGCCTTCTTTCCTAAGGAATGCCATTTGAGATCATGGTATCTACATGAATATTTTATTTTTGTCTGTTTCCCTTTCCTTTCAAAAACCTTTTGGACGATTTCCCACATGTTGTCTAATTCAGCACAGCAGTAAGTCATCTCAGAAAATACTGATTTCTTAGTGAGGGAATCATGAGTTTCAACCAGTATCACATCCAAGAATATCCCATAGAGAACCCAGACACAATTCTGCATCTTACTGGTCTTTGCTGGCTGCTGCTCATGGAATGGCTTGTTTAAGTGGCCAGTTCACTGCTTGCTGGGCAGAGTGTTCAGCAGTAGCCATTGCAACAATTCTTGTCCAGGTGGGAAAAAAAAATTCTAGATTAAGATGAATAAATAGGGATAGGATAAGGGGCTTTAAAAATCCTTACAGGGGTTCAACAGTCTTGCTACAGCATTCCCAGTGCAGGACCACTATTTTTCACTGACTCCTCATGAATCAACCCAGGAAGTGCAGAAGAGGTGTTGCACTGTATAACAGCTGGGAATAGAACAGCTGGAATGGGCCCTTCTGCATCAGCAGCCCCATGCTACAAGTCTGCTATGGTCACGGTGCCGCACAGAAAATGTAACAGGGATGAGGGAAAGGAAGAGGCAATGTAGTGCTCTTCAACCACTTACATCAATGCTATGTCCACTCTGGTGTCCACAGCGGAAGCTTTCTGCTAATTTTCCATTCTTTGCTACCATTAGCACATAGCGCAAGTGTGGAGATAGTTGCAAACCACAAAACTGAGTATGAATGGAAGTGGAATCATACAATTAATTTTGGTTGGAAAAGATCTTTAAGATCATCAAGTCCAACCATTAACGGGGCACAGCCAAGTCCAACCATTAAATCATGTCCCTAAGCTCCACATCTATGCATCCTTAAATATTGCCAGGAATGGTGACTCAATCACTTCCCTGGACAGCCTGTTCCAGTGCTTGAGAACACTTTCAGTGAAGAAAAGCTTCATAATATCCAACCTAAACCTTCCCTGGTGCAACTTGAGGTCATTCCCTCTTGTCCTATCGCTTGTTACATGGGAGAAAAGACCGACACCCACCTGGCTACAACCTCCTTTCAGGAAGCTGTAGAGAGTGATAAGGGTCAGCCTCCTTTTCTCCAGACTAAACAATCCCAGTTCCCTCAGCCACTCCTCATAAGACTTGTTCGCTAGACCCTTCACCAGTATCGTTGCCCTTCTCTGGACACACTCCAGCACCTCAATGTTTTCCCTGTAGTGAAGGGCCCAAAACTGAACACAGTATTTGAGGTCCGGCCACATCACCTCCCTACTCCTGCTGGCCAGGAGTATTTCTGATACAAGCCGAGATGCTGTTGGCCTTCTTGGTCAACTGCTGGTTCAAATTCAGCCAGCTGTCAACAAATACCCCTTGTCCTTTTCCGCTAGGCAGCTTTCCAACCACTCTTCCCCAAGCCTGTAGCATTGCATGGTGCTGTTGTGCAGGACTCAGCACAGAGCCTTGTTGAAGTTCATACAGTTTTGCCTCAGCCCATCAATCCAGTCTCTCCAAATCCCTTTGCGGAATGTTTCTACCCTCAAGCAGATCAACACTTCCACCCAGCGTGGTATCACCTGCAAACTTATGGAGGGTACACTCAATACTCCCATCCAGATTGTTGATAAAGACATGTCCCAGGTTTGGCTAGGATAGGGTTAATTTTCACCAGAATCTGGGGTGAGACACAGCCAGGACAGGTGACCTAAACTGGCCAAAGGGGGCATTCCATAGCGTGTGACATGCTCAGCATTAAAGGGGGCTAGTTGGGGAGGGGTGGGCCAGCTCCAGGAAACTACCACTGTTGTTTCCCTTTTCCCTTTGTTGTCCCAGTAAACTGATCTTTATCTCAACTCCACAAGGTTTCTCTCCTCCTCATCCCCAGAAGCGGGGTGGTGAGCGAGCAGCTGCATGGTGCTCAGCTGCGGCTGGCGCTAAACCACAAGATATTAAACAGAACTTACCTCAGTACTGAGCTCTGGGGAACACCACGTGTGACCAGATGACAACTGAATTTAACTCCGTTCACCACACCACTTTGGGTCCAGTCATCCAGGCACTTTTTTATCCAGCAAAGCATATGCCCATCCAAGCCATGAGCAGACAGTTTCTCCAGGAGAATGCCCTGGGAAACAATGTCAAACGTTTTACTACAGTCCAGGTGGACAACATCCACAGCCTTTCCCTCATCCACTAAGCAGGTCACTTTGCCATAGAATGAGATCAGGTTAGTTAAGCAGGATCTGCCTTTCATGAACCTATGTTGACTGGACCTGATTGCCTGGTGGTCCTGTACATGGCATGTGATAGTGCTCAAGATGGTCTGCTCCATAAGCTTCCCCAACACCGTAGTCAGACTGACAGGCCTGTAGTTCCCAGGATCCTCTTTCCAACCCTTCCTGTGAATGAGCATCACGTTGGCTAACCTCCAGTTAAGAAGACAACTTGCCCCTTCTTCCAAAGGTCATAATGTGTCCTTTTTTTTCCTGAGTTCCAGCTGAAGTTCTGATCACTCAGGCCAGTCTTCTTCCCTGCCATCTCATCTTTTGGCACATGTGGGTTGCCTGCTCCTGCGCCTTTAAAATTTCCTTCTTGAAGAGCGTCCAGCCTTCCTGGACTCCTTTGCCCTTCATGACTGGGAACTGTCAACCAGGCTCCTAAACAGGCCAAAGTCTTCCCTCCAGAAGTCCAAGGTAGCAGTTATGCTGACCCTCCTTCTTCTCCAAGAGTTTGAAACTCCATCATTTCATGATCCCTACGCCCAAGACAACCTCCAACCATCACATCATGCACAAGCCGTTCTTTGTTCACAAACAACAGGTCCAGCAGGCCCCTTCCCTAGTTGGCTCACTCACCAGCTGTGTCAGGATGTTATCTTCCACAGACTCCAGAAATCTCCTAGACTGTTTCCTCTCTACTCTATTGTATTTCCAGCAGACATCTGGTAAGTTGAAGTCCCTCATGAGAACAAGGGTTAGTGACTGTGAGACTTCTCCCAGCTGCTTATAGAATATTTCATCTGCTTTTCCATCCTGGTTGAGTGGTCTACAACAGACTCCCACCATGATATCTGCCATGTTGGCCTTCCCCCTGATTCTTAGCCATACACACTCAACGACGGAGTGTTTGTGATCCCTTTCTCTGTGATCACAAAAATGGAGATTTATGCTATCAGACCAGAACACAAAAGACTAGTGCTGTAGCATTACCATGAACTCAGTCAACAGTAGAAATGTCTTTAGGGCTTTGCTGTTCTCATCAAAAGTGTGACATTTTTGCAAAGTCCATTACTACAGTCTTGTAAGAGAGAGCAGTTGTCTCTCTGAAACATGAAAAAAAATCTGTCTTAAATTCCAGTCTAGAAAAGGCAGTGTATGGGCACGAAGTAGCTGGTGGATTTGTTGGTTCTAAGTATCTCTTCTGTTTGCTTGGGGTTTTTTTGTTCCACCTAAATTCTACTAATTTTGTAAATGATAAGATTTCATAGAAAAATGTTTCTTTTCTCTGTGGCAAATGGAGAGACATCATACTATCACATACTGTACTGCTGAACTGACTTGAGTGAGAAATATCAGTTCTTATTCTGTTGATACTCTTTTATTTCAGTAAAGCCTAGCTATCCTTCTGGAGAGGGAAGACAATACTACAAGATGCTCTCTACACATACAGCGAGCAGCAGCTTCTGTTCTGATAAATTTATGATTATCCACTCCATTTATCTCAATGAGATGCAAACTTTTAAGTTTGCATGGTCCATTAGGGCCTCAAGTGAGCAAGGGATTTAAGCATGTGCTTAAATCCATCCATATTCAGAAAAAACAATTAAGCACATGCTTAATTTTAATGATGGATGCTGTACTGAGGCCTGTAAAGCTAAACTGTCATTAAACTTCGAAAATGTCCCCTTCCCTTTTCCTTCATAGAAAAAAAACCCAAAACCTGAAGAAGTTCTATGCAAGAGCTCATGTTACTGCAAAACGAGGCCTTTCAATTTCCATGTGCAACTATCAGGAATTGAAATAGTGAGGATTAGCTGTAATAACATCAGTCTATGCAGTAAATTAATATGCAGGGAGCTAGCAGAAGGGCTAGTTCACAAAGGCTAACCCTTACCTAGTGAGACAGGGCAATTCAGAGGCAAAACAAGGCTTCTGCCTTTTCACTGACTACAGAGGCAGCCTAAGGAGATTAATGTGACTAGTGTCAAGCTAGCACTCTTCCAACACTTTCGTAACCAACCTAGATTTCAACAGTCTCCTATAGTAGACAGAATAAAAGTATAAAGAAAATTAGCTAATGTTACATTTCTTGTCCTGACTTCTGTGCATTTTCATCTGCAGCTTTAATCGTTTCATTAACAGTGCCATAGATGCCTTTATTTTGTTTTCTAAGCATTGATAAGACCAACCAAAGCTATAAAGTTATTTCACACTGATATACGTATGATGCCTATTGATGTCAAAATTAAAGGTTTCTGAAGAAACAGTGCTGCAACCCTATTATTAGTTCACTAATTGCTTATCCAGTTTGGATGGGGTATGACATTTCATCATATATTCCATTTCACCCTCTTTACTGCACTATGCAGGGCAGCTAAGTACTTTGAAAGCTTTGAGGAGGTCTTTCTATTTATGAGGGCAAAGGCAGTGTGTAGGCATTCCTTAATAATGTAGGTCTGAATTAGAGTAAAAAAGTTAGAAATGAAGCAGTAGCATATTAGAAAGGAGGTTTAGAGAGAGCTGATTTCAGCAAAGCTATCGCTGGCGTTTGAAAATACTGGAAAGTACTCAACAATACCACAGAATTTAAACAAGGAGAAAAATACAACAGCTTAACATTGCAGGTAATGGGAATAGCGAGGAGAGACTGCCTCAGCCCTGAAGGACTAATTTTGACCTATATTAACTGCCTAATCTAGAAAGTTTGGTTTAACACCATTAGAAGAAAAAAAAGAGTACACGTTTAGCAAGTGAACAGACATAAAAATACCTCAAAGCTCGTGCTCAGCTTGCACTACTCAATATGGCTGTTAGAGCAACATTGGCCCGGGGCACATGACAAGTGGTAAGAAAAAGAAGATAAAGAGGCCAGCAGTATATTTACAGATACTAAAATTATACTTCTGGAAAGAATTATGTGTTCCCTTCATAACAGTACACATTGGCAAAAAGGTAATGATTTCTTTTAAAGCAGTGAATTGATGGGCTGTTTTTTTTCAGGAGACAACTATAATAAAAAGGACTTTTTTTAGTAGGACTTGTGCCTGACATTCAGCAGCGTGCAGGTGTACGATTATTAGAGATGGGAGGAAGACACATCCTTACCTTTTCCCTCCTACTGTCTCTTTGTTAACTTTCTGTTCATACCTGGGTTCCCTCTCCTTTTCCCAACCCCCGAGTAAATTGATCCAGACCTACATGTATACTTAACTGTTCTTACAAACGTTGTATGTCCCTGGCAGCAGAAGCTTGTGCTGGCAGCCATCATGAGCCCACGTATGTATGCACTGTGGTGTACAATTCCACCCCCCGGGAACTGGAAGAGGTCTCACAGTTGCCTTTTTTGCAAGGTGCAAGATTTTGCAGGGATTACAGTGTGGCAATTATTCTCAGGGAAATGGGAGAGATCTCACTTTTTCCTTGGCGAGAAATAGATAAATATCTGCTGGGTCACAGAGAGAAAGCAAGTGTGCTGCAGAATTGAACCCAAGACGCACTGGGCCAGAAAAGCGGTCCCCAACTTCCAAAGATGTTTCTCCAATGCTGGCTTAGTCCAAAGTATATAAAACACTGAAACAGTTCTGGGAGCAACTCTCGTTCTCTTGTCTGTTGGGTGACTGCCCAGACCACAAAGCTGTTGTGTGAAAAGTGGGCCCTCCTCCTCCTCTGGCCATATTTTAAAAGAAAACAGCTGTTGCCTCTGTATCCTCTGCATGTCCTCCAAAAACCCAACACATCAACCTTCATTTGGAGGAAGGTTTTGTTTCTAGGTCCCAGCTGACATGAGCCACTAAGAAATGGAGCAGTTCTTCATATACCTCCGGAGAGCACATGGTGTTCGGGCAACTCTAAAATTAGGACACTAATCAGTGGGGGGTGTTCCAGGATTGCAGCCATGGTTTTGGATGTGACTTTGGATCCTGTTCCTGAGCCTGCAGGTAGGCAGGAGTTGTGCAACAGAGCTCTCCTCAGCTTTTCTCACTGCAGAAACCTTCAGCCTTTGCCACAGAATCTCAGCTTTCTTCTTTTTGTCTTTCATATATATCTGAAAGTGTCCTAAAAACATATGCCTTCAATCTCCTTTGAGTCATCAAAGAGCCTAAAACAACACTCCTGAGAACCCGGGGACAGAACTGATGCTGTGCCACCATGAAATTTGACATTTTGCTAAGGTACTCCATGAGTCAGTGTTTTACTGCAGATTTAATTGTTTTGCTGTTATGAGAAGTCTACATGTATTTTAGTTTTTTAGGGCCCGTTTCTTAGTGAGACTGGATATAGCGGCATCTTGCTCTTCATTCTTCTTCAGAAAAGAGTTGTTCACTGATTGCAGTGGGGGTAGGAAAACCAAAGCTATATCACTTACTCTAGAAAAAAGAGTGAAAGCATAGAAACAAGAAATGTCTTTCTACTAACCATATTTGCCTGTCAGTGAGAGAGATGATAGCGTAAAATAGGGTGAAAAAATTCTTTGTATAAGGATACAAAACCTGACAAGCAGAGGAGAAAATACTCCTTACCATCTGCTATGACTGCAGGAAAGTGAGAACAAAGGAAAATCCTGTATAACCTTTCCCATTACTCTGCATGCCCATACCCACACAACACTTGGATTCTATTACAGCTCTTTCTTCACTGCATGCAGGCTTTGTTCCTTTGATCTTGGTGGACTTCTGTTGTTTGGATGAATCAGGATGAATAAAAAGTCCAAGATTTTATGCATGCCACCTGAGAACAGGTGCTAAATAATGTTTACAACCTGAAAAGGGAAGTTTGATCCTGACAATTGCACCAATTGGAAAAACTACCATAAAGATACGCCCACGAACGTGCAGGGGCTAGATCTGTAGCCAGTTGAAAAGTGTGTAGGTGACACGGACTGCTACTAAACTGCACTGATGTTCACCACCTGTGGATCTGGTCCAAGGTCAGGACAGAAGAATCAGGGCAATAATTAGACATTCTGGTTTGCAATTAGAAACCACAGATGAAGTAATGAAAAGCTTTCCAGAACATCACTTACTATATTACTGGGTGGGGTTTTTTTAATTGGTTCTTAAAATTAATTCTGCTTAAGTGACTAACTAGACAGTCGCTATTCAGCTTGGGAAGTGCAAACAGGCTGGGGTAACCAAAACAAACAGGACTGAATTGATTTTCATATTAATAGGAGAGTTCATTCTAGAGAGAAAAGGTTAATTTGCTTTTCAGTGAATTTATGAAGGGAGTGCTCGTGGCTAGGGTGATAATTTATAGCTGAATCGTATGTTTAAAGGCAGAAGTGATTACAGAAAAGCTAGGGACAACATTCGCAGTGTTATGCAACAGAACTGTCAACAATATTCTTTGTAGTTTCTTCTTCCCTCAAGCACAAGGATTTGAGAAACAAGCTGGCATGATAGCACTGTCAGCTGTGGTCTTATTTTGTCTCCACAAAGCAGATACCTTAGCAAATGCAGAACCAGAGACAACATTGTCCCACCCAGCTTTAACACTGCTTGTTCGGATAGCCTGAGAGTGCTCCTCAAACACGCGTGGCTTTTGCTGGGCTTGGCTCCCCCACAGGAGTGCTGTCTGCAGGGACTGAATTTTCCCCTGCTTAGCATACTAATTCTCGAGACTTGCGACTTTAGAGAGATGCAAGCAAAGCAATTTATGCCTGAGATGATGACTTGACATAGATAAAATCATTGTGAATATGCATTGATTTTTAAAATTTTTCCTTCTTATTTTAGCCAAGAAGGAACTGTGATATTTGGGCAACTGAGTATAAGATGGGCTAACCTGTTTCTTTGATACGTCTAGGTTTAGCAGTTGAAATTTTGGCTAGCCACCTGCAAATTTAAGTAGCAATAATGGTGGTAACTGTGCTACTGAAATAAGAAGTTCTGCGATAAATGTGACTTGATGCAAGTGCCTTAGAAGGAGATGTTAATGTAAGGAAATGTTTGTAATGACATTTTACTGATGTGGGTGAGGAGCAGTGACAGCAGCTTGCCCATCCTACCTTTAATGCTATATTAAAGGCTTAAACTGCAGGGAATCCCGTTCGGAAGATCTCACGTTGTACGGTGAGCTTAGGCACACCCCTATGACCTGCACAGAGCCCCACAGTGGCCACACCCCATAAAGGGGGTATATAAACCTGTGATGCAGTTTAATAAACACCATTTTGCTCATCCATCATATTGATGTCGTGATCACTTGGCCCCGAGGGTGAGGTGTGTCCTCGGACTCCAGGACCAGTAGTTGAAGTCCCCCGCTGCAGCTCCAAGAACACAGAAAGCAACATAAACAAACATGCAAACCTAGACAAGCCCAACAAACAAATACCTAGCAAGGTTTGCCTTTTGGAATTTTTGAAATAAAAAAAGTTAAATGATAACTTTTAGAACTGTGATTTTTGCTACACCTGCCAGTTTGGATGGTGGTGGAGTGAGAAGCCCAAACGTCCACACTTTAAAATTCTACCCCGTGTTGTGTGAGTGTCTGAACTTGCAGATTTCTCAGGGGAAGTCACCAAGAAAACAAGAGATTCACTCAAAATATATAATTTAGCAGTATCTGAAATAATTAACCAAGCAATAATATTAAGACTGGCTTTCTTGTTCTATCAAGTTCTCTTAAAAAAGTCAAACCTCCAATTTGTCTTTTAAAGTTAGATGGAAACTTTCTTCGCTGTGAAAAGTTTTATGGTCACGATGTCATCAGTAGAGTACATCAATTGATATTAATAATATTATTTCATGGTCAAATGAGTCTATTTGGATTTAGAGTAACTGTTCAGGTTCTATGTGGGTTTTATTGTTTCATATTGTATTAGCTGTCACTTTAATCAGAAACATATTCAATATTCATTTTTTCAGTGTAGTGCTGTTTTCCCTTTCTCCATAGCTGCCCATAGGATTTAGATAAATAACTGCAGTCGCTGTCAGTGAAGGTTACCCACGCACTACAAGGCCTCGCTGCTACAAACACGAGCTTTCCCATTAAACTGAACAAGGCTTTTTACACGCAGGAAGTTTCTCAGGCAAAGAGGTGCTGAAAAGATCAAGCCATAATACATCATATTCATTCAGAGAACGTATACCTACATTGCCTAGTTTATCCAAAAGGAAAGTGATCTGCAATGCACCTATGTCATCAGTGGGTTTTATTTTGTTGGTTGTCATCAGATGGGGTTTTCTGCAAGACAGAAGTGGATCCATAGAATGAGAATGGGCAACACTGACCATCTCAGTCTTAACCAAGATGATGACATATAGGAAGAGCAATAGGCAGTACAACAGAGACAGACTGGATTTGTCCAGCTGTAGTAGGATATGACAGGCATTTAATCAGAAGGGAAACCATGGAAGATCCATAACACGTGTTTGAACATCAGGTTTCACTCACAGCTCATAGCTGAATCAAATTGCTGGCAACTTGCATGATTGATGCATCGCGTTGTCCAAAAGCCGAGAGACCCTGGTATCTCTTTTGTTCCTGCCAAATTACCGCTATTTTCACTGTGAAGGAGATGGTAAAACTCTATGCCTGATGTAACAGAAGAATTTGAAACAGCTTGTAGCTGAAAAGAAAACCAACCACCTCTTTTTAGCATTGTGACAGGACCAAAAGATATTTGAGGAAATGGAACCAGTTGAGCCAGCACACATCACTGCAGAAGCAGGTTTTCAATGGATATTTTTACATTTGTTATTAGCTTAGTTTTAGTGCAGCAATGCCCATGAGCTTCAGTCATGGACCAGGACAAAACAGAAGAACAGCAAAAAGCCTGCTTCCAAGTAGTTTAAAATTGCAGATAACCCTCTTTCTGTGCAGAACAAGAGATCTGCACAAAATGAGCGTCTGTTTTCAATACTCAGAGCAAATTCTTAAGGAAAAGGAACTGGTGGCATGCCTGCAGGAGCTTTCTACAAAGCTTGATAGTAAAAACTAACTGGCTTTTAAGTAGTTGGTGCTATACCCCAAAAAGACCTTCACTTTTCTTCATGCCAATAGATGAGTTTTGCAATTTGAGGCTGAACCTTGCAAAATATCACAGTTCACCTCCAGGATAATGTCTGAACATCACAAAGCTGGAGAAGACAACTAAACTATTCTCAATCCAAATTTGCTCTTGACACCTCTGAGGAGGAAAGGCATGTATCAGGAGATGATCTGAGGCTGGTTTATATGGAGATGATTCAGACTAGAACTATTTTAGGCTCATCTTCCAGTACAGAAAGGTCCCTGATGCTCCTAAAAGCAAAAAAGAGAGTACTCCTGCACATTATAAACACCCTGGGCTGACATGTACAAAAGTGCACACAGGTATTTTCACAGGCTACAAAATAAGAGTTCAAATTGACCAAGAAATAGATAAAACCTGTAATCTTCAGGATGCTATCTGCAGTAAAGATTATATATTGCAGATCACAAACTATGTTAAAAAAAAAAAAGTATCTTCTTTGCTATGCGAAAAGAATGGTTGCACCTTCCAGATTTCCAAGCTCACATGTGGGCATGATAAAATCTTAACAACATGCCATTAAATATGCCTTTACAACATCCCTCCCGCCTCAGCTAGATATATCTGTGAATCCTTCCTTTGCACTGGAGATTAAATAAACTCCCTGGACAGCTGAGAAGAATTAAAGTATGACCTGATAGTTTCTCTGCTTGACAATAATATTGTCTGTCGGTTTGTGCTGTATCCAAGATACTGTTCTCTGATCCATGCTCAGAAAACAGATATTGATGGGTTTAGCTGATTAGCATCTGTATACCATTTGGCATTTCAGTCTCAAAACATATTTTACAAAACGTTGCAGCAGGTGGTTTCTGGACTGTGCACAGTGATGCTCAATGCAAATATTTCCCTGCATCACCTAGCTAATGCCTCGAAACTTTTTTCAGTCTTAAACAATAGAATAGAATAGA
>VWZZ01008276.1:7692-21875 GCA_013399095.1 Psophia crepitans
AAGGTAACGGAAAATCTGGTCTGTTTTTCAAGACAAGGGAGAAGAAAAAAAAAAGGTTTAACAACAAATCCGACACCTCCAAACCCTTCCCGCACCCTGCTGAGGAAAAGCCGAAGCAGACCGACGCGCTGCAAAGGAAACACTGTTTTCAAGAAATCTCTGACAAGAGAAAAGGTGATTTTACAGACTTCCCCATCTCGCTCCCCCAAGAGCATTCGCTGCCTGAAACCTTCTACAGGGTGAACACACAAAGCTGGGACACGAGCAGACTCACCATGGCAGAAACTGTTAATCCCGGCTTTGTTCATTGGAAACCGTGGATTAAACACAGAAAAAAGTATCGGCATGACCGCCGGGCTCCTTGATCCCCCACCTCAGCAGCATCCACGGGAGGCGAGAGGACTCCCAGGCAAAGACCTTCCCGCAGGCACTCAGCTGGAGATCTCCGATTTTTCCAGGCAGGCCAACTGTACCGAGCTAATAAAATCTGCCCTCATCGACCCAGCCGCCTAATTTCTCGTTAGAAGCAAACGGGACATCCCCGGGCGCGCAAAGGGCTGAACTGCTCAGGCAGCGGGGGTGGGACCCGCCGGGGAGCGCGCGAGGAAGCCCGAGCGAGAGCGCACAGGCACGCAGGCTCGTGCTTAACTGCTTCCAGCTCTCCGCAAGCCCTGCCCGGCGGCGGGGCTGCTGGCTTCCCCAGCGCAGCCGCTCCGGCGGCCGGGGGCGCCGCCATCCCCTGCCCCGGCGCAGGGACGCCGGGGTGGCCTGTCCTGGCCAGGCACGGGATGCCTGTGCCAGCCAAGCGGGCGGCACCTTTCAGTTGCAACTGGAAAAATCAGTACTGAGAGGCTGAAGCGCGACGCTTCCCGCAGGGACGCGCTCTGCCGGCGCCAGGCTCTGGATGCAGGACTGACCGGGAGCGCACAGCACTGCCCTGCAGTAACCCGGGAAGGGGGAGGGTGATGGAGGCCACCAAGACCCCTTTCCCGTCCCAGCAGAGGCTGACTGGTCAAACCACTGCTCTCGGTCGGCTGCTCGCAAACCGCGGGAGCTGCCAGCCAGGGGATGGGAAAGCTGGGAAAACGGAAAGCAAAGGCCGGTCCATCTTAAATTTCCGAGCCCCTCAAGACACCAAGGAGGACTAAAAGCTTTGGAAAAAACAACGTTCAGGGATGAGACCAAGAGCACCTGCTGCCCCAGACACTTAGACTCAATCGCCTGACTTTCTACAGACTCGCAGTCTGCGCGCACCCCGGTGCCTCGCCCCGCCCGGGGCGTGCTCCTTCCCCCGCGCAGGCAGGGCTCGCCTAACCTCCAGGCAGAGCGAAGCTGAAGGAAACCGCGTGGGCCAAGTGAGAACTCTGACACGGGATTAGCCTCCGGAATGAAAAGCACATTGTCTGCAACTGCACTTCCCCGAGCCGGTGCCTTTGGCATAAATCCCTCGCAGAATGGGCTGCGAGATCCCTCGGGTGAGCAGGACCTGGCCGGGGAGATCCTGCTCCAACGTGCAGAAGGGGACAACTGAGGGGAGCAGGCTGGCAAACACATCTGTGAGCAAACCTGGGGAAGGAGCGGGATGAAAACGGCCGTGGCCATGACGGCGAGGGCGCCCAGCTGACACCAGCGACCGCCTCGCAGATGGGGAGGCGTCTCCGCGGCCATCCAAGGCACCAGCGACCATGTGCAAAATTTCCACCAACACGGGAGGAGTCAAAAACTGCTTCCAAGTGTGATCTCACGTCCCAGCGATGCAGGGAAGTACCGGGCCTCAGCGACAGCCGCGCTGCTGCCCTTCGGAGGGTGTCTGGGCTGCTGCCCAGGCCGGCTCGCAGCGCGCGCTCCACTAAAGCTGCTCGGGGACCCCACAAAGCTCTTCTGACACAGCAGGTCAATGAAATCCTTGAACCGAGTGGTCTTGATCCTCCCGGGGCTGAAAGCAAGCACTTCCCTTTGCAACGACAGCATTGCTAAAACAGGCCAGCCGCGCATTTGGCCGACCGGTAACAAACAATAAGCGTATTTGAGAGTGAAAAAGGCCCTTCTGTGCACACACGACACCAAGCCCAGCTGACGCTGCAGGGGCACGCTGGAGGTGCGGGGCAGCGGTGGCCAAGGTTGACTCTCCACAGGGGACATGCCACCCACGCTCACGCCGGCAGCGGGGCTGGGTCCCAGCCAGGACAAGGTGCGCAGGGAGGCACCCGTGGGTGCCATGCACACATCCCGCCCGCTGCAATGCCCTCCCCCTCGACAACGGGATTTTGGTCCAGTTCTCCGCAGGAAAAGCCTCTTCCACCACTATCCCTGGCAGGACCTTCCTGTTGTTAACGCTACTGTGGCGCCACAGAAGGAAACCAGACTGTAATTTCCAGCTGCAGCAAAAGAGCAGCAGCTGCCTCCCGGGCCTCCAGGCAGCCAACATCTGTAGGTGGGACAGAGGGGAGGAGAGAGCCTTTGCTGGCTCCAACGCGGTGGGAGAGGCAGCCAGGCATCCCTTCATCCAGAGCAAACTGAAATGCTGCCCGGGAAAGGAGGCTGCGAGGGTCCCCGAACCAAGAGCTCCTTCTGGGGCACAGAGAAGGTCCCAGTGCCACCATCCCCTTCAGCCATGGAAGACGGGGAGAGCTGGCACAGCCCATCCAAGGGGCTCCCTGCCTGTCCTGGGGAGCTGCTGCCCGGAGAAGCAAGGGATGGCGGCCCCAGCGCTGGGAGAATGCCTGGCATGGGCAGCTGGGGTTGGTTCGTTAGGTCCTGCCTCTCCTGCCCCAGCTGGTCTCCTCCTGGTCTCTCTGAAGTCTGGCTGTAGGTGATGGGAGGAGAGCTGATGGGTTTACCAGACTTATCCCAATGCAGCTGATAACAGGCAGCACTGACTCAAGTCCATCTCTCCACTAGGTCACACCATGGGCTTCAAGATCAGGCTATTCCTTTCTCACCTTGTTTCTGATTCCCAGGGGAAAACACTAGGTATCCCAAGGGATACAGCATCGCAAAACACCCCACCCACCCCTCAGCTCGCTTCCTTGCACCCTGGTAGGTAACACAGAAGACGCCAGGGTGGAAGGCAGGACACGACACGAGGACCACTGTGGTGGCTTCTGCCTTCTCCACAGCTCTCCCCCAAACCCAGGACCCTCCAGACTGGGCTGCAGCAGTGATGAAAGCACAGCTAACGAGCCCATAATCACCACAAAAACGTGGAGATCAGAGCGAAACCTTAGGACAAGGGTGGAACCAGGCAGCACGGACCTGAGGTTTATGGAGGCCACCTCAGCCAAGCAGCAGTCCACAACACTCCTTCCCTCTTTTTCCCCATTCTCCGCACTGGAAGGAGATGGTGCTGGGGCTGGAGTCCAAGTTCAAGGCTTCCTTTGCTTTATGAAGCTGACAGGAGCCGCTGGAGAGGGCAGGCCAACATGCTTTTTCCGAAGTAGTTTTTAAGGATGTCACAGTTTTGCAAAGAGACAAAGGAACATTTAAAGAAACTGCAGAGGTCTCCTTGCCAGGAATGTGGGGAATGTCAGGGAACATTACAAAACAGGATGCAAAAGCTGGCCTCAAGCGGTGGTGCAGACACATATGCTGGCCTGACAGTCAAGACGCTGAATCCCGATGGAAGTCGCCCCACGGGAATGGCAGACTCGGCTTACCTGCCTCGGTCCCATCCGCCTGCCCCGCACCAGCACAGCCGCCTGGGCAGTCAGCCCTTCCCAGGGGCAAGGCACGGCCTAAACCGCGCCCTCACGGATACCAGCGCGTTTCCCGCGGAGCTGAAGCGAGCAAAGCCTCGCGGGACACAGCCGAGGAGCCTGTTCACGTTACGGCAGGGGGAAGATCTGAGGATCCACGGCGGGAGGTGGACTGGTCCGCAGCCGAGAGAGTCCCGAACCCCAGAGCATTGCTCTAAGCAATGGGAAACGCTTCTCGGAGATGGTTAAAATGACTCTCGCCTTCACTTTTGTTAATTAACCAAGCACGTCCCCGCCTTCCAAGGGGTTTACAGGCACGTGAGCTCACAGCCCCTTGCACAGCTATTCCGGCTCGAGGGAAGTTATGACGCCGAACGCATCAGAGTCGGTGCTGTGGCTGCAGGCAGCGAGGTCGGAAGCAGAGGAAGACCTCCCCAGGGTCAGGCCACGGAGAAGCCCAGGGGTCTGAAGACAGCAGGAAGCCCTAATTCAACACAACAACCGTTTGCAGTGGCAGCATTAGACAACAGAGGCCAGTTACTGGCAAAGCAGCGCCTTTTGGCAGGAATGGGCATGTTTTCTCCAGCTTCCCTTCCATGTGAAAGCCCCTGCATAAGTGGAAGATTTGTCACAGCAAGACCTACCCGGGGTTTTCTTGCCCGGCTGCGTATGGTCCTGACAGCACAACGGCCTCGCTTGTGCTCGCAGCCGGACACTGCGAAGAGGAGTCTGCTGCTAACGGGAGGCAAATTCCCCTCCCTGTGATGGGCTTATGCAGGGGGACTGGGCTGATGAAGGCGCTTCCGAAACCATGGGGAGAGCAGGGCTTCAGCACCCTGCGTGGAAGAGCCCCAGCTCCGGAAGGGACTCCCGTGGGGCGAGTTTCCTCCCCCACCGCACTGCGCGCTGGGGCAGGACCAAGGCAAAGGCTGTCGTGGTGCTCGCTCAGGTCTCCTCGGCTTGCGGGAAACTGGCCGGGAAGAGCCCTGGGCAGGCCTCGAAGCCCGTACGACCGCGTCTTGCGGGGTGAGGGGCCTCGGCAGGCGCATCCCCTTTCCCACATCAGAGGGCTGCCTCAGCGCCGCCCGGAGGTGTTGGCACGGCCGGATTTTACGTGTGTAAACTTCCCTGGTAGTCATCTTTGCGTCTTTCAGAACAACGCCTTAAAATGTTTACATCTTCTCAAGCAAGCATTACTTTTCAGCCTCGGCAGCGTGTGGCAATTCTCTTACTGATGTTTCTGAGGAAACCTTTGCCTCAGAAAAGTTCTACCTTGGAACTGCAGGCTAACGTCATTTGTGGGAAATCAATCAGCTCACATCCTTCTAAAACTCATCTGTGTCTAGTTTTATGAGTTGCTAATTTTTGATTCGTGCATGTTTTCGGAAGGGGCTCGAAGCCCTTAATTAACACTCGGCATTCGCAAGGGGTCAGGAAACCCAGTGCGGAGCTGCTTTGAGGCGGCAGGCTGCGAGAGGCTGTCCCGTCCCCCTGCGAGGGGCCGTCCCGGCGCGCCCGCACTGCTGGTCAGCCCCGGCGGCCGCTCGCCACCCACCCCACCCGACAGCCCGTACCTCACTTCTGCCCGAAAGCACGCAAGTCGCAGTGGCGGGATGCACGGCTGCTCGCCTGACGCTCAGCTGAGCATCTACAGCCACACGCACAGGGACGGGCACGCTCCAGCGCCCTGCCCGGCACGCAGGCTTGCACACGCAGATGCACACGTGCACATGGTGACCCCGACCCGTGACCGCTGCAGAACTCGCTAGTCTTGCCTGCCAGCTGCTCGCTGAGCATTTCGTTCCTACCTGCCAACAACCTGCCTGCAAGACCGCGGAGGGTCACGAGCTGCCTCCTGGCACCACGCGGGACCAGAGGAGCCCATCCTCGGTCTCCCTGGCTCGGGTTCCCAGAGCGATCCCAGACAGAGGTGTGGGACGCCGCATCTCCACCAGCTTCCCCTACAGAATACCCCACTAAAACAGCCCTGCTGAAAGGTGGGGTCGCTCCAGGTCTCGGTGCAGCCACCAGCCCACCCTGCCAGAGGATGTGGCCCCAAAAGAACAGGGTAGGACCAGCACCTCATCTCCTGCCCTCTGACACAACCTGAACTACTGATTTACCCCACCACCACCAGACAGGTCGAGCTGAAATTACCTGTGCTCATTTGCCCTTACTTGCTGTCCTCCTTTCCAACCCCTTCCTGCTGTTACTGTTTTCCCCTCTGGACGAGGAGCGGTTGCTGGGTAAGTTACACGTGCCAACCAGCTGGGCCAGACCGATAACAAGGCGGTAAGCAGGAGGTGTCTGCAGCCCCCCCCAGCAGCCAGGACATGCCCCACCGGCGGCCCAGCAGCTCTGCGGCACGGCAGGCCCGTGGCACCGACCCACCGCCCCGGCCGGGCAGGGGGTGGCTGCAGCGGCGATGCGGGCAGGGGTTGCAGGCAGCCCGTGGTCCTTCCTGCCCGCGGCCGGCACAGCACAGCCCTGCCCGCCGCTGGAGACGGGCGAAGGGGAGCAGCTCGTGTTCGGAAATGGGGAAAGCACTGTCAAAGCCGCCTGCACATCATTCGATACCCCGATGGGCTTAGGAGCCTGGCCAAGAAAAGAGAGTGCTCAATAATCTGCAAAACACAGATTTACGCAACGTGGAGTTATATTTATCCGTGCTCTCCCCGTGCTGCCAGGAGCCGTTTACAAGCACAGCTCCCGTTCAAGGAGCAGCACGTACCAGCGGAGAGCAGGTAACATCCCCAGGGGACACAGTGGGGAAGGCGAGCGGCTCTGCCAGCGCGGCCGGAGAGCAGCCCGAGGACACCCGGGATCTCTGTGCTCCTCTGCGGTACGGAGCCTGGGGCCACAGAGGCTGTGGGTCACGGGGGGCAGGACCCAGGACCCCATCCCGGCCCGGAGCCGGGCACTCGGGAGGGCTGGCCCTGCCAGACAGATGTTCTAAATTCACCATGTTTTCCTCCTCTCTATGGAAACAAAATGTCAGTGAACCTTATCAAATACTAATCACTGAGATTTCCGACCTCATTATTCTCTGCCGGCTGCGGCCAGAGAGAGCTGTGAGACATGGGCTCCTGTCACAGACCCTGCCTGGGGGACGCAGCCCACCGCCTCAGAACGAGAGGTGCCAGCCCAAGGCACAGCTCGGACAGAGGAGGGGAGAAGGGGCAGGGGTGGGGGCTGCCATCGCAGAGCGGAGGGCTCGCTCGGGGTTTGCATAGCTGAGAAGGGGGCCGGAAGGAACAACGTCAAACCACGGAGCTCTGCCAAGCGTCTGGTGCTGCTTCCGGCAGCTTTGCAGAACTTAATGAGCAAACATCTGCAGCTTCACGTCCCGCACAGAACATTCACAAAAATGTGCTCCATTCATGTAAAAAAGAAAAATATTTTAAAAAAATCACTGCTTTCCCACTGCAGGTGGGAAAGCTGTGGAGAACAGGAGCAGGAGAGGCAGGCACTGCTGGCGCGGGCGGCCGCGGCACGGCTGTGCCCGAGCTCCTGGGACAGCGTGACCCCCACCACGGCTTCCTGCGCTGGAGGAAGAGGTCTGGGCACACCCAGCTCCTCTCAGAACAGGCTCTACCCACAGAGAAAGGCAATCCACCGACAGTTCGCCTTCAGCCAAGCCCCCCCTGCCTCCACCTCCCTGCTGCCCAGAACCCCCCAGCCCCCCGCAGCCTGCGCAGGGCACTGGCTCCATGCTGCTGCCCGGCAAGTCCCGGGTCACGGCTGGCACATCCCGGCGCCCAGGGCACAACAGCTTCACCTTCCAGGCAGCTCCGACTGCCCCCCTCCTGACCCGCACCACACATCCTGCCCCCACCGCAGGGAGTGCTCCCAGCGCCCGGGGACTGGTGTCGGTGGGCACCTCACCCACCTCCTGGAAGTGCTGGAGCATGGACACATCCTCACCTTCAGCTGCACGAGGACCCCCAGTAGCTACCCAGCTCCATCTCCGTGTCACTCCCGGTGGGGAGGCACCCCAGGAGAGCAGGAGGAGAGCAGCAGACCCGGATTCACTCCCAACCCTGGCCAAGAGCAGCCAGCCAGCCAGGGGGGAGCACCGGGCTGGGACCTGCAGCTCTCCTTCCCCAAAAGCCCTGCCAGAGCTCTGTGGCATGCTGCTCCCGCGGCCCCGGCTGCCCACGGAGAAACCAGACAGTCTGGGAGACACCTCAGCCCCCCGGCATGGTGCCAGCCCACCTCCAGGGAGGCTCAAACGGGACGGATGAAAAGGCACCCACCCCTAACTCTGCTCTGGGGCCACGTCTCCCATCTCCCTGGAAAGCGTAGAGAACTAACAAACCCAACGGCGCAGGTTCGTATTCACGATGGGAGTCCTGCAGGACAGCAAACGTCGTGGCCGTACCAGCAGGGGGGAGGGGGCAAGGCTGCCCTCCCCCCCCAGCACCCACATCTGTCCTGCAAAGCGGAACTTCCAGCTTTTCACCACCAAAACGCGGATCCCACCCCCCACCTGCCATAGCAGGCAGCAGCGGGAAGTCCGACCAGCCTGCCGTTTCACCAACAAATGTGTCTGCCCTATCTGTGGCAGCTATTCAAGCAGCAGATCGCTATTTTCTTCAGGCACATCTGTTCAACCATCCTATGACAAGATCAGCACATGCGTTTCTGCCTTCTGGACCAAATGTTTAAACGCAGAGCTAGCCGCCAGCCGGCACCTCCAGCCACCCAGGACAGAGGCAGGTCTCGGTGCCCGCTGCAGCCTGCCCGGCTACAGATCTGCCTGAAGCGGGCTGCGGGGTTTTCAGCCAGAGAAACTTAAGAGATGCAGAACCCAGGGGAAAGGGGGCCCGGGCACAACCACGGCCAAGGCCAGACCCTTCTGACTCTGACACAGGGAAGGCTTCGGCGTTGCTCGTCCTGCCCCAGAGGAAGCGGTTGGCTGGATGACTCGACAGCCAAGCAGAGGCGTGGAGCGCGCCGAGGGCTTTTCTTCCTCCCTTACGGTGGGTACCGCTGCCCGCAGCCTGACGGCTCTCCAGCAAACACAGCCCCGGGTCTGCGACTCCCGGTGATAACAAAACAGCTTTAAACAAAATCAATTCCATTCTTCCCAATGCTTTCCGTGTCACATTTGGCAGAAATATCCCACACCGGTGCAAGGAACACCCGTGGGTGCCGACAGAGCCCTGGCCACGCTCTCCATGCGACACGCGGCAGCCCCAGCCGGAGCACTGTCCCCCACCAGCACCCACCGGCAGGCACCCAAGGGTGCGTCTCCAAAGCCTCTCTCTCCGCAGTGCCTATGACAGGGTTAAAAATGACGGAGCTTCTTCTGTGCTGGGAAGAATCCTCATCACACCAACCAGCACGACCTTATTTTATCTTCCCTGGTTCCTCCCTCTTTCACAGTCTGGATTCGACCATTAGACCAGCAGCCACCTTCGTACATGGCCCAGCACAGGACGACCCTGGTTTGCAACCAAAATGTGAAGGAGCGGAACTGACAGCAGTGCCGTATTTTGTGGCTGCTCTCTGTGCCGCCTCTCGTCCCCATTCCGACAGCGGGCATCTGGTCCCGTACGGCCCCGCGGTCTGAAGCCCACTCAAACAGCCGGGATCCCACAAGCAAGTATCACCAAGGTCGATATCGGGAGCGTTTTGGCTTGGGGGGTGTTCGAGCAGAAGTGGCACCAACTGGCCCCTCTGGACAGAGTCTCATTGAAGAGCGGACACGTACCGGGAAACCCGAGCATCGGCCAACCGAGCCCGCATCCCCGCAGCAGCCCCGCAGCAGGCACGTCGCCTTGCTAATCCCAGCAAAGAGGCAGCTTCCAGAGAGCCTCCCAAACGTTTTTGGAGGGAACAGCGTTCCCAGTTCGGCCTTTTCACGTTGCCTCATGGCCAGCAGCGTTTCGTGGCTGGGACCACCACTCCTCGGGTTGCCAGAGCTGAGCAACGCTACCAGTGGCCCCGGCAGAGATGGGGCCAGGAGCCAACACGAAACAATGGAAACCATTTACAGAGCAGGAAGCTGCATCTGCTGGATGAAACGCTATCTTCAAACAAGACGTGTTTGGATAACTCCAGTTTCATAACTCACCTCTTCCGATGTTAGGAAATCACAGTAATAAAAAGAAAACAAAATGGGGGAGAAGAAACTTGGCATGAGGAACAATGGGAGGATTGCTCGCACCGCGGCGCTGCCTCGGAGGTGAGCCCAGCCCGCTGCGTCTCACCTAGCGGCAGGCTCCAAGGACCTTGCACAAGAATAAAGGTCTGATCAAATATCAATGGGCAAAGAGTGAACGCTGCGCTACAGGCAGCGAGAGCACCGTAAATTTTGATGATCTTGTATATTACTGTGCGTGCTTGCTTGGGGGGTTTTGTTGTTTTTAATGGAAATCAAAGCCATCTTGGGGGTGGGAATAGAATTAGACGTAGTCAACAACGAGCTTCAGAATTTGGGGTCCAGCAGGACTTATCATCTTAAAGGCGATGGAAAGGATGGCCTTAAGGAGTGGAAGGGGATGACAGGTCACCTTTTCTTGGCGTTTTCTGAGCACACAGGTCCTCTCTGATGGGTTTTGCAGATGAAGGAACAGACAGTCCTCACCCCCCATCACCCCAGGAGGTGCAGGGGAGCAGCCAGCCCGTGCTGGGTGCATCGCCCCGCAGTTCAGCTGTGCCACAGCGGCCAGCGCGGTGCGGCATGGCACCCACGAGGAGCCCAGAGCAGATAATCCCCCTGCACAGTAATTCCCTTTCGCAGAGGAACACAGTGCACCCGCTCAGCCACCTGCTCTGCACAGCCCCCCCGTGCTGCGTGCTGCCCCCGGCTCCGAAACGCGCCGAGAGGGCAAAGCAGCCAGCAAGGGGGGGACTGCAAAGGCAGGGCTTGGTAACGGGATTTTATTCCTATTTTTAAAACACTGAGGTTTTAGTGTAAATCAGGGCTGGCTGCTCCACCAACAGCCTCCCACCATCCTGTTTGCTCTGAACCATCCGTGCAAGCGGGTGTTTCGGGTCCCTGACACCCCGCGCAGGACAGCTCAGCCCCACCGCGGGCACTGGGACACATGGGACCATGCTCCTCACCCCCCTCCAAGCGCCGACCGAGCCCGCGGCCACTGCTCCCCCAGCTGCCACCTCGAACAATTTAGGACAAGGAGCCAAAAGCTGAGGTCACTCGGCTCGGGCTGCCAGACCCCTCCCCAGCACCCACCTCCTCTCCCCACCCTCCCCAGTCCAAATATAAATTTGCTTACAGGAAATGCCTTAAAGAAAAGGCACCTCCCTGAGTCCCGAAGAATACCCAGAAAATAAACTGTCTCTGGACATGAAGGAAATGGCTTTTTTTTTAAAATCACACAGCAGAGCAGCCTTAACCCTTTCAGTCCCTGCTGCAAACAGCCACCCGCACGCCTCGGGCCCGCAGGGAGATGCGAGGTGTCTGTGCTGCGGGCTGGCAATGCCAGAGGAGCCTCCTGCCAGAGGCCCCTGCGTCCTCGCACCGGCACCGGGTTCTTGAGCAAAAGAGGGCCAAAACCCATCACCCAAATGCAAACTCTCTTTCTGACAAGGAAAGCGCTGGCCCCTCAGAACAGGCCCATAGCCTGGGACCCACTCGCAACCGCAGGTAAACGCAGGCACCATGCCCAGAGAGGAGGAACTTGCACAGTTGTTCGCACTCCTCCGGGTCGCCCGTGAGGTCCCTAAGGAGCCGCGCCGTGCCGTTCTGCAGCGAGAAACACGGCTCCCGAGCTTCCCACAGAGGGCAGGGACGGGGCACCTGCAGCAGAGAAAAAGGCAAAGCAGGGCATGCCGCGCCAGCCCCCAAACCCCCGGCAACGGCAGCCCCCACGCCCAGCAGCTCCTGCCCGTGCAGGCATCGCACTGCATCCGCTGCAGCCGGGACGCAGCAAAGCCACACACGCAGGCTGAGCAAGTAGAAACGCTGTTTTCATACCAACATCCCTACCCAAAACACAGGACAGAAAAAAGAACATATCCAGGAGACAGAGAGGCAGCGGTCTCAAAGCAGTGGGCCAAGGAGGCTCCAAAGCGAGCAGCCCAGCGCGGGGGGAGGACAGCTCGCCCTCCCCCAGCCCCCGGGCAGCACCGCAGCAGACGGGGTGCCTGGCATCCCGGGAGAGCCCTCTGACCAACGTGCTGGCGCGGCGGCGTGGGCACCGCCGAGGGCACCGGCCGCTGCCAGGGCTGCTGGAGAGGGACGGTCATGGGGCAGGACCAGTAAATAAAACTTGGTGGCAAGGAGTCGGTAGTGTGCCGTGCATTCACAGGTCAATCTGTGAAGAAGGGAATTCTGTTTTCTCTCCCAGAGAGCAGGAAGCCGAGGGAAAGCCTCTCCTGAAGCAGCCAGCAGCAAAGCCAAGGGCACAGCCCAGCTCCCCGCACTTCCACAAGTGCTCCCCTCGGCACTGGACCGCAACGCCTCCCTAAACGTGCCCCTTAAAAAATGTATACTCAGGGCTTTAAGTCTCAGATGCACAAAGTAGTTTGATACAATTCAGCTGCTGCTGCAAAATGCCTAAAATACTTGTTGCTTTTTTTTTTTTTTTTGAGCAGCAGCAGCAGTGGAAAAGCCGTGCCGCAGAGGTGTGCGCGGGGCCTGGGCGTGGGAAAGGAAAGCGGCGGGGTCAGCTTCCACTTGGCTGGAGAGCAAGTGTCTGTCCCGAGCACGAGTCAAGGGTTCAGCAGCAGATCACGCCTGCCTCCCGAGAAGGGAGACAGTTTCTGCTCAGTCCATGATTTTTTGCCTCAAAATTGAGGTACCCAGAGCGAGCAGCCCTGAGCCCTGCAGGAGCAGTGCCTGCACGAGCTGGCAGTTATCCTGCAGAGCCCTAACAAGTGCTCTGGAGAGCTCTATAGGAGAAGGATGCTTCTGCAACGGCTGAGCAGGGCCCAAGAGAGCAGGGCTGTTCCTCTGGCTCCGCCGAGACAAGCTGTGCAAGGAAATCCAGTGATCAAGTAAGCATTTTGGCATGCAAAGCCTCTGGAGATGCCCACATGGAAGGTGTTAAGGAAGAGCACACCATGCAGCAGGCCCAGCAGATGTCCCGTCCGGCTGACGCTGGCAGTTTTCAGGATGGACGTCTCCAGCAGCTGAAGTCTGCAGCGATGTGAAGAGCAGAGAGGCGTGTGCTGGGAGCACAGCCCCGGCCGGACCGGGGGAGCCCTGAGCGCTCCCATCCCTGCACCGTGCCCGGTACACCTTCTACAGGGGCAATAAAAGCACCTCTAGACTTAAACAGTCTTCACAGCAAATCTGCTGCGGGAGCCCCTCGCTGCTGCTGGCAGTGACAGGGTAGCTGGGGGTTCACCTCCCTCAGCCTTCGGGGATGGGGAGCCCCAGCATCGCCCAGGAGCCCCAGCCGCTGCCCGAGCAGGCGGCCGAGGGGATCTGGGATGCTGGTGCCGCTGCCCCGTCCCTGCCCGCTTGCCCTCACGTCCCCGGCATCCCAGCACCCGCGCTGCCAGGCTGGCACGGCACACCCGGCACCTCGGCTGAGCAGCTCCGGCATCTCCGCCGCAGGCCCCCTCACCGGCTGCAGACCCCGCGCCGCACTCAGGTGCCTCTGCCATGGGACCGTAACCCCTGCCGGACGGCGCGAGCAGCCGGGGAGGAAAGGCTGCAGCATCCTACGGCGGCACTTGTAAATCACCTGTTTGGACTTCAGCCTAATTTCTGCAGTCTGCCTGTCCCACCACCAGCCACGTCACCGAACGGCCGCGACACAGCACACATCCATCCTCCGGAGAGGGTGAGGCCGGGGAAGACAAACCAGACGCACAGGTCCCCTCCTTCGTGGCTCCCAGCCCGCCGCTGAGCTGGCCTGTCGGCAGAGGAGACTGGTGCACCGCAGAAACTAATGAGGCCACGTAACTGTCCGGCAAGGAACATTCCCTGCCCCGAGTTAGCAACAGCAGATCAGAATCAGAAACATTCTTAACGGAAAATAGAAGGACTCAGAGATGGGCACAAGGATGCTGAATGAAACGGAAGGGAGGGGATAAACCGCCGCCAAGGACACGCTGGCTCTGCCGTGGCCCTTCAAGCCGACGCTCAGGCTCCCATCGGCAGGGGAAGGCTTCCCGGGCTGGGGGGAACGGGAGGGGGCCGAGGGGACGCGGCAGGGCAGTGGACCCCCCCCCCACGGCAGGTTCTGACCTGTCGTCCCACATACACCATCTTGGGTGCACTTAAGTCCTTCAATTAATTTTTTTTTTATTTAGCAGCCCATTATTTTTAACCAGGGGAGAACTACTGCTTCCTAAACTCTTGCTGACCCCGAGACACCACCACAGCTCCCGGGACCTTACCACACACAGCTCGGGTGCAGCCCCCGCCATCAGGGCCGGTGCCTGCCGTGCCCGGGAGGCTCGTGCCAGCGGCTCTCACCAGGGAACAGGGAAGCTTGCTCAGGAGGGTGTACAGAGATAGCGGGGCAATTCTCTGCCTGGGAAAACAAAACTGGAAGGCCGGCCCTG
>VWZZ01008276.1:34012-53388 GCA_013399095.1 Psophia crepitans
CCGGCTCCTGCCAGCACCGAGCACCAAAGGCGGCCTGGCACCGGTGCCAGGGCCGGCGAGCTGGTGATGCACGGGCTGCACCCTCACCCGCACCCACCCAAAACGGAGCCAGCACCAGCACGGTCCGCACGGCACCGGCGTACCTGGGAACACGCTTGCTCCCTGCCTCTGCTCCCGCGGCAGGTCGGTGTTCGCAGCACTGCGGACACCTCAGGCAGCACTCGGAGCTTCTTCGTTAAGAAGAGAAGGAATTAACATGATCAGACTGGCCTGCAAACGCCTCACACCTTTTTTTTCCCCCATCTGACCTCTCGCGCTTTGAAAAGAAAACCACACGAGCGTTACAAAGCACCCGCAAAGGCCGCGTTTGCCAGCACAGCCTGATGCCTCCTCCATCCAGCAAAGTGCTCTCCAGAATTACAGTCGGGTTATTTCAGACACAGGAAACGTTTCTTTTCTTTGCATTTTTAATGCAGCTTGCATGGCGCTGTCAGACTGCAATGCATTTTCTCGTTACAACCTCAGGGAAGCAACCACTCCCTCTGGATCCTTTCGGCCTCATGCAAACTACCCAGAGGCTGCAGGCAGAAACGTACTGTCGTGCCCACGGTTCCTTTGCAGCCTGTCTCAATCGCTCCTTGCTGCCACGGGAAAACCTGCCGGCACACTGGGCACCAGGCGGCCAGCGGGGCCTTTTCCTGGCTCATCCCTGCGCTTCCCACGCGCCCTGCAGCCCTGCCGACGGCAGGGAAAACCCGCTCCCTAACCAAGAGGGTTTCTCTGGCCTTCAAAGAAAATCACCCAATTCATGATAGGATCCTGCTGTTCGGGGCAGGGGGCAGGGGGGGATGCTGAATGTTGTTAGCTCCAGGAAACAGAAAACTTCCAGACCCTGCAGTGAAGCCCCAGAAGGACAGAGGAGACGGGCTGGGGGCTGGGGATCAGCCACCGCAGCAGTCGCTGTGTTTCAGAGTTCCAGAAACGTTTATAGGCAGAGGGGGAACAAGGACATGAAACGGCCTCGCTTCGTGGGCTGGAGGGGCCTCCTGCCTCTGACAAATAGTTTCCCCATGATCATTCATTGGAAAAACTAAAGTGTGGCCAAGTGGGTTTGATTTTCTTTTGAAGTATTTCTTCTTATTTCATGTTTTCTGCTTGTTTCTCAGGAGCTAGTCACGAGCGCTGCCCGTCCCTCGGGGTGGGAGGGGGGCATCCAGCAGCCTTCGCATTTTTGCCTAGAGACCAAAAAGGTGCCATGAGAACAAACCGAAAGTGTTTACAATCGCTATAGGCCAAGATATGAACAGGGGTCCTGCGCACAGCCCTGTCACTGCCACGGCGGTTCCTGTTAATTAACCAAGGATGTAATTGCATGCACAGCCCCACGGATTTACATGGGGGCTGCCTCTCCTGCAGGCAGTTCTCCCCGGGGCTGCAGAGAAGCAGCAGCACGAAGCGGCGGGTCCCGGAAAGTGGTTGCGGAGGCACCGAGGGGACGGGCAGCGCCTGCCACCGCACCGAGATGCGTGTTTTACTGAAACGGGCAGGAGGCACCTACCCGTGAGCATCCCCAGGCAGCGACCCGCGGGCGACAGGCAGGAAGCGCAGAGCTTGCTCTGCCCAGAGCCTTTAGCACCCGCCTGCCTTCTAGGGGAAATTAAAGCAAGATGGATAAATACGTATCAAAGAGCTCAGCAGCTCAAAAATAACCTCACGGGTTCACCGAGGAGGCTGAAAAGGAAACGCTGGAGGTTGTGCCTCGAGCCTGCGGAGACGCTGTCCCCAGCCCCTGAGAAAACGTCAGATGGGAAGAAGCATAAACTGTTTGTTTGCTCTGACGCTGCCCCGGCAGGGTGATCTGGAGTGTATAAATTCTTGTTTAGAAGTTATCTTTTTACTTTTTTTTTTATTTAAACTTTTTTACTACTTATAGCTAATCAGAAAGCATTTTCCGCTAGCCAGACAGGATCAGCTCCAGCGACAGGACAGTGCTGAGGAGTAAGGCCACGGAGGCTGTAACCGAAGGAAAAGGAGAATATTTGAGAAAGAATCCTCTTCCTTCACGAAAAGTAACCAAGAGAGCAGCAGAGCCCGCCCGAGCGTGGGTCGCGTGCTGCTCTCCCAGGCCAGCACCCGCAGGGCTCTGGGTCGGGGGCTGCCGGGCTCCGGGGAGGGACCTGGCGTTATTTCGGGAGCAGGTCAATGTTTTGGCATGATTCACCAGCCAAGCCCGAGACTGACCCCGTGGGCGGGCAGGGAAGAGGAAGGAGCAACGCAGGCTCCCTCTCATCACATGTCACACCAAACGCACTAATAATCACATTCTGTTCAGCTTTTCTACTTCCCACCTCTGCGATCGGGATCCAGACCCGTGACCACATTTTCCACTGCGCACCAGGCGGCGATTCCTCAGGGGGGTTCAGAAGTCCCCAGAAACAGGTCCCTGCAGCCACATCCAGTGTCCCACCCCATGCCCTCAAGCCTCCTCCAGTCTCCTCCCTTGCATCGATGCTGCAGCCAGAGCACAGCCCCGGTGCCGAGGGCAGCAGTGCTGGTCCTTGCACGCCCGCGTGCCCTGGCACGGCCGCACACCCTCGCCATAGCCACCCCACCAGCCCCCTGGTCTCTGTCCCTTCCAACCCCTTCCGGCAATGACAGCAAACCAGACCCCAATCCCCGTCTTGTCCCCAGAAGACAGGACACGGAACGTGCGGGCACACGCCAGGCGAGGAGCGACGGGATCCTGCTCGAGCTAAAAACCAGCAGAACCAGTGCAGGAGATTTTCGTGTAAAGAGAGAAGAATAACTCAGCTGTGACAGCATATCAACAACAGCTAAATATAGTGGGTTATTTTTGGAGATCCAGATGCCGGGTAAATACAACCTTATTATTTCACGCAGGGGCAAAAGTTCAGCAGTCCCTCGTGCTGCTTTTCTCCATTATTTCACCACATCCAGCCGCAGAAGCCCACTCCTGAAATACTGCAACGTCATCGTTGCCTGGCTGCACTGGAGGAAGCCGCGAGCTCCGTCCCTGTCCCTCAGCCGCCAGAGGAGGCCACGGCTTAATGACATTTGCAGGGCGTTCTCCCCACCCGACTTTTGGAGGGATCCGGTGCCGCTGTCGGCAGGAGTTTATTCGGAGGGTGCAGTTTTCGCGTGCGCGGCTGGTGCACGCGCCTTTCCTTTCTGCTTCGTCCAGAACAATACGTGGGAAGTGACTGTCAGAGAGGAAGCGGAGGGTTAGGAAACCCATGAAAACCCGGCCCCAGCTGGGACTGCTCGGGTGAGACTGGGGGCCGCCGGCAGGCACCGTGTCCCACACGGCCTGGGGGTGCCCACGGGAGGGGATGGCAGGGCGAGGTGGGGTCCTGCCGCTGGGCAGGGGCGGTGGGACGATGGGGACACGGCCCTACCGGCTCGCACCACAGCACAGGAGAGCTCACCGTGTCCCTCCAGGTAGCACGCTGCACAGTTTGGCCTGGTGTGTCTCAAAAAAATCAAAGTTCTGGGTGTTTTTCCTTGAATTAAATTGTCTGAGAGAGAGGCTGGGACGTGCCCACGGAGGCCGGTTACCGGTGATGACTGTTCACTGGCTTCCTCAGCGCTGGCTGCCGGCACAGGCGCCGGCGATGCCCCGCAGGGCTGGCGATGCCCCGCAGGGCTGGCGATGCCCCGCAGGGCTGGCAGCCGCTGCCGCAAGAAGACCGAGTCCCCGTCTGCGCCTCCTGAAATGCCACCTCCGAGGAGGCAGATGAAATCCAAGCTGTTTTCCAGCGTTACTGCCGAGGGAGCTGAGCACACCCAGCTATTTTAATGACAGAGGGAAGGAGCAGCGACTTCGTACAGCAGGCGTTTGGGGAAGGGGCCGTGGCAGCACAGCCCCAGCTCCCGGCTGCTCGCAGGTCTCTTGGCACCCACTCCAACAGAATTAAAAAAATCATCAGGGAAGTGAACGGTGTCTGCTGAGCCCACCATCTGAACGCTCCTTAAGTGACCCCCATTTGTCAGAGCACCCTCTGGGGATGGTCAGCCAAAGGGACAGCAACTGCATGAGCCTCTTCTCTGAGGGGGGCGGATGAACCGCTGGTGGGCTTGCTCGAATTCCAGCGTAGTTTCATGTGAAAGGGAGAGCTTCGGCCACGCTCCACTGGGCACCACGCTGCTGCGATTGCAGGGGTGCTGAGGAGCCCACTACGGCTCCAGTGGATGCATTGAATCACAGCTGCTCATGTATGCGAGGGCTCCCGCTCCCCCTGCCCTCGGACCCCTACGTAAGCGTGATGCTGTTCCGGCCGAGCATCCCCCCAGCAGCGCGGAGCTGGTCGGGCTGGGACACGGACGTGTGGCCAGGAAGGTGCGGGCTGCGGTGGTTGTGAACGTAGCTGGGCCGTTACCAGGAGAGACTTGGATTTACCAGGAAGTTTTAACCAAGGGTAAAAAAAACCTATAAACATACTCCCCCCACATCCCAGCCACGGATGTGGCCTGCAGGAGTCTTCCCTGCCCCGTCCCTCGCACAGGGCTCTTTAACCCTTCTTAACAAGCTCTTGATATTCACGCTGCTAATCTCCCCATGAAAGGGCCAGAGAGACCCCCCAGGATTTCCTCTGCAGCCCCCTGCACAAAGCACCTTTTGTTGCCCAGAGCTTTCTGTGCTGCCGGGCTCTCGCGCCGGCGGGGCTCGGAGCTCACCTACCCTGGACGGGAAGCAAGAGGCCAGGTCGTTGCCGTCCCGCCAGGGAAACTGCTCGGAGATCCCGCGGTACATCCTGTGGGCTTCCTGCAAGGCGCCGTTTGCCTTTTCACAGCGCCAGAGGCTGCGGCCGGCAGCGCCGCTCCTCCCTGCCCACAGCCGTCATTCGGGGGGACCTGTTTTGGGGTCCAGGCGGAAAGCAGAGGAGCCGGCACAGGGCAGAGGAGCGCTCCAGGGTCCCTCCGCTTCCAGGGCTGCTGAGAGCGAGTGACCACAAGCTGACTGTAGCACCGGGCCAGGTTCACTGCTGGAGGTGTCGCTCAGCAAAGAGCCTCCCGTACACCAAGCAGTGAAATTACAAAGCACCAGACCTCTACCCTTCTTGCTGGGCCACGCTTGGCAGCGAGGCTGTGTCTCCGGGGTGGAACATGAGGGCAAACTGAGATCCAGAGCATTTCTTTACAGCCGGCGAAGCATCAGCCGGGACCAGCAGCGCTGTTTCAGGCAAGTCTGGCAGCGGGACCCTGCAGCGTTCTTAAAACGAGCACGGGCCATGCCCCATCCGGGAGCCCGCAAACCCTGTCCCCAGCCCTGCTCCCCAGCCCCACAGGCACACACCTCCTCCTCCTCCAGACCTCCGCCAGCCTCCAGCCTCCCCAGCACCCGTGAGCCCCCCCACGGCAGGGTGGCCCCAACCCCCAGCCTCTCCCCCCACCTTTGCAGAGGGACGGTTAGGGCAGAAGCAGCCCACGGACACGTGCCCAGTAACCACGGATCAGCCGGGAGCTGCACCACGATTCCCCCCTGCCTGGCTTTCCCTCGTGAGACATCTCAATCACGCAGAGCTGAGGGGGCTCCAAGGCGGGGGAGACCCTCCTTCCTACGGCACGGCAGTTTCAACGCCCTGGAGCTCTAACGAGCTTCCCTCTGGAGCGCGAGGTTGCTCACCAAGGGGTTGCTCACCCAACAAGAGAGGAACTGAAAAGGACCCAGAAGGGAGCAGAGCCGCTGCTGGGCCGGGCTGTGCTGGCTGAACCGCTCCCCGTGTCGGCACAGCTACGGCAGCGTGCGGGGGGGCTCACGCCTCTCTGCAGGACTCCTCGCACACGCAGCGGCCGGGATTTCCCGCTGCTAACTGGTGACTACTGCAACACACGGCCAAGCCACACTTGCAGCCAGCGTGGGGAAAGGCTGGGGTGAAGGGGCTGGGCACATCGTGGGGGGTCCCTCCTGCACTGCTGGGGCTCGGCGGGTGCCCCGGCTGGTACTGCCTCACGCTGGTTGCCATTGGTGCCCCTTTGAAAAATAACAGTTTTGGGGGAAAATCATACTGCTGGCAGAAGAAACCAGAAGCCCAGCGAGGGGACAGTCCTCCTCATCTTGTAACCTCTGCCCGCCCCACCGCGAGGGCATTCCTGCCCAAAAACACATCGTCACAGCTTACCTGCATCTTTTTTATCTTGCAGCAATGTGAAACACTGTGAAAAGAAAGAAAAAAAGAACAGAAATAATTTTGTTATCCTTTTGATTTACACATTCACAATCTCCTATCACTCTCCATTCACTCATGTTTGGGCTGGGTCCCCGTTCCAGCCTCCCCTCTGCCAGGAGAGGAGCTGGGACCAGCAGTGCCAGCTCCTGCTCCGAGGACAAGCAGAGCTCTAGCAAAGGCTTTTCCCAAGGGCATCAGCCCCACGGCTTTAAAACATCGGTGCCAAACACGGCCCAGAGCACTGGGCAAACATGGTGTGCCCGGCACGTGCCCACCACCACAGCTCCCTGCCTGCTGGAAGCCACCAGAGAAGCAGCAGCAGCCAGGACCAGGGGCTCTGCAGCTCTCCCCTGAGGGAGCCGGGGAGCGAGGGGAGGCTGGAGAGACGGACCTTTCTGCCCGACAGCTTGGAAAGGGTGCTGCAGAGTTGCCAGAGGGAGGACAGGTAGGCAGGCAAGGGCTGTCAGATCCACAGCAGAGCATCGCTGCTCCTCCAACGTGCAGACCACGGTGCTCTGCTCTGCGCCGCAGGTGACACCCGTGAGCCACCCGCACACCCTGCACCGTGCATCACACCCGGGTCCCCTCCTGTGCCGGAGCTGGAACCGGCTCTGGCTGGCGCTGGGGAAGCCTCAGTGGGGGAGACCCTCACGCTGGTGGAGGAGCACCGGGCTGCGGTCCCCCAAAACATGTCCCTCAGTGCTGGTGCAGCTGCACAGATGGCAGTGGAGATGTCCACCTCTCAATCACATTAGCAGGCCCGGAACAGAGCGTACCACGGTGTCTGCAGGCACAGAAAGCCAACACTAAGGCAAGGCGGGGGGGGAAGACAAGCTGAAAGCAGGCTGGGGTCTCGCTCCCCAGGCCTCTCCATGGGGGCAGCACCCAGGGTGGGGAAGGGGCCACCAGCACCACACGCAGGGGCTGCCCCTCACCTGGGGTGGGACGAAGCCAAGGGAAATGGGATTTACAGGTGATGGAGCCTTGCTAGCACACGGGAGATGACAGCGATTTGCACAGAGGTGGAGGAGCAGGGGGGTCCCGGTGCTGCCCACGCGAGCGCGGGGCCCAGGCCCCTCTCCGGGTGCAGGCGAGCCCCCTCCAGTGCAGCCACAGCCGCGCCGAGCAGGGCCAGAGGTGTCGGCAGGGATCGCTCGCTGCAGGAATGCAGCGTGCTGCTGAGCCGGCCTTTCCCACAGGCCCCCCGGGACCCCTCTTCCTGCCGGGACAGCGGGGCTGGGGATGACCCGGGAGGGTGATGGGCTTAACCATCTCCCCGCTGCAGGGCTCACCACCGGAGAGGTGCCCGTCAGCCGGGCCAGGGCTATCGCTGCAACCCCGCAGCGTGCCCCCGTTTGCAGGGGGCAGGCCACCGGGGTCCCCGGCTCGTTTGGCAGTGCTGAATCCCTTCCCACTGGAGAGAAGGGCAGGGAGCCGCTGCTGCTGCGTGTGCTCGGCTCTGTCCGCCCAGGGACAGTCTGCGCAGGCACCAAGCCCCGGTGTGGCAGCGTGTGGGCAGCCAGAGAGCATCGGAGCCAAAAATATTTGGACAGGGAAATGATCACCGAGACCCCTACCATGTCTCTTATCACAAGCTCTGCAAACAGCAGCCTTGCAGCCAGCAAGATGCAGTAGGTGCCCATGGAGCGGGGCAGGGTGTGGGGGGCCACGAGGTCGGGCTGCTCTCCCCAGCCATAGCAAGGGCAGGGAAAGCCGGTGCTTGTGCTGAGGCAGCGTTGGGGACCCTCTTCCCTGTCATCGTGTCCTGGCCGTAACACCTCCTTCTTCCCCCAGCCACAGCTCCACCTCACTTAACCCGGAAAGCTCTAACCCCACAGACAGAGCCCTGCACGTTTCTCCCTCTTCAAGAAATTCCTCCGCTGTTCAGAGCAAGTAGCTGAGCAACACCGGCCCGGGGAGGAAAACAGGACACCAGGCTGACGCAGAAGCCTCAGCCCCACAGCAGGCCATCGGTGCTCACCAAGGGAAGTCAGGAGGGTGGTGTCCTCCGTGGCCCCAGCTGGCCCAGAGCCCCCCCAGCCGCTCGGCACTGCTCTCAGCTGCGGCCGGGCAGCGCTGCTCCCTGGCTGCCCCTCTCCCGGAGCCTCGTGGCGTGCAGGGACCGGCCCAGTGCTCGTGGGGCCGGCGTGGGGTCAGACAGGTCTCGCTCGCTGGCGTGGGGTGGCCGCTGTGGCGCTGAAGTGGAAACATGGGAAGTGCAGTTGGCGGCGGAATAAGAGGAGGAGAGAAATGAAGCCCCCACCAGAATACCTGGGGCTGCAAAAGCCGAGCGGCAGGAAGCTGAAAAGCAGCAAAGGAAACCGTGTGAAGAGCACAGTCGCTCCCGAGCTTGGGAACAAGGCACCCGTGGTACCTGGCAGGGAGACCCTTACCGCCGTCCTGGGGCTTTGCGATGCCAAACTCAACAAGAGCCTCACGGCGGAGCTAACGAGGGAGCACAAAACGCAGAAACACCATCGTGGCCTTCGCTGAGCACTGGGGAAGCTCCCACCCGGACAGGCCCCCTCCCCTCCCTGCTGGGCCCCAGCGCCCAGCGACGCACCGCTTTGCTCACACGTACTGAAATGGACTCTCTCTCTCCCCACAGCAGGCAGCTGGAGGTGGGGAGTCAAGGAATTGCCACCCCTGCTCTCCAGGGCTTGTTCTCCTTGGGCAGAGCCCATCCCTTCCAGCGATCTCATGGCAGGGATCTTCCGGAGCCCCCCACTGCCTGGCGCCTCCCTTATCACGGGCCCCTGCACAGGTCCCTGGCCGTGACACCTCCGTCCCCAGGGGTGACAGTGAGGAGGAAGAGCCCCAAGATCGAAGGACAAATTTACTTGTGATGGCTTCTGCCCACGCTGAGCGCCCACCGCTCCAGGAGCGATCTCTGCCTCCCCACCACCACGCGCATGACGGCAACACGCAGGGAGGCGGAGGGTTAACAAGGACGCTCTAGGCTCTCTGGAGACAGCAGGGACAAGACAGCTACTACTGTTATTAATGAATTTCACAAATGTCATTTTCAGACTCAACTATTTTAAGCTTTGCATTGAAACCCCAGGGGAACAGCATGCATTCCACATCCATTTCACCACGGCAGCTCCCCGCTCTCCATGCAGCCCGGCGTACAGCACCGCTTGGAAAGGGATTCTGCTGCTTTTTCCAGGCTGAAGCTCCTGAAATCCACCCTGACCATACCTCCAAGATCTGCCCAGCACACCTACCACCGCACTGTGCAGGCTGCGATACGACAAACCTAACACAGCAAACGGGCAGTCGGAGAAAGAGCTGTGCATTGTTAAGGCGGCAGATGAGGAATTAAACCCGCATGAAAAACACCAGATGCCATGAGAACCATTGCTGCAGGAAATTAAAAACTCGGGGGCCCCGGTCGTGCTATTCCTTTGTCATCCCGCTCGCGGCCATCCCGTCCCTCCAGCATGGTCAGCAGAGCCAGACGCGACCCGAGCCCGCAGGCGAGCCCCGGTGTGCAGGGGTGCTCCCAGCCCCCTGAGCCGCGCACGGCAGCACCCAGCTCGGCGTGGGCAGGCCACGCTGGGGGCTGGCAGCACACGCACACACAGAGCACCCATCGGTGACCGCATTATAACCACCGGTGCTGCATCCATACACGCACACCGCTGCGCTCAGCCGGGTGCAGCAGCCTGCCTGCCCCCGGGGCCACCGGCTCCGGGACGTGGGGAACGCGCTGACGGGCGAGCACAGCGCGCACTGACCGACGCACCCGCGTATGGCCCATCCAAAATTAACCTTTCACGTGCGCGTGGGGCGCGGGCACAACATCCCTCCGGAGCAGACGTCAGGCACCGTTTGCAAGCCCCGGCCCTGCTGGAGACGCCTCCCCCGCCAGCCCTTCCGGCGGCTTCTCCTGAAATCAGGAGGGTGTCAGAAAGATGGACACTGTTAAATAGATGGTTCCTTACCTTGGCTCTTTTGAAGCAAGCCCAGAAAAAATCCAGCAATGGCATGATGGGCCGGGTGGGGGGCAGGCAGGGAGCCCCCCTAGACCGCGGCGCTGCCCCCGGCCCCGGGGAGAGCCCACCCCAGCACCCCCATGGCTGCTGCCTGCGGCACAGGGCTGGGCAGAGCCCCAGTGCGGGCAGGAGCTCGGCGCAGGCAGGGAGGGAGGAGGCAGCGCTGCCTGCGGAGGCGGGCCAGCGATTCAAACCCTGCACCGTTATTCAGTTGGTTGCGAACAGGCTTGGACGCGATTGAAATTCCCTGAAGATTGCGAGTTTTAAACAGCTCCAGGCTTTCCTTCCTGCCTCGAATGCAGCGCTCTGTTCCCAGGCAGGGGAAGGAGGGAGGGAGAAGAAACACCCCCAGGGCGGACGAAGTGGGAGTCGCTGTCAAAGGCACATGTAGGGCGTTGGAAACCCAAACCCCAGGCGGTTTAGGTTTTCACTCCAGCCCCTGCTCCAGCTCACCAGCAGCAGCCACAGACGCGCTCGCGAGGGACAAGCCGTGCCCACACAGTGACAGTGTCGTGCCCAGACGCCCCCGGCCCGTGCTCGGTGCAGCCGGCCTCTCGGCGGGCACGGCTCGGCCAGCCTGCCCGTGGGACCCCAGCAGGGAGAAGGCGGGGAAAGAGCCCCGCGGTCAGCCGTGGCGTACCCGTTCCCCCGCTCTGCTCACAGCTCCTCATCTTCCTTCCACAACCATCCGTGCAAGCCCAGCGCTTGTTCACAAGAAGGACCAGAACAAAAGACAGTGCCACAACCTCCAGTGCCAGCCACGCGTTGCACAGCCCTCCAGGCAAGAAGTCTCTTGCAGGCCCGTAAGAAAACCCCTCCAACTGCTGATTCACAACATTATTTTGTAATCAGCAACAGCGCGTTGAGCTGCAGCAATGCCTGGGCTGAGCCACGCTCCCGCAGGACACCGGTGGATGCCCGGCGAGCCGGTGGCGCCGCTCCTGCCCACCACCCAGCCCAGGCTCCACGTGCCCCAGGGGACGATGCTGCCCGTGCACAGCCCGGGGCCCGTGCGCACTCACGCGGGCGGGTGCCACGTGCTGGCGTGCAGCGGCTCTGCCCCAGGACCAGGCGCCGTTTGCAGCGCGACACCCCAGCAGCTGGTGTGCAGCAGCTGAGCCCTCTGCCAAATGTCAGCAAAGGTGGACAAGGATGCGGTGCTGGGGCCCCCCGCAGCAGGACCAGCAGCACCTCGGCAGCGTGCTCCTGCCCGTGCTGGGGCCACCCTCGGTGCTTCTCCCTGCCTGTCACTAGTGCCCCTCCGCCTGCCTGGCTTTGTGCATGCAGTGGGCACCGAGACAGCCTCGAGATGCTGGCGGAGGGGAAGGCCATCGGAGAGGAACAGAGGAAGGAGCAAAGCACAAGCTGGATCAGTGCAAGCACACGACATCCCACAGTGTCAGCCACCGCTGAGCCAAAGGGGTCTGCTCAGATCTCAAAGCTCCGTTACAGCCGGATGGGTGCCAGCCTCGCTGGTGCTCTCTGCAGTGGAGTGGAGGCAGCGGTCACAGCTCCTGGGAAGCGGGAGAAGGGTAATAAGGCAAGGACAGGAGCATGGAAGACCATGATGCAGCAGAGCTGGAGAAGCTGCACCCACCTTGAGAAGGTGGCATCAGGCACCCATAGCATCCTGCAAAACTGACCCCCACCCAGGCCCCCCGATCCGCAGTGTGGTCCCAGTGGCACCAACATGGCCCTGGTGACACCAGATGGGCAGCATCAGTCCCAGCACCATCAGTGCCAGCACCGGCTCCAGCTGCCTCCTTCCATCTCCCCCTCGCTCATTCCTCAGCGGCATTTTGGCACCAGTCCCGGGCTTGGCACTGACTGCAGCTCCTCCGCCATGTCCCGTGTTACTGGGCCAGCGCAGAGGGCTGGGGGCACCAAGGCACCGTGTAAGCTTTGTGTGTCGGCCTCTCTGCTCCTCCGGTAAACGCCCGGCGCTGGGAACAGGGTCTCCCCTCTCTGGGACACTTGCCCGGGGTTCACCTCTCCTTCAAGCATTTCACCCGTAACATCGGTGTTAATGCTGGACACTGCTGCTCTGGGGTCAGCCACCCTCTGTAACTCAGTCACTGCTGCCTCAAGGGCCACAGTTTTTATTCCAAGGACTTGTAAATACTTCCCTGTGGTGCACAAAAGGCAGCTGGGATGAGTGTCCCTTTCCAGATGTCCCACCCAGCTCAGGGGACACCGCTGTCGTGGTGCTGAAGCTGCCAGGGCTGCCGAAGGGCATCGCCACTGTGGGATCCCGCAGAAGGGGCTCCCGGCCATTGTCACTCCGGGCAGCCCGGGGAAACTTCTCAGCGCTTCTTAGGGGCTTTCCCCTGGGAGCCGGGGTGCACGGGCAGAGCTGGCTGCAGAGCCGGGGCTGTAGGAGCAGGGCTCGCCACCTGCAGAACGCCCAGAAGGAAGGGGGCAGGGAGGGCCACACGCGTGTGCGTGGGCCAGTGGGTACCCAGAGCTCCTGTCCCCAGTACAGGAGACACACTCCTTCCTTCCCTTCTCTGCCAGGGCCGGGGCTGAAGGCCCTTCCTGCGAGGGACCGTCCCTGCAGGGACGGCGGCACTGCTGGGCTCTGCTCCCCATCACGGCATCGCCCGCCAGCACCGCGCTCTGCTGCAGGGGCGGACGGGCAGCTGCCCGTTCCAGGCAGCACAGGCACCACGTCAGACATGGGCAAGGTCATCGTGACAGACCGATGGAGATGGCTCTGTCCTGCCAGAACCAGGAAAGTCCCTGGGGAGAGGGGGCAGAGCCCCGCAGCTCCCACCATAACTACAGGGCCAGCAGAAGGGCGCTGCCAGAGGAACGACCCCACCAGCACCTCGCCCCACTGCTTGCTCTGGCGGTGTTAGATCCTTCTCCCACTTCCTCCAAAAGCAAAAAAAAAAACCAAGCTAGTGCAAAGAAAAGCACGCTGTCTCCTTCCCAGGGCCTGGGAGACAAACCACAGAGGTTTCTGCATACTTGTGTAGCTTCTTCCTTCCTATCCAGTCATCCCAAAAGCATTCAACTAATTTTAAATCTAGGGTCCTTCTTCAGCGTACCAGAACGCCATCCTGGGCAAGAACAGGTCCTGGGGACTGGGTCCCCTGCAGAGTGGCTGAAGCCTTGCACACCAAGGTGGGTGTTTGTGCCAAGGGACACCAGGACAGCGGCTCCGCTGCTGCCCCCCTCTTCCCAACGTACCTGCTCCACACGCATCCAGAGGAAAAGCAAAAGCTAGCTCTATCGATTACTTATATATGTAACGTCTCACTACGACCTTACACTTGCATGAGGGCCCGTTTTAAAGTCAAGTTAATTTTAAAAGGCTGATTCTAAGGGAAACTCCACACTGCACAGGCTCACTAAGCTTCCACACATAGGTGCCAGCCCTGCCCGCGCTGCTGCCCGCGCTGCCCAGAGCTGGGACGGGTGCCGGGGTGCTCAGCAGCCAGCCGCAGCACCGTGACAAACAGCTGGCTTTCTCCGTAAGTCAGGCACGGGACAGGGTCGGGGGTTTGGAGGACAGGTACAGCCTCTTCTCACAACAGATCATCCCCCAGAGGATCCCATGTCGCCTCCGAACAGGCCTGCGGCCAGCGGCTATTCCCGTCCCATTGATGAGCTATTGCTGTCACGGCTGTTGCTCAACAGCACCCAGGCACGGTGTTAATAACAGCTCGAGGCAGGCGGCCGGCCAGGCAACGTCCTCGCTGGCCAGAGAAGGCACCGCTGCTGCTGCTGCCACTGCCGAGGGCTGGCCCCGCTCCTGCGGGAAAACCTGGGGTGCCTGAAGAGGCGTGAGCAGGGGCCGAGCTGCGCCCGGCCAGCCAGCCGCTCTGCGCGGTGATTTTCCACTGGGTGCTGTGTGCAGGCACTGCCCCGGGGCCAGCAAGGGAGCAGCGCGGCAGAGCAGGCGTTTGCCCTATGAGCACGGCAGGAACAGTAACACTTTTCTTCCAGTAACGCTGAACGGCTGGGCGGGTGCGGAGGGAGCAGGGCTGGCAGCGCCGGGCAGGGGCTGCGACGCCGCGCGGGTGCTGAGAGGAGGAGGGGGGAAGGCGTAAAACCTGCCGCAGAGGTTGTGCCCTTGTCACGGTGAGCCCCAGCCGGCAGGTACTGAAGAGGCACCAGGCACCTCAAGAAGCCGACTGAGACACGGGAATGCCAAGGGGCAGCGGCAGACGTTCCCCAGCTTCCCGCGGTCCCACGGCCCCGTGCCACCGGGGAGGTGGTGAGCTGCCTGCCTGCCACCACTGCTTTTCCCATGAAAGTTCCTCATCAAAACCAATCCCACAATGCCTGCTCCAGTCCGATGGTGGAAAACGAGAAAACAAGCTCTGAATGTTTTTAAACAGGTAAGAAGCTGAACTCTGGTTTTGAACAGGGTGCCCCGAGAAGCTGTGGCTGCCCCTGGCTCCCTGGCAGTGCCCAAGGCCAGGTTGGATGGGGCTTTGGGCAGCCTGGGCTGGTGGGGGGTGTCCCTGCCCATGGCAGGGGGTGGCACTGGGTGGGCTGGGAGCTCCCTTCCAACCCAAACCTGTCTGGGATCCTACAGTTCTGAAAAAAAACCATTCAAAGCAGAAGTCATGTCATCTCTGGGACCAGGGACCTAATTTTGTCACTCATAACGGGGCTCCTGGCCTTTGCTGCTCAACCTCCCGTTGCCGAACGTCCCGCTGGCGGTGGCCCCAGCCCAGCCGGGCAGGGAACCCCGGCTCTGCCACCCACCCCGGGGAGCAGGCCTGCCCCGCTCGCCAGAGCGCTGCCCCGGAAGAGGGCACGCAGTGCCGGGGGGACGCCGTGGGCTGGCGAGCAGTGAGGGAACAGCTCTGCCCAACACGGGCTCGATTACAAAAGATCACCATCCAGCGTGATTGGCCTCGACACGTGTGCAAACAAAGAGGGGACTTATTTCCAGCAGCACAGTTGCTGCTTCTACTTTGAGGAACAACAGACGAGCTATGAATACACCGCCCGGCTGGTGCCGTGACCGGGACGAGGGAGGTGCCCCGCACAGGCCGCCCGCCCGGCGGACCAGCCCGTCCCTCGTGCCGCAGCCACAGTGCCGGAGGTTTTCCTCCCCGCAAGCGAGCCGGCATCAGCGGCACGCGGCCGCAGCGCGCTCAGCCCTGGGCCCCATCCGGAGGCATAAGCAGGGTCCTGGGGCGCGGGCAGGAGGTGCTGGGGGTGGGCGCTGCCTGCAAGGGAGATCACGGGCAGGCGCCTGGCTGCCGGGGTGCCGCGTGCTGCCGCAGGCTGCACAGAGACCCAGCTCCGTGGGAAAGCATCCCTCTCCGACGGACAATTAGGCAATTACCTAATCCCCACGTGCCGGCCCCGGCGGCAAAGGGAAACACTCGGGCGAGCCGGGCAGCTCCCCTGCAACCCTTCTGGGGCTGAAGGCGTAAATCCGCCATCCCACAGCAACGGAGCAGCCAGCCGGTGCCACGGGCATCCCGGGCATCCATCGGCACGCCCCTCCTGAGGCCGAGGCAGGGGAGCGGGACGTCACCCCAGGCATGCCGCCCTAGCGCGGACACACGCTGAAGCCCCCGGGGTGACTCGAGCGAGCCTCGCCTTGCCCGTGGCTGCAGGGAGCCCCCGCACCCTGCCCAGCCCCCTCGGAGGTCCCAGCCAAGGCTGAATCTGTGCACTTCCCCACAAAGGGTGGTCTGGTTTGTAAACACCAGTGACTGTATTTACAAATACTGGGTTATTCAGTATACACACAGAAAACAAACAAACTTTTGGGATGACTCGTCCCCCCCAGACACCCAAAACTCGCCAGTTTCCCGGGTCACTGGAACGCTCCAGCCGGCTGGCAGCAGCTCGCGGTGCGGCAGAGCCCCGGGCTCGTGAGCGCCCGCGGGACGCGCGCTGTTCCAGGGCATTTAAAAGCGCCCAGCTTTGAGACCTGCACACCTAACCAGTCACAACTATCCACATTCAAGCACCTGAGAGTAAGTGTCTGGGAAGAGCCTACACGGATTCCCGCGCAGGACAGAGCTCCAGCACAACTGGCTGCTACGCCGTAGCGCTCACACGGGCATCTTGAGGGTGAGAGGAACCATGACGCAGGCTGCAGTTTCACACGTGAGGGTGGCACAAGCAGAACGCTCACAAGGCAGCTTTCCCTTCCCATGGGAACAGGACGGAGCTGCGGGAGCCTGGCTGGGACATTAATCCCCTGCCCCCAAGGCAGGCGCCAGCCCAGCCCAAGGAATGGCCAGCATCTCTTATTATTAGCGAGAGCAGGGAGGCTCCCGCGGCAGATGCACAGCAACGGGCTGCGCTATTAACAGCCCCAGGACAGCCCAGGCCCTGGGCACGGCCTGACTCCGTCCGGGCCATGGAGAGTGACAGTGCCGAGTGCCCGCGCTCCCCGCATCTCCCAGAGATGCAGCTGATTTAGGGGGGGCTGCCCGGGAGCCCTTCCCCTTCCAGCCAGCCTCTCCTGCCCGCACCGGAGCAGCAGCCCCAGGGCAGAAAAAGTGGATTAATCCCCCTCCTGCCATAGCCAAACCCTGCCCGGTGGCAGCACTGCCCGAGAGCAACATGGGGGGGCAGGCATCACGCGGGGGCTCCAGCACACATGTGCACACACACACGCACAGCGCCCGCAGCTGGGTGCGAGGGACACGCTCCTGCCGGTGTCCGGCCATCTGCCTCCGACAGCCAACACAGCAGCTAAAACAATAACTACGGGCCACAGAGACACATCTGCCTTTCAGACTTGCACAGTTAAATGCCATTTAATAAACTAGATTTGACCTACTCGCAATTTTGCACATAGTTCTAGCAACAGCTGTGGCCTCTGGAAGATCCCAGCCCTAATTCTGGCCAAGGTTTGGGTTTAATTAACAAGACAGAGGAATCTCTGTCAGGTGCAGTGCTCTGCTCCCTGCATGGGAGGGCAGGGCTTGGCAAGTTCAACCTTCTGTGACGAATTCATGTACAGCCTCCTCTCACTTGCGCAGGGCTGAACCATCCACATACCGAGTTTTCCACACCGGAATTCAGAGGCAAACCCTGCCCGGCACAGCTTCTCGTGCAGAGCGCAGTGCCAGGGACACAGCACTGTTTCTTCCACCCGGTGCAGAACCAGAAGCAAAATTCCCTGATGGCTCCAAGCGTCAGCACGTGCATCTCTGGAGCGGGCAGCAGCACGAAGGTGGCAGGACCCAAAGATTTCTGCAAGCCACCTGTGCCCAGTTTGGCTTACTGGGCTCTGCCATGACGCTCCAGCACGCTGGGGTCTCTGAACAATTGCCACCATGGGCAAAGGGCTGCCCGGCCAAGCAAGCCTCCTCGCCAAAGCACCAAGGACAGCAGTGCAGAGCCCCGAGGCTGGGAGACGCTCCCCGTCATCCTCAAGAACCCAGGTTTGCTGCGGCGGCTGCAGTCAAACCCCAGCAGAGCTGGGCCAATCCTGCTGACACCCCGACAGCAAAACACACCAAAGCTGGGAGGGGGCCTGGGGCTGAGGCAGCCAGGTTGGGCAGGCACGGAGCCGGCGCGGGCACGGAGCCGGCACGGGCACGGAGCCCTTCCCTTCAGGAGCATCGCAGAAGACATTAACAACAAACCGGCATCAGGCACAGCTTCTCCTGGCACCCTTTCGGTCCAGGTCACTGCCATGACAACACCCTTTCTTTAGGCCACGGGCTGCACTAACAAGGAGAGATGCTTCTTGCTTGGGGACAGCAAGTGCCCGTCCCGTGCCCATGGGACGCAGCCCCAGGGGTACTGCCAGGGCTGCTCCAAACCTCCTTTGGGGACACCAGGAAAACTCAGAGGCAGCTCCAGAAAACATTATGCAAACCTTCAATCACACAAAAGCATTATTATTTACCAGCAAATGCTTTTCTTCCCCCAGCCCCCCCCGGCTGCAGGGGCTGCCAGGCTCGTCCTGGCGAGAGCGTCCTGCCCTCGGCCACACGCCAGAGGGCTGAGCTGGGGCGATGTGCTCCGGCTCCCCGCTCCGAAGTGAATCAGGAGGTAGAATGAGAAAAGCAAAGGAAGCAAAGACCGAACGAGCCGGACCAGGCAGCAAGCAGCGAGTCCCGCAGCCCGCACGGCCGCCCACCCTGGAGAGGCCTCCAGGGGCCACAGAACGTGGACTTGTTTCTGCGGGTCAGACCCACCAGCTTGGAAACATCCAAGCCCAAACTTCCAGAATCAGGTTCGAGTCCCTTAACAAAACACAACATCAGAACAAAAGCACCTTCCTTTCCAAATGACAAAGACGCCCTGAGGCTGTTGAGCTTCAGCAGCCTCCACCCCATCCCCACAGTTGCCCGGTCCCTGGGTCCCTGTCCTGTTTTTCCGGGACACATCCTGGCGGCAGGCTGGGTGCCAGACCGAGCCGTCCCTGCGCCCAGCGCAGGGCTGCGCTGCCCCGGCCTTCTGGCACTGCCGCTGCGAAGAGTTCGGAAGCCCTGAGAAAGAGAGAGGCAGCAGCCCCATCGCAGCTCTCAGCTGCGTGTTTCGGTGAAGGACTGAGTTATGAGGAGAGGCAGGTTTTAAGTAAGCGTGGTATAAATAACGGCACCATCTGTTCATGAACCTGAGACAGCAACACAAAACGCCAGAACACGACTTGGCAAGAACCAGAAAAAACAGTCCAAGGGAAAGCCAGCAGTTCTTGCTGAGCTCTGAAATTTACCCTCTGCCCTTTTCTTGTAGAAGCAACAGGCTTATCAGAGACTCCTGCCTCGCCAGCGGCACCAGCGGCGGCGGGAGAAGCCAGAGCCGCCCGGCAGCAGCCGCTCTCCTTCCGCTGCGCTGGGCAAAGTGCGGCGGGCAGAGCCAGCGCCGGGCGGGAGTGGCACCTGCCGGGAAGCGAAATATGGGTCACGGTCCGCGGGAGGGATTTCCCATCTCTCGGGCTGCGTGGGGAAAAAAGCCAAGGAAGCATCCCTGCCCTGTCGGGGGGAGCAGGGACCACTCCTCCAGCCGGAACCGTCAGGAGGTGACAGCCCCTCTGCTGGCCGGGAGCCCCAGTGTCAGCCCCGCTGACTCCTGTTCAACATCTGCCTCGGGACAACAGGAAAGCGCTTGTTTAGCCAGACCCACCCTTCTGCTTCCCGCTCCCTCCTCAGAGCTGGGGGAGCTGCCTGCCGGCATGGCTGGACCACACCGAGAGCATCCTGGGTCCCCACCAGCCCCCCGCAGCCACGCCGGCGGCGGCCCGCTGCCC
>VWZZ01008277.1:0-41844 GCA_013399095.1 Psophia crepitans
TAAGATTTGTTTTCCAGTCCCCTAATACCCAGATAATTGGGGATTAGATAATTATGTTCATCACTGGTATCTTAATGTTTTTGTGTCACAATGGCAAACTTAAAGCCTTTTTCCAGAAACTGTCATTCTTCAAAACTTGTTCACCTACAAATAAAAGCATATCAGAGAGTAGAATTCAGATGGCATGCAGTACCTCTTCATTATTAATATCTACTGCCACTGAACCTGGAGATTTTGCCAGTCTTCAGCTTTTTAATTTAGTTGGTGAAATAGGTTTCTATGTGATTTTTTCAATCTTCTTGAGTAGAAAAGTAAGTATAATGTAGTTTGCACACTAGTTTAATCTGCTTTACTCCTATATAAAGCAACATACAAAGGAAATTCAGCTTTATAAAATCCAGAACTGTATTAGCCTCTGGCTTGATACTGGTAAAATAACTCAAGGGTCTGTATTTCTCTGGCTGAGCCAACTTAAGGACTTCTTCTCTAGCAATGAATGAGAGTGATCTCTCATAAAGTTTTTCCACTGGCTGAGCACTATAAAGATTTTCCTTAATTTCCACCTGTATTAGTCTTTCTGCTTTGCTTTATATTCTTAAAGTGTATAAACTTCTACTGGAATTTAATCTTTATAAAGCTGAAAACTTGGCAGAGTGAGCACTGCCCATGGAATTGCATGAGTTGTCTGATAGACACCTCTTTGGGTACTTCTCAGTCCTAACATAGCAGCCAGTCATTTGTATCTCACTCCTCCACAGGCAGATGCTGGAACAAGTTTTTTTGTTCCTGCAATGGACAGGATATCCATTCAAGACTCAGCTTGACTGAGATACTGTGCAAACAAGAAGGAAAGATGGTATTTTCTCCAAAATGTGTTAAAAATATCTGAAGTGACAGATTAGGGTTAAGAAAGAACATAAAAGGGATTTTTTTTTCCCCAAGATCTTCTGGTGCTTGTCAAGAATGCATTCTGTGACCTCCCTATTCCTTCGCTCCTGGCAAGGGGTCTCTCCCCATTTGATGAATAATCTGTCAGATTATTTGCTTTATATGTTATTATATATGTGGTGGGTCGACCTTGGCTGACCATCACCAGGGTGCTTTATCACTTCCCCTCCTCAGCAAGACAGGTATAGAAAATATGATGACAAGCTTGTGGCTTGAGATAGGGGATGGGGGATCACTCAGCAATTACTGCCATGGGAAAAACAGACTCAGCTTGGGGAAATCAATTTAATTTATTATCAGTCAAACATAGTAGGATAGTGAGAAATAAGAACAATCTTAAAACATTTCCTCCTACCCTTCCCTTCTTCCCAGCTCAACTTCATTCTCAATTTCCCAACCTACTCTACCCGAGCAGCTCAGGGGGATGAGGAATAGGGGTTGTGGTCAGTTCATCACATGCTATCTTTGCCACTCCTTCCTCATCACACTCTTCCCTTGCTCCAGAGTGGGGACCCACCCACAGGCGACAGTCCTCCACAATCTTCTCCTACATGGATCCTTTGCACAGGCTGCAGCTCTTCAGGAATGGACTGCTCTAGCGTGGGTCCCCCACAGGGTCACGAGTCCTGCCAATAAACCTGCTCCAATGTGGGCTCCTCTCTCCACAGGGCCACAGGTTCTGCCAGGGGTCTGCTCCAGTGTGGGCTTCCCACGAGGCCATTGAGTCCTTCAGAGCACATCCATCTGGTCTGGCGTGGGGTCCTTTGTGGGCTACAGGTAGTTATCTGCTCCACTATGGACCTCCATGTGCTGCAGGGGGACAGCCTGCCTCACCATGGTCTTCTGCAGGGGAATCTCTGCTCTGGTGCATGGAGCACCTCCTGCCTCTCCTTCTTCACTGACCTTGATGTCTGCAGAGCTGTTCATCTCACATTTTCTCACTCCTCTCTCCCAGCTGCTGCATAGCATTTTTTATCCTTTCTTAACTGTTATCCCAGAGGCGCTATCACTGTCGCTGATGGGCTTGGCCTTGGCCAGCAGTGGATCCATCTTGTTGGCTGGCATGGGCTCTAATGGACATGAAGGAAGCTCCTGGTGTCTTCTCACAGATGCCACTCCTGCAGCCCCACTGCTGCCAAAACCTTCCCACATAAACAAAATACACTCGCTGTTATAGAAATACCACAGGGTCACACAGTCACAGATGTCTGGTTCTGTACACTGTTATGTTGGTGTGAGGGCAAAGAGAGGAACAGAGGAAAAGCCAGTAAAAATTCTGTGGTGCACCCTCAGTATCACTGATAGACTTTGCCCTGAGTGGGTTTTCTGACGTACCGTTTCTCATGGGAAGGCGAGGATGAGATGCAAGGCTGTCATAGTAACTGCATGACTCACCCTGCTGCAGCAGCCTTGCAGACCTTAACTTTTGGAGAAGACTTAGAACACTGGGAGTGAAAATTTTGCCTATTTCCTTTCTTCTTTCTTAACGCATAAGCTGTCAAGCTTATTGTTACACAAGGACTGAGCTGAGAGTTTCCCTGAAAGGCAGAAACACGGTTCTGTGAAGAAGCTCCCAAACTTGGACTCATGCTTGGGAGAAGACAGGAAAGGGTGTATTTACTTTAGAAAAAGGAAAATTGACAAAGTGAATGCCAAGCTGTAGATTTTTTTCTAACACAGGGGTTGTCCCATAATGATAAATATCACGGCATATAATTTTGTAACTTTTGCAAATAAAAGCTGAGGCTGTTTTTCAGAACAGTCTCTTTTACAAGGAGGCATAATGTTTTGTGAATGAGAAAAGATTGCTCTGGAATAATATTTACAATGTTACTAATAATTTATTTCTTCCAGCTGAGAGCAGTTCCAGATGCTCTTTTTCGTCTCCCACCTTGAACAAATTGTCCCTTTCTATTTCTGTGGACAAAGCTGACAGTAGCAATTTGTGTTAGAGGAAAGGTCTTGTGAAATTTTTCTTTTGCTGGGGGAAAAGTGATTCCTACAGAAGTAATCAGAAAAGTGGCAAAATTAATGTCATTTATGAAGGACATAATAAAATGCCTGTTATCTAAGAATATCACAAGAAAGGGAACTCAAACTTATTTCTCATAAGTAGCAAACTAAGTTCCTTGACATAAATTTACCCCAGCAAGAAGTTAAGACCTGAAACAAATGATGTGGAGCATTTCCTTTCTTGGCTTGTTTTCCACCCCCAGCCTATTGCAGCATCCTATTCACCAGTGAATTTTTATTGTGATATAATTTTGATTTTTATTTGGAGCTTTTAGTTTATTAAGTGCTTTCGGGACCTACAGCATTCTCCACCCTCTCACCCAAACCCTAGAGTGTGGCTGGCTGGGTTGAGGGACCTGACATTTGTGCACAAGGACCAAAATCCTTCATCCTACACACACCAGGACAGGGATTGTTCCTTCTCGGAGATCCACGTCTGTCTCGATTGTTTGGAACTCAAAACAATCTCATCTTGGACTGTAACATCAGAGATGGTGTATTGCTGTTATTTTTGAGGAGAAGTGCTAAGAAAATGAACAAACACCGCAACAAGATGCTAAAGTGTGTTTAGCAGAACAGGGAAACCAGAAAATCTTAAACTTTACTTTGCCCTGTAATACAAATGAGCCCTATCAAACAGAGTGCATTTAAGAAACTTCTTACTGTCAAACATAATGCAGTCAACAAACACTCTGCTTTGTCAAGAGCAGAGAGATTTGCTAAGACTATTTGTCTGTGGAGTGACCTTAAGTGCTGTTATCATAGAATCATAGAATGACCTGGGTTGGACCATCTAGTTCCAACCCCCCTGCCACGGGCCAGCACACCCTCCACTAGACCAGGTTGACCAAAGCCTTATCCAACCTGGTCTTGATACTTCCAGGGATGGGGCATCCACAGCTTCTCTGGGCACCCTGTGCCAGGGCCTCACCACCCTCACAGGGAAGAATTTCTTCCTAACATCTAATCTAAATCTCCCCTCCTTCAGTTTAAACCCATTACCCCTTGTCCCATTACTCCATGCCCTTGTAAACAGGCTCTCTCCAGCTTTTCTGCAGACAGCTTTGATACTGGAAGGCTGCAGTTAGGTCTCTCCAGAGCTTTGTCTCCTCCAGGCTGAACAAGCCCAACTTTCTCAGCCTGTCCTCATAGGAGGTATGCTCCAGCCCTCTGAGCACCTTTGTGGCCTCGCTCCAGCAGCTCCGTGTCTTTCCTGCACTGGGCACCTCAGAGCTGGATGCAGTACTACAGGTGGGGTCTCACAAGAGCGGAGCAGAGGGGCAGAATCCCCTCCCTTGCCATGCTGGCCACACTGTTTCTGATGCAGCCCAGGACACGGATGGCTTTCTGGGCTGCCACCACACACTGCCAGCTCATGTTGAGCTTCTCATCAATCAGTACCCCCAAGTCCTTCTCCTCAGGGCTGCTTTTAATGCATTCTCCTCCCAGCCTGCGTTTGTGTTTGCAATTGTGCCAAACCACATGCAGGACCTTGCACTTGGCCTTGTTGACCTTCATGCAGTTTGCATGGACCCACCTCTCCAGCCTGTCAAGGTCCCTCTGGATGGCATCCCTTCCCTCCAGAGTGTCGACTGCACCACACAGCTTGGTGTCATCAGCAAACTTGCTGAGGGTGCACTCGATCCCACTGTCCGTATGTATAGCACAAATACAACATCTTCAGCTGCAAACACAATGTTGGCAAAGGACAGATACGGTTAAGGAGTTACTGGAGTTATACATGTATTGAGATAGGGAGTCCTCTCAGGATTTTACTGTTTCCCATCCTTTCAAATTACTTTTTTTCCTGTGTAGAAATGAGAGGTATCATTTCTGCCAGCCAGATCAGACTGTTCTATTTGCAAAACTACAAATGCAGGGAGAAAATAATTCAATAAAAATTTCACCTGGAAACAAATCTGCTTCAAAATGTGAATACACAAGTAGATAACTTTCATTTTAGGGCCTCATACTGACTACAAAACAGACTTTAAGTTGTAGATTCCTTGCTCACTGAAGCCAGGAGGGACACGTTTTTCATTTCAGTGGATTTTAGATCAGTCTCTAAACCAGGAAAATTCTGCTGCCCCGTGCATTACCGTCACAGAAGCCTGCAAGCACAATTTGTTCAATGGTTAAATGCTGTGCAGAGCAAGTTCTTGAAGACCATATCCACAACATCACACACCATTCCAGATAAGCCTATCAATTTGGAAAAGTCTTAGTTCAAAATGACAATTTTTCCTCCTCTGTCTTCATCTCACCTGTCCCCAAAAGGTGCCTTTCTGTGAGGTACCGGCAAGTGAGAGCAGCTCTCTCGCCTGTTCCTGGTGCTAGTTTGGCTGGTTTTAGTTTGATACCATTTAATAATAGATCTGTTTGATCTATTTAATAATAATAGTAGCAGCAGAAGCAGCATTAGTAATAATAGAGTGAATAATAGAATGTACTAGAATAATAATAAGAAAAAAATACTTTTTTTTTTTGAATCTTGTTTCTGTCTGCTGTCAAACATGCATAAATATCATGGCAGAAATCAGCTTCAGTGGGAGGAAAACACAAAAGGGGACACTGCAGTGTTGAATACAGCAATTACAGGCCAGCATCTCTGAGAAAGAGATCACTGTCATGTGAGCTAGGTAGCTTCTCCCAAATGCCTAGTAATACACCATGTCAAGCAATAGCAGTGCTGGGTGTTTCTCACCCAGAAAAAGTTTATTTAGCTAGTTAATGCCTGATACTTTTTAATCTTTTAAGAAAAAAAACAAACCAAACCTAAACAAGATAAAGGTTCTAGCATGATATTAAATTACATTAAAAAATCAGATCTTTCACTGTATTTTTAATTCTTCGAGCACAATGAGGCCGTGATGCATGTTAGTCATATTAGGCATTGCAATGGTAATTACCCTGACATTTTTGAGGATTATGGTAGGATACAAGCTGCTGTAGCCTTGCTATTTTGGCTGTCTGCCACGTAATGTAGCATCTTGCTTAATATTAATTTGCTAAATTATGCAGCTTCTTATTTCCCTAATTAATTTCAATAGAAACTCAGCTGCTCCTGGAGGCAGTGGTAAGGAGTCTATCTGCTGTTTACTTAGATAGAAAGGGACAGAATAAGGTTTACTCTCTTTATTGAATATTGAAACGTATCGAAACATACTGAATTCTTCAAAACTGGGTTCAAAATTATTATTTATTTGCATGACAGCAGCAATTCTGAGCTCTGGAGATTGGCCTAGACCCATTGCAAAAGCACCAAATGAAAAGGTAGACTGACTTTAAGCGTGTCCATGACTTTCATTGTACCCAGTCATTCCATGAGACATTAAAGATGGTTAATTCAAGAGCAATAAAAGTCTTTCATTATTCCATGACTGTGTTTCCACTCTATGAATTTCTATAAAGTTCCTTTCTTTATTTTGTGCCTTTGTTTCTGTCCTGTGATGCTACAATGATCTACCTCAGGAAATGGGATGCTCTTCTCCAGCAGGAGAATTGATGGTGCGAATCCTCCCAGGCTTCACAGACAGATTATCTGTTGCTATGGAAAGGAAGATTGGATGTTCATGCTCTGATCAGAGTTCTCTGTGGTAAATAACTGTTTTTAACACTTAAGGCAAAAAATTCTAACATCTCTTTTTCATCTTCACCTCTTCAACACCACATTGTTATTCTGGTTCACATTTTTATAGTAGGAGAAAATTATGGTCTTTTGGGAGGCCATGGTTGTGGAGGGAGAGGTGATCTCTTAGAGTAGCTGGTTAATACTTCAGATGGCTCTGAATATTGCTGATAAAACCTCGACGTGGCCTCTGCGTGTTAGGTAGATTTGGCAGAGAACACAGACAACTGGGTTGATGTACGTAGCGTGACCCGTGCTGCTGGGCAAAGGCTGCTCTGCTCTGAACCAGGAGGAGAGTTTCAGCCTGCCAGACTTCATTCCTTGATGGAGGTGGAACAAATACCCTGCAATCCATCAGGATTAAAAGGGTTATATAAATCTGATATGCTATAAATCATTACCCTTTCATATGATATGCACATTTCTACTAATTCATCTTACTGGTGTTGCAAAAATGGCTCTAAAGGAAAAAAAAGTAGCAAAACTGTCCTTTGTTACTTTTGTTTTCTGTTCTTCACCCTCTTTACCAGGGCAAGCTACTTGTTTTCCTGGGCTACTCATTTTCTTTGGGAGTTTTATGTCTCAGAACATCCTTTGTTGTATCTGGCCAGGTTTTTGCTTTTTGCAAAGAAAAGTGTGGTTAGAGGCACAGTAAGTCCATAACACTTCCTAATGTTTCTTGAGTTTGGGGTTTAAATGAAACTCCATTTTGAGTTACAACTTTTTCAGGCATCAACATCTTCTGGGTGTGTTCCTGGTTCAGTCATACCCTCAAATTGTGGAAATTCTTAGTTGCCCTGTCAAGATGGTTTTATTTGTCCTTTTTCACTACCAGAACAAGTGCAATTGCAAAAGATCATGTATGATTGATCTGAGATGCATTATGTTGGGTACATGGTTTAGTGGGTAATAGGTGGTGGGGGGATGATTGGACTGGATGATCCTTGAAGTCTCTTCCAACCTTAATGATTCTATGATTCTATGATTAAAGTCATCAGGAAAGTGTAATTTTTATTCCAAAAAACCCCCCAAACTGAAACCTCATTTTAAAACCAGCAACAGTAAAAAAGCGCTGACAAACAATAACAAAAAAAAGCAGAAAAGATATAAATGTGGTTTTCTTTTTCTTTTATTATTTTGGTCCCCATTCAGTAAAAGAGATCTTGGGTCTTAAGTGAAAAAGCAAAAGCAAATATTTACAATGAAAATTAGTAGCTTGATAAAAAATTTATCTTAAAAATAATCAGTTTCTACCTATTAACCTGTACATCCAAGAACTCCTGGGAGAAATAGTACACATGCACCCATCAGTTATCTTCAACAACACTTTCCTGTATTTCAGTTCTTTCCTCTAATAACTAGGTACAAGTTTTGGTAGAGTTTAACTGATTTTGCAGGGTAACCTTCTGAACTAAATACCTTCCTGGGTTAGTTTTTACTATAAATGAGAAATGGCTTTATTTAATCCACATGAACTAGGTCTTGAGGATGAGTGGATTTCACTGTGGATGCCAAACTCCTCATATCTTCAGGAGTCAGAAAGGGATTCCATACATCAGCACTTTTTGCTCACATTCAGCTCACCTTCCTATTTTCTCTTTCCATGAAGAAACCAAGATGGTGTGATTTCACCCTTAAAAATATCCACAGAAAATATTTTCCCATAAGCTGTGGCAGCAGCAGGGTGGATAATATTTTCACTGTAACCTCCTTTCATTGTGTGGTTTGAGTTGAGATCGATTTTTTTTGTGTTAGGCTTCTTTTCTTATTCCATACTGCTGTTTAGGTGAAAGCATATAATAAAACTCCAGTTTTTTTAACCACACAGTGCATTAGCTGGGCTATCTTTCCTAAAATGAAAGGAAAGATGGGGACATTTATCAATACCTTATGTAGTAATGGATTCTTGGCAAACATAAACAGTGAATGATAGCTTTAGGCAAACTCTATTTTCTTTATGCCTAAGGTTCCCCACCCACTCTTTTTTTCATTTTAGCAGGACAACAATTTTTGGCTTCCTATGCTGGGTCTACTCCAAAGAAATATGAGAGCTGAACTTTTCCCCTTTCTGTTGCCCAGCCTTATCTGCTAAATGAAGGCTGTTTTTATATGTGCCAATAGCATCTACATTTGGATTTATGCTCCTGGCCATGCAAAACCCTTGTCTCCACAGTAACACAGTTTAGTTATATGCCTGAATGCCAAATGCTCACTGCCAGATCTGTTAACCATAGCATCTTACAACAGAATGTAGAGCAGGTGGCATGAAAAACCTGCATACCTTTTGCTCCAAAACTGCTCTTCATACGCTAGTGATGTTATAGTGTGATCGATCCATTGCTGGCCTGGCTGTGGGAGTCTGGCAGAATGTTAATTATCCAGATCATAAGGGAGTCAGTTTTTTTTACCCCCATTTTCTCTTGACTATGCCACTGATTCATAAAAGCTGCAGAAGAACAGAAAAATTGACATAAGATCTGATCCAAAGTCTGTTGAAGCTGCTGAAGGATGTTCATTCATTTCATTGGAACTGGGTCAGATCTCCAGTGTCCTAAGGTAGGTGGGGGATATATGAAGATATAGACTCACCTTACCAGATTATGTCCCTGTTGACTGCACTCTGAGAAGGAGGAATTAAGCACATCCTTTCTAAGTCTCTTGGTAAGGATTAATTCATGAAACTCCCTTTATTCCACTCTAAACCCTTCTATGACATAGTTTACCCCACTTATTTTAAAATATCACACTAAAATTCTTTACCATAGAAAAGAGACAGGTCATCTAATGAGAATACTGATGCAAAGGCATTACTAGAAGGGCTCAATATTTTTCATGAAACTTTCCAAATATTTAATCTATAGACAGACACATATAACAGGACAAAGATTATTTACTTCCCAGCATTCCCTAGGTAAAAAAGTTAAGAGTCATAAGAGATATATGTTTTACCTTTCCCACTTTACTGCATTTTTTTCCTGTCATCATGTGAAATGTACTCTTTTACAAGTTAAAAAAATTGATTATTTATTATTGGGGTTTTTGTCGGCTCCCAAAACTCTTAAGACTCACCCAAGATTTATTTGTCTCCAGCTGCTAGTGACACAAATTTTGCAAGGCAAATGATGATCTCACTGGCAGCTGGAGTACCCTTTGCCTTTATTTGCTCTGTGAAGGTATCACTGATAAGAAATGAGGAGAAAAATTATCTTGACAATGTGGGAGAAAACGTTGGGGTTTATATGTTCTGTTTCAGCTGTGTGCAACTTTGCAAGAGTAATGTAAGTAGCCACGAATCATTGTCATTCATGTCATTCCTGCCATTTACTGAACTAGGTACACTCACAGGGTCTCCTGGAGAGAAAGGCACATTTTCTGCAGCCAGTTTTTCAAGCAGAACTGTGTGTGAAGTCCATAAAAGAGGTGGCAAACCAACCTCTGATATAGGAACACACACACCTGCGAGAGGAGGCTTTAGTTCCAAGAAGTATGGATGTATTTTGTGTTTAATTGGACATAGAGAAAGAATATATTGATTAAAGCAGTATGTGCAGATGACTGGCACAGGCATGTAATCCTGTTATGAAGACTGGAAAGGAACATGCAGTCCTCAGCGTGTAGTCTCCATTTTGTATGATCTATTGTTCTAGTCTTTCCTGTGGGGAGCTCAGCAGTAGGCAAGACTCCCAGTGAAATACAGCAATCCTTCCACTTCTTTCTCAATACCTGCTCATAAAAGTTGGAGAGGAAACTACTGTTGTGTCAGCAGCAAGATGGGAGCCGCGTATGGGGATAATGGTAGAATCCTGGAGAAGGCAGGATTACACCTGTCACGTTTATAAAAAAATCTCAGTAAAAAGTACACTTCTGCATGCGTCTCCTTTTCTTCTCCTCTTCCTCTCCTCTTCTTCTCCTCTTCTTCTCCTCTTCCTCTCCTCTTCCTCTCCTCTCCTCTCCTCTCCTCTCCGCTCCCTCGTCTTGATTAAAATATAACAGCTTTGAATATGATGTATTCTTCTTTCTGTCTATTTGTTCAGGGCCTTTGTGGATTTCTCTTCTGGGTTAGAACTCAAATAGGACTGTTGTAGGGCTAACAGCTCTACCAGTTATTAAATTTACACTGTAGTTTCATTGTAAAACTTAATTTTTGCTTAAAAATACGAAACTTTTTATTCTGGAAAGTTCTTTTCTCTGTGCTCTCAGGCTCTGTAGTCAGACTTGGGATTCCCATCACTCTCCAGTCATGTCAGACATATCTGTAAAACCCACTGCTAAGATGCCCCTTCCCACTTCATTTCTGCTCCAGGAAGGTATGGCAATGGCCTACTGCGATCAGCTCTCTATCCAGTTCTGACAATGGTGACCATGAGCAATTTTCTTTGTCATGGTTTCGTGAGGTTCAACAGTGAGGGGTTTTTTTTAGCATTTTTCTTGTAAAAAGTAATGACGCTATATATCCAATTCTACTATTAGTGAAAAATGCAAGTGTGTTGAAAAAGCTAACTGCTTTCTAAATTTTCATGATTGCCTTTTTTTCTGGACATTTTATTAATCTCCCAAACATGTCCATTGATTCTCAGAAGGGGAAAAAAAAGGATTTTGTGAAAAATATAAATAGTGATCACATAATTATCGAATCTTAACCTGCAATGCACAAATTTCAGCAGGCCTTCAGATTCTTAGAGGGTGACTTTGCAAGCTGTAATGACATAATTTTAGTGTACAGGCTGCACATAATCAAATGTTTACAGTAAAATAGATAGGATGTGCAATGCAGCTTATTTTATGACTGGCCTCATATTTCACTCTTAAAATTTATTTGCTGTACTGCTTTATCCCCTTACAAAGCCATTTATTAAGAAATATTGTTTAAAATGGTTTTCTGTTTATAGTTTGTTCATTGTAAGTGAATATTTATCCATTATTTTTCTGACCATAAGGCTGATAAATAAATGGAAGAACAGATTTATAAATAAGAAAAGACAATAGTTAACTAAATTACAGTAAGACATCACAGGTGCAACTACAGAAAGTTCATATGACTAAAGCAAAAACACCGACAGAAATAAGCCTTAAGCAGCCAGGTGGCTGATACTAATGAATGCAGCAGAAAGAGCCATTATTTCAACAAAACTATTTGAAATATTGATTAAAATGCTGAACATTACTGATTTAAAGATAATGAACATTTGAAATTCCAAGAGTGTTCTACAGAAAACAAACTGCTGATTCGTTGTGATTTCTACATTTCAGGAAAAAATGATGAGAGTGCAGCTATGTTTTGTTTATTTCAGAGGGGGACAAACATCTCGTGGAAAGGCTACATTACTTTTGTTGGCAGAAACACTATGACACATTTATATTCCTTCCATCAGCTGCATCCAGCACACTTCTATTAATGTCACTAACACATGACAGTCAAAAAACTAAAGGCAGTCCAAGAATTCGAGGATTTCTAAAAAGTTGTATTTTATAAACAATTTATAGGTGGTTTACAGTTTGAAAGTGAGACCCAGCCTTTTGGGTCTTGTAGCATTTTGGCTACCGACTTCAAGCAGAGCGAAATGTCCCTGAGACCATTGAAATGCTGTTCTCTGCTCTAACCCTGACCATGACAAATGGACCTGCAGCAGCCAGCCAGTCCTGTCAGGGACAGTGTCCGGTATGTCAGGATATACACCACCTTCTTCACTGGCAGTTACGGATATTCCTTCATGTTTCTGCCGTCCTTGCTAGCACCTTTGTCTAAATCAAACACTCTTGCCTGCTGTGGACATCAAGGTGTGAGGTTCACATTTTGCTTCTTCATAATGTGGTGTACAAATATGTGCTTGCTTCTTCCTTTGCAAGCCTGCAAAGCTCCTCTCAGACTCCCTTGTCTTTCTGTCTTGGTGCTTATTCAACTTGCACTTCTTTTCCAGAGAGAAAATACGACCACACATCGTCTTTAGCCACCCAAAATTTCCTGCATGGAGATTATATAAGTTTCAAGTCCTTATCCACGTGCTTTTGCTACCTACATTTCAATTCTTGGACCTAGGAAGTGGAAAACCTGGAACAGAGTAAATTATAAATTAGCTAGTTTGGGGGTTATAAACGTCTTAATTTAAACACAGAATACAGAATAAAGTGAAGATTGGTTTCCAGAGCAAAAGTGTGGCTGCTGAATCCATATATTAAAAAATTACCCAACGGTTAAATGTCCTCAGATATTTGGGTTCTGTAAATTTGGCAGTTTTCTGGCCATGTCAATTGTTCACAGTGTGCCTCTGCATACATACAGACATGTATTCACACAGGTATGGTTTTTTATAAATCTCTCAGTACTCTTTTCCTTTTCAAAACCAGATCTTCAGCTGATGTAAAGAAATCAATAGACTGCACCAGTTAATGGCACCAAAAAAAAAAATCCCTTTCTTTTAAAATACAGAATAATACCTCACTCAGTTTTTCTTCTTTCTTTCTGAATTTTAGCAGAGATCTCTTTAGATGTTATATTATGCTTTACAGGACTCAAGTGTGTTGGGAAAATGCTGTTAGGGATGGAGAAAACATTCTGTCCCTTTCCCTATCCATTCATCCACCCATCCACCCATCCATGCCTGCATGCATCCAGTTATTCACCCAGCGGCTATTGTCAGGTGTCCAGTTATGAGTTTGAGGGTACACAGTTACTCATAAGTGACCTACCTTTAAAAAGCTAAAAGAACAGTCACTTATAAAAGTCAAAGAAACTTGCATTTTGCACAGAACGGGTCATTGTTCTCCTTCTTGATAGAGCTTCATAGACCAGTTGCAAACATGATTTGTATGCTACACAGAGGTCATGCCTGTGACATGGAGACACCATAAACATATCATAGTGCAGATTATGAGACGTAACGTGTGAGGTACGATTACACAGAAAAAAGGGCAGAGACACTGCATAATCCCTAAGTACTCTTGTCCCCAAAGACGATGGGGATTGATGGGGATCACAGATCGATGAGAACACATCCCCTGCTCGCTCCACTGCGTTACAGAGACCTGTGTGAACATGATCTGGGAATGTCACGGCTCTGACAGTGACATCTGCCTCTGGGATAAAGGCATGCCATGCTTGGCAGCCAGGTGGGCAGAGCAGGACTTTCGCAATGTCGCAGCAGTCTTTGACACGGTGTAAGACCATCTATGTTTCTTTAAATTTGTGACAAATTCAGGTAAGCTTCTCTTCTTGTATATCTCTGATCGCCTCAGTTTTTAGAAGATATTTTTCTCCCAGGCTTCTGGAATTCAGCCACACTCTTTCCTTGTTTTCTACCACTGTATTTACTGCCGTCGTGGCTGCTGTCACATCCTGATGTTTCTGCACCTTGGGCAGCCAGAACTTCTCACGGCTAAAGCTGATTGCTCTGGCTGTAAGTGATATCCTGCAGGGTGGGTTTCCAGGGCTTGTTAATGAGATTACATTTACAGCTGTCTGGTAAACACTGGTAGACTTTCTTGTAAACAGACATCATCTCTGAAGCTGTACTTGCCAGTTGTGTTCCTACTTTCAGCGTGAAGACAATAGGAATCTGGTGGGCCAGTAGCTTGCAACATTCAGGGTTTTTTTCAGTTTACCTTTAGACATTTCTCTTCTGAGTACTTTTTAAATGCTCAGGTGACAAATAAATCCTCCCCTTTCTTCCCTCCCTCTCCACCTTAGAAAATAAGTCTGCATTAAATACAATGAAGGTATGAGTGTCTCCCCCAAAGGAGAAATGTGTCTTGTAGCTAAAATGTGTGGGCAGTACAAACACCATGACAGATGCACAGAACTATGTCTAGCTCATGATAATTTCATTAATTCATCTTCCTCACACAGAGGTTTACCATTGTCACTCTAGGCAGAAGGTAGAAAGACTGTGTTGGCTACAAGTTTTTAGTTTATGAATTGTGTCTTGCAATAACTAGACTTCTAAATCTGTATTTAAGGACCTCATATGGATGTTTTTTGGCTCTGATTTGGGGGAGCTAAGCCCAGAAATGAGCATTATGATCATGTTATCTGAACTCCAAACTAATACAAGGCATAAAGCCTGTTCTAATAATACCTGTCCTGAAAGTGTAAGCTGTATATAAGCCACTCTAGCTTTTCTTTCAGAGTATGGCACAGTGTCTGTGAGATCTGGAGGATCCATGACATCCTCAGGTAAGATCAGGACTTAATGATTTGCTATGGCAAACTCATTGAAGGACATCACACATCTTTGAACTAGGTACCTGTTTGGGTATTGTACTTAAGCCTTTAAAAAGAACCTTGCAGGTTTGGGGGGGGTACGTCTTATTTCACCTAGTTTCGTCTGTTCATCACTATCATGATATGACTTAGAGGAGACAGATGACGACACATATTGATGACTTCGTGTTGAAACTGTCTATCCGTGTGGAGCAGAGAACAGTGAGGCCATGTTGGCTGCAGTCTGTCCAAATTCCAGAGAAACAGCTCCCTTGATGATGTGAGTCAGACACAGCTTGTTGCACAAGCCTTGCATAAACTGTTTTAGCTTTCTGAGCTCTTTTTCATTACAAACTGTAAAATCCATAAGATTAGGTAAAACTGGCTTGCCTGTTCCCTCCTGTTGTGCTGGTGCAGTGATTCCTTCACGAATGTCACGTTAGCCTCTGCTGGGCTGCATGATTGGCATCATGCCCCTCCTCAGCCATCCAGATGCTGGGTGAGGTAATCGTGTTATCATCTGTCACATCCTGGACTGGGGAACTGTTCCTTGGATGAAAGCTGAAAATTGTGTTTCAAATACCTGTGGCAGGCCACATGGTAGCACATCTTAGCATTATCACAAAAATAATGCAGCCAAGAGCTAGGTAATATGAATGATGTGAAATAATATCAGAAGCTAATTCCAGGTTTCAGACCATTAGCTCACAATCACAGCAAATTGAAAATATTTATTAGTGTAATATTGTTTGGTCCTGCTTGGGTGAGTACAGAAGGCTCTCTTAGAAGTATGTGGTGTGGGGTTTATTTTGGTGAGCTTTGTTACCAAGCCTTTGAGAACTGGTTTTAGTGCTCACAAAGGGGGGGGAAAGAAAACCAATCCAGCACGTTTCTGGAATTCAGCTCTCTGTTTGGAAATTTAGCATTTAAAACTCAAATCTCTGAATAATATATAATAATATAGATTTTTAAAAGTACCTTATAACTCCAACATTTTGCAAGTTCATATATTGGAAGATGTATCTGTGCATCCAGGTATTTCAAAATCTTGCGGAGATGAATTTTGTCTCAGATATTATCTGCAGTAATATTTGCTCCCATCCTGTATGGCTTGTGTTTTATTACCTCCACACAAAACGTATCCCTTCTTTTCCTCTGCTGTCAATCTCTGTTTGAGATTCTGTGACTGTGATCTTTTCTTTTCCTGCAGTGCTTTTCAAACCTCTTTCCCATTTTTCTGTGTTCTAGCCTTGTGTGAACTAGAGGTATTGACACCGCACCTCTGCAGTCTGGATTTTTAAAGGCTTTTTGCTATATTATTCCCAGGACACTGAGAAAGGATGATGACAATTATGATAGAATATTCACACTAGGGACCAAGGAGACCACATTGCCTCCCAAGTACAAATTGACACACACCGAATTACCTGATTTTTTTGTTGTGTTGCTAACTATTCTGGGAAAGGAGACAGGAGGCAGTCCATTTTGTGAAAAAGATATCTACTTCTTCTTCATCTCTCCTGGGCATTGACTGGGAATGAGGCTGTGGAGAGTGGATTATTTAGTCTGTATTTGGACAAAGTCCCAGCCAGAACTGGACTTTTGATGAAGGTCTTTTTTGTGATGCAGTCATGAGTGGCCTGACATCATAAATGCTGTATAAATCACAACTACACCCTGTAATATTTTTGCTTCTTACAAAGCTGTGTGCTAAAGCTCTGTATTTGCAGCAAAGCACAGCTCATGAGCAGAGGCTTCACTGTAGGGATAAAATTTACTCACATTCTCTGAAAAAAAAGATATTAATTCACCAATGATTATCTAATCTCTATTCTCAACTTAAATTTGTATGTCTTGTTTCCATTTTTTTTCCTTCATTTCTCTTTATAGAATTTAGTTAGAAATACCTGTTTCTATCTGTCCTCCTACTTCTTTTTTTTCTAAATCTATTGCAATAATTTGACCTGTGAATCTAATTCAAAACCTGTTGAAGTTAAAAATATTTTTGCTGTTTTCTCCATTTCAGCAGTTTAGCTCTTTTCCATAATACTATTCAAATTTCCTTATTACTGAATGTGATGGTCTCATCCCTATTTTGGGACAAAGAAAAAAGAGATGGATAGGTGTTGAGATATTATTTAGAAGAAAAGACATTGTTTTGAAGTTTCCATAATATCTCTGGATGTATTTTCAGTTAGTATAAATGTTATTTTCCCAATTTAAATTTTATAGAACTCGTATTTGTTGAATAATAGCTCTTAGCATATTGCATTATGTAACATTTAGCTATTTCATGACATTTCTTTACACTTTTTTCACGGAATTTGTTTTGAGTTCTCTCTTTGCAAAATCAGTATCTTTCTGAAGTATATCTCAAAGTCTTCTTCTATCCTTTCTATGTTGTACACAGTTTCCTATGGCTGAAAACAAAAGATGCAACTAGATTGAACAACTGCAGCTTTTTATTTTGATTGGCTGCTTCTTTTTTTTTTCCAAATCTGAGGAGAGTTGCAATGCAAAATGCCTCCTGCAGCAAAGTCTCTAACAGTAGGCTAATAAAGGAAATCTAATAATGACCTGAGCTTAGTGTCTCTTGTTATTTTTACTTTAAATTCTCTCTTAAACTGTAAACACTTTTCCATTCATAACAGAAAAATAGATCTATTTCCCTCTGCTTTTAAATCACTGTCTCCACATCGTTTAACACTCAGTCCCCATGTGAGCATGCTAGGTTATATGATATGAGCTCATCTGCACACCCACAAGGAGCTCAGAGAGACAATGCAGGAAGGCAGGAGAACCTAAATAACACCCCATCCTGATCACAGGGACTGAATGGGCCAGAACTGATGTGCTGGTGTCCTACAGGGTATGTCTGATTTCAGCAGGGGTTTTGAGCTGAAAAAAGGGCCAAACAGTGCATGCAGGACAGAAAGTTGAAATTTAACTGTAATAACAGAAGTGGTCACATTCACAGCTTAGAAATAGCATAATAACACATAATAATGCATAACAATGACTTGGGAAAACAAATGCCAGTACTTCAAATGCTCTCCCCTTCCTCCTTCTTCCCCCAGCTTTATATACTGAGCGTGACCTCATATGGTACGGAATATCCCTCTGGTCAGCTGGGGTCAGCTGTCCCGGCTGTGTCCCCTCCCAGCTCCTTGTGCACCCCCAGCCCACTCGCGGGTGGGGTGGTGTGAGGAGCAGGAAAGCCCTTGGCTCTGTGTGAGCCCTGCTCAGCAGGAACGGAACACCCCTGTGTTATCAGCACTGTTTCCAGCACAAATCCAACCCACAGCCCCGCGCTAGGTGCTATGAAGAAAATTAACTCTATCCCAGCTGAAACCAGCATGACAATGTACCATTAAAACTGTTTGTTCCTACAGCTTAGTATATGGCTCTTTCCTGACTATTTATTTGACAATGCATGGTTAAAGAAAAACACCCTCTTCCTTCTTAACTTTAAGATACAGTTCGGTGCAAATACGTGTTATAAGAGAATAAATACCATAATCCCCTTATATTTTTCAATCAATAGCAGATACCTTCCTGCAGGATACAGAAAAATTCAGAAGTACTGTGCCTATGATAAAGAAAACACAATTCAAAATTTCCTTTTATGGAAGAGATAGAAAATGTATTTTAATGCTTGTCTTTTTTTCTCACTGCCCAAATCTAATTTAACTGACAATAAATGAAATAAATTTTCCACATGTCTAGTTAGTTTCACAATATCACTGCCTTCACTTCGACCCATGAGCTTTCTCATCCCATCTTCTCCCTGTCCTGCTGATGAACAGCAGTGAGCATGTGGTGGGCAGGTGTTTGGCCCTTCTCCAGGGAAATCCCACCACACGTGTTCAGATGTATGTTTTGGATGGCATGGACCATAGTGCCCAAGGCTGTCCGTAAACCAGGGATATCATCGTGGCCTTATGTCAGAGACATTGCCAAGACAAGCGTATTGAAGGTTATGAAGCAACAGCTTGTCATGCGGCTAAATAAAGACATGGCATTACCTGTAATGTATGCTGGTCCACAGCACGTTATCACACAACAGCAAAGTCTGTGTTATCACAGTTATTCTTTTATTTTACCACCAGAAGTAATTTCATGCCTCCAGCTGGCAGTTTTTCTTGCACTGATAATTAAGTAGGTAATTAACTGCCTTTAGGAGCAGCCTAATAAACTGTTTTTTCTTGGTCAGTCTTCATGTGTTTAAGCTGCTGTGATCAGTGCAAATTTTGAGAGCCTTTTAGGAAAAAAACCCTTGGCTAATTTATTGTCTCCTGCTGAGGATCCCCAGAGATATGTACAGCCTAAATCAAGACAATATATCTTGTAAAAATTAAAAATGAGTTGACAAAAGCTATCATAAAGGGTGTAAATAAACAGTAAATTGTGTATCTATAGATTTCCCAATCTGGAGTCCCTGCAGACCAGCCGAGTAGACACAAATATGCTTACACAGCTGGAAGTAATTCTCTACAAGTACCATCTCTGTGACATGCCCCCTGATCAGCTATTGCTTGTGATAGAAAACATGCTGGAAGTTAATGTGTGATCCTCTAAACCTTTCCTCCCCTACCCCAGATCCCCCACATTATTCCATGACTCAAAGACAAGAAATGATTTATCTGTTCTGTCATAGAAACTCTATTACCCAAATATTACCCAAACATCAGCACCTGTTTTTATGACTACAAAGATATGGACTGAAAGTGAGCAAACATCTAGAGGAAAAACTAATCCTTGAGATCTTTTCTTAGACATCCGAGTTCTTGTGTGGCTGAAGATGATGGACACAATCTAATGCTTACAGATGCATTAGAGAGAGCAAGACACACACAGGCTGACCATACAATGAACCTCCTGATTATAGAAAAATTTTAGAGAACAGATGAAAGTTGAAATGGGAAAAAAGTTTAGAAAAGGAGGGAAAAAAATAATTCTAAGGAAATGAGACTGGAGTTTTTAAGCCCTTTTGGGACTTATGAAGGCAACCTTGTTACAGCATCAGGTGCAATAACAGGTAGATGTAAACAACTTCCTGAATGTGAATACCGATGAATTCCTACAAGTGCACCCAAGAAGCTTGTGGCTGAGTTACCCCACTCACCACCCCCTGTCCTTGCTGAGAAAAACCTTTCCTTATGTCTATTCCAAACCTCTCTACTTTCAGCTGTTGGCTGATGTGACTCTTTCTTGTTCTCCTACCAGGCACCTTGGTGAAGAGCCTAACTTCAGCCCCTCAATCCCCTGCCTGTCGGCAGCAGGTGCTGTCGGGTGCCCCAAAGCTGTCTCTGCTTCACGCTGAACCAGCTCTACCTCTCCCAGCCTCACCTAGCAAGGGGAGTGTCCCAGCCCTACTCTCCTGATGGTCTCCACTTCACTTGCGCTGTTTTGTTGATGTCTTTCCTGACTTGTGGGGCTGAAAAACTGGACTCAGGACCCAGTTGTGGTCTGACAAGTGCTGAGCAGACGATATAATCCCTGTTATTGCTCTGGGCTTTTGTCCTTGCCAAATGTGATGTGATCCTTTTTAGCTCATTCCTCCCCCCTAGTCTTGATCCTGTGCATAGCAGCCCTGCTCAATCACATATCGACTGGACCCACAGTTTAGCACCATCTGCAAACGTCATGATGGCTCTTTGCCCGTGCTATTAGTGAACATGTGAAACAAGACACATCCCAAGATAGATCCCTGCCGTACCTGAGTTGTTGCCAGCCTCCACGTACCCTGTAAGACTCTCTCTCTCAATCAGTATTTTTTGTCTGGCTGGTTGTCCATCCATCCATGAGCGTATTGTCCTATCCTGGAGCGAGGAATATAAACTGACTCTGTATTCAATGTGACTAGTATTTCTCACCTTTGTGCCAATGGAGTTATTTAGTATGCACGCCAAAGTTCATGTTTGTCTCCAGTAAATACAACCACAATTCTGCCTGTTATTTTAGCATGTGGTTGACAGTAAACATTTGAACACACACTCCATTGATTTTTCTGCTGTAAGCTGCAGCTTTTGTAGCACTCTTTGTAACTAAACGTGTTGGCAGATCGGCATCTGAGTTACCTGACTCCCCTGTGTTTGTACCATGAAGAACATCCACAGCTGGAAGCACGGGTCCTGCATCAGTTTTATAGGCATTCATGTATAAGAACAAGTGCATACTGAGAGAGAGCTGTGTGTTACATGTGGAATTACAAGGGACACAGAAAACAAGCAGTCTTTTACTCATTAACCAAGAGCACAGTAATATTTCACTAAGCACAGCCAGAACAGCATCAGAGGAAAGAAGCAAGACACGTTTACTCCTTTGGATTTTATTTTTTTCTATAACATTCTATATCACTTATACATATGAGAGAAAAGCACGGTACCAGCAAGTAAAATAGATAATAGAGAAAAATGTCCCTTTTAACTTTTTACTTTGGGTGAGCTAGTTGTCAGAAGTTTTCCCAGGGAACATCTACAGACATTCTGTGGTACAACGTGTTGGATTACAACTTGCTTCTAGGGAGTAAGGAAAACTGATCTGACAATCCTAGACAGAGCTGGGTCAGAGCTTTTTGTCTGGTATTGCTTACAGGTATTTTCTCCCCAACATTTTTCAACTTACATTCCCTCCCTTAGGTTACTAAAAAATAAAAAGATGAAATTTAAATTAGGTCTTCCAGCGATTTCTGTCAAAATACATATATGCTGATAATGTGAAAGCCCAGGGGGTATACTGTATTGCCTGGTAGGGCAAGAGTCTTCTGGTGTCTCAATATATCTGTCTTAACCACTTCCAACATATTGACTGCCAACAGCAGCTAGTCCATTTGTGTTAAGGCACAGATACTACAAGGCTTGAAGGAGCACTACCAATGTTTTGTTAGCATGACCAGAGTCTCTGCCATCATTTACAATCGTCAAAGGAACAGATGCGAAGGTTTTCTCTTTCTCTTTTTATTATTGAAATGCCGGTGTCCACGAAAGTGGCATGATATCTAAAAAGGGTCTGCCAGTGTTGGACAAGCAGTACCTAATTCACAGAAATATTTGCAGTTATCTACAGCTTGGTCAATATCTCTGTGCATGTGCATGTGTGTGCACAAGAGCTCCAAGAAAACAAGTGCTCTGTGTCCACAGAGAGTGACCTATCCAAGAGTCCTACCGTTCTCTCTCTGCCCAGGGTAAGAAGTGTTGGCAGACAGCTGACCAGCACCCCTCTGTCTCCAGCCCACAGTGATTGCTCCAGCCTGTATCTTTGAGGGGAAGAGTGGAGCCCAGGACATGCCTGTCATGAGCAAGGAATTTTTTCCATTCCTTGTATGTTCCTGCACAACCATGAAATCCAAACCACATTTGAGCTCTTTTTGATTCAAATAATCCGTTTGATAGTCTGAACTTGCTAAATCATCACTTCAATGCAGCTTCTCTGTCACATGCTATTGACTTTACTGCTACTATTGCTGCTCTCTCAAGTGATGAATCTTTCTTCACAAGCCAGAAAAAAGGAAACCAATTCCAGAGCCCCAAACAGGGCATTAATTTGTCATGACTTCAGTAAGCACTATTAGTTACATATGACATTCGTTTTGCTCACCAGATCAAAGCTGTGGTGCCTTAGAATGCTCTTATGAAGGACAAAGGGGAAGCGATGAGGAATATTTTCTTTCTGAAACGCTGCAGCTGTCTCTTTTACATATTTATGTTTGCTTGTACGCATGGGTAATGATGGCAAAACAACTATTTTGGCGTTCGTTCAAGTGTGTGGACGAGCTGTTGCTGCATTAGGCTTTCAACTACCTGCTCATTTGACCTTTCAGATTTGAAGCTTGCACACACAATGTCATGTTTTCATTTAAATGGTAAGTTAGTTCAAGTATTTTACCTAGGGTTTGGTTTTTGGTTTTGTTTTTTTTTTTTTGTTTAATTTACCTTTTCAGTGGAATAAAAGTCTTAGTGATCAACCGATACACTTTGAGGAGGCAAAAATGACTTGAAAAAGGAATCTCAGATCAGTTAAAGAAAATGTTAGAAAAGTAGATGGCTGAATAAACAGAAGAAATTCAGAAATAATTGTGAGTCATGTGTTGGGTTGTTACTTAATGACAGGTTCTCCCACATAGAGTTCAGCTGAACTCCAGTGCTTTCAGTGGTGTCGGATTAAAAAGTTTTTGGGGAGGGTATGGACAAGAACCTATGAGCCAGGGAAACAAAGCAGATTAAGTATTTAAACAATGCAGACCTCTACCAGCTGTAGTTTTCCTGTCTACACAGTGGCACAAATGTTTGTTTGCCTCAAGTCTAATCACTACTTTACTACTTTCCTGAAATGCTGCTTACTTCCTGAAATAGTGCTTACTTTGCTTTCCGAATATGCGCACCAGAGATGTTATTGTAAAATTTTTATGTTATGTTCTTTTAGATATATCCATCAGATTTCTATCTTGGTTACACATACAACTAATATATGTATTTCTTTTGTTTCAGTTTCTACTGCACAAGCTTTCTAGGGTTAATATAAGATTGCGTTAAATTTGTATGTAACATTTTTTGACACATAGGGAACAACAGTTTTTATATCTATCTATTTATCTGGTTTTTGAGAACATATTTTGTAGCAATCAATTCCTTTTACACTGATTTTCAGATACAAACCCAATCATGCATTTACTGAAATACATCTGTCTACCAGCAATTTTTACTTTCCATCAGGCCAATTGCATTGTAAGCGGAAACAATTCCTGCAGGCAAAAAAGGGAGCAGACTGAAGCAGAGAAAGAGACTTTTGGCTGTGGTGTTTGGTTTCTCAGAAGAGGCGAGTTTTATGTTTGTTATTGTTATTTTAAGTCTCTATTTCTAAAGAAAGTGGGGGTAGAACGAAGTGGAAAAAATACTTCCAGAGTCGCGTCTTTCCAACATGAAAACAAATGCAGAAAGGCTGGGAAAGGGCTCTGTGAATGGACCCAGGCTGTGGGTCTGACTTTCCTGAACTCCAGCTGAGCATATATTCCTCTAGTTCATTATTTTCCTGGTGTTTGACTCGGTCTCCCCTCTCATAGGGACTTCATTGCTCCTATTTTCTACATCATTTAACTGCTTTACCTGGGAATCCTAAATTTGGTCAAGAAACTCTCAATTTTTTTCAGTAATGGATCATAATGAAGGTTGCCTTGCTCACTCTTGACCTGTGGAAACGTCTATCCTTTGGCAGCTCCTTCAGAAACCACAGGCATTTTCTGCTGAGATCCTGGTGACTCCTCATTTAAATCTGTTATTGTTTATGACTCTCCAGCCTCAGCCCTCAAGACCTGCTAAGCTTTTGATTAATCAAATTACACCTGTAATTACTTTGTTGAGTACCTTAAGAGAAGTAAAGGAGGAACACAGTGTGTAGCTGAAAAAAACTACCCGGATTAGAGACAAATAAAATTGATGTCCATCAGCTGGTGCCTTATAGTGATTCCTGAGCATTATATGGTAGGAAGGTAAAAGTGAAAATTATTAATGCCCTGAACAGACAAAACTGCACTAAATAGAGCAGTGTCTCTAAGCTAAAACTCGATAGAAGCAGAGAGGTCACGGGAGTGAATTTTAAATTCCATTTCCATCTGTGTTTTTCCAGATCACAGTAGAAAGTCAGTTAGAGTGTTTGCTGTTATATTAGCTATAGGTTAACACAGAGGGAGGAACCCAAATTTGAAGCTTCACTATGAAACTATGTTAACTGTTCTCTGAACTCAAAATCTGGAATATGTGATGGAAAGGCTACAAAATGAAGGCTGGAAGCACAGAGTGGTTTGTAATTGATTTAATCTTGAAGAGCTGGTTTTGCAGTTCTGTAAGGCTGATATGAGATCAGCTGTCATTTGAATCTGAGGCAATAAAGGTGAAGTGGAAGATTCAGAGCTGATCTTTGACAAGACATCTGAAATTTGGGAAGAAGGAGGCAGTTGTCAGGAGCATTGTATTGTAACATCGTAATTATGACTGAGGAGTCTGAAAATCAGGAGAAAAATAGAGCAAATTAGTAGGCAAAATTCAGAATCAACTCAAGCAAGCACAGTAGAAAGAGACACATTCGCCATGACAACTGACAGTCAGTGCAAGGCCCTGTGTTAGGGATGAATTTGTGTAGTATTTATGAGAATTGGGAATTAGTGGAAGAAAGAGATTTCATCAGAAAGTGCTGATGGAGTCTTTAACAGAAACCATTCTTTCAGAAGACTGAGTTTTATGAACAAGCTCATACACTCTTAATCTTGATTGCTGCAGTTAATTAGATGTAGTATTGTGAGGCTGTGGTGGACACTGCCAGGGTAAAAGGCACTGAGAAAAAAAAATTTGATCATGTTAACATAAGCAGGATTCTTTTTGAAATTAAGACATCAAAGTTTTTAATGAGGTGTCAGCAGATTTTTAGTATTTTACCATAACATAGTTATATTCTGTCCATCAAATTTTAGCTCACATTTACTCATGTCATTAAGTCTTGGGCGTTACAGTTACCAGTTGGTCATAGATACTGTACTGAGAGCAAGATTTGGGTTCTTTCTTTCAATTTCTGAATACCTGTAATATTGAGAGGAATGCTCTCCATGTACCTAGAGTATTTGCTTTCATTTTAATTCCGTTTTACACAATGTTTCTATTTCTTAATTCAACATAAAAAGTAAACAGGTCAACAGGAAGCATGAAGAATGGAAGACATTCACTGCAGTGAATGCAGATTTCAAATATTTGGTCGCTCTGTAGTGATCATGATATTAATTGATTTGGGTGAGGGAAGTAGGTAAATACAACAGGAAGGAGTAAGACATTGTGGACCAAAATAAATACGCATGAAAACTAATGAGAGAGGTCACTATTAATGAGGTTGATGGACTGGAAAAAATATGTAACAGTGCTACTGAATTCTCTGAAATTATGAATATATAGCTGCAATGATATTTGGGTGACAGACTGGGTGGAATCTCATATGGCAAGCTGTTCAAACAAAAGCAGGGAAAAATACAGAGAAAGGAAGAAAAGGTGAAATGGTAAGATTACTAGTCTTTTTACCAGGGCTGGTAGTGACAGGACAAGAGGCAATAGTTCTAAACTGAAAGTGAACAGGTTTAGACTGGACATAGGGAAGAAATTTTTTACAATGCAGGTGGTGAGGCACTGGCACAGGCTGCCCAGAGAAGCTGTGGATGCCCCCTCCATGGAAGTGTTCAAGGCCAGGTTGGCTGGGGCTTTGGGAAACCTGGTCTAGTGGAGGGTTTCCCTGCCCATGGCAGGGGAAGCTGGACTAGATGAAGGTCCCATTCAGCCCAAACCATCCTATGATTCTGTGCTTCTAAACAGACAATGTGACCTGCAAAGTTGTATCCTGACAAACAAGATTAATAAAATTGCCAGGGAAGGATCAAAGTGTTTGTTCTGGCTCTGCTATCTTTGGAAGGCAATACAGTGACCAAAATGCAGTAGTTTGTATTTGCCACTTTGAGTTTCTTCTCTAGATGGAGCAGGTGCTACCCTACTGAATCTGTTGCTTTCAGGATGAGATGTCTGGAATCAATACTTCTTGTATTTATCTCACTCTCTTTTTCCTTTTATAAAACACACTTCTTTTTTTTTCTTATGAAGAGCCTTTGTTGTAGCACACAATTTCATTGATGTTTCTTGTTCTTTCATGAGAGAAGTTTTACAAAAGTCCATTTCCTTTGTCTCAGCTAACAGAAAGATTTTTACTTCTATTTTCATATTTATTTTAATTTTATATTTAGGTAATTATTATTACTACTGCTAGTTTTACTGCTGTTACTAGAAATAAAGAAAACTGGAGTACCAGTTGGGCTAAGTAAACTTTTCCAAACTCTGAAACATGAGTCTTCTCAAGACAGTATATGGTGGAGCATGTGACTCTAGAGCTATTTTTATGATATTTCTTCTCACCCTAGAGCTGGCTTAGTATTTAGTTTCAAGATACCTACAGAAATTGTAATTCTGGGATGTTGATTGGTTTCCTGGTGATCAGTTCAGATCTCCTTCTGCTAAGCGTTAGCAGAGATTTTCTCTAAGGTGCTAATTCCTAATTAAATAGATACCATACAGTTCTTCATTTTCAGTATATACATATGCACTATCCTACATACTATGATTTGAAAAACGTGCAGACATGGCACTCCAGGACATGATCTAGTAGGCATGGTGGTGTTAGGTTGACGATTGGACTTAATGATCTCAGAGGTCATTTCCAACCTTAATGGTTCTATGATTCTATCTCAGTACCCTGACCCAGTCTTTCTCTGCCTGTGGGAAACTTTCTGGCTGGATAGACAGAAATTTCTGATATTTGATTCGTGTTCTCTGATCCAGATTGTTGGCATGTGACAAGAGTCAAAACATGACTAGGTTTCTTCAAGCATTTGAGAAGTGTCTCAGAAATGGTTAGAGAAACAAGTGTAGGGAAAGGGTGGGGCTAGGACCTTATTTCTTGAGCAAAGGGAAGATTTAGAGGCCATTTAAACAGGAATCTTGTCATGTTTTTTCTATTCTCATTTAATTCTAATAGTGGGGTCCAATTAGTCAGTTGGGAGTTTATGACGAGCGGTGTATAGGGGCTGGTGTAAACAGAAGCTCAGCTGCAGGAGAAATGCCGACAATGCTTGCTTCTGATTTCAGACTAGGAAGGTCAAGTTATGCCATTTTTTCTTTTTAGGCAAAAAGCAGTTTGAGGCTCAGTTCCAGCAGTGCTTGGCATTGAACTTACATATATCTTCAGATGTTACAATAAGAACTGCTCCAGGGAACATATTTACAGAGTCGAAGACCAGATGATGTCCTAATTTCTCTATCAGGTAAATTTGCTCAGGTTTGTATAATTATAGTGCCACTAAATCAGGCAACAGCTGGATTAAATTATATTTTTTAAGGAATGAAACATCAGTAAAGCTGGACACCCTGTCACTACTTATTAACAGAACTAAAAGCACCTTCTTTTAACTTATACCCTAGCTATCACTGACTAAATTGTAAATCTGAATTTTTCTGAGTTCTTAATATTGAGACAACTATTGCTTAGCAAACAGAGCTTTTCCTTTAGACAAAGAGAAAATAATTAGACAAATATGTAACTCATGTCAAGATCAATTCAGCAAGGAAAGAGAAAACTTTCTACTGGAGCAGGCAAATGGAGATGCCTTTGAGAAGGGAGAAGTGGAATTAGTTAAAGGAGTGTACGTATACCAGTAAATACTGAAAACCAGAGTGAAGAATCAAATCCACTGAACAAGAAGCGTGTGAGGACATTGACAATGGCATGCATGGGTTAAGGTGTAACTTTGGCAAATAACTGTAAGGTAAATTACATGTAAGTGAACCAGCATGCTGAAGCAAAAAGCAATCACTAGAGTACGTGCTGGGGACCATCTCCCTGAGACAGCCAAATGCAGACTGAAGTCAGCGGGCAGCAGAGGGATGTATGCTGGATGAGGATGAGCACACCAGAATACAGATTAGTCACAACAGCCAGCCCAGCAGCAACAAACATGCATTGCTGATGGAAGATAAAGTAGGCAGAAGGTTGAAAGCTAATGTCCTCAGCACAGAGTGATACTAGTGAGTCTACAAGAAAAAAGGAAAAAAAAAAAAGGAAAAGAAGAAAGAAAAAAAGCGCATTAAAATGAGAGGGAACTGTAGTCAAGTAAAATGCTTGTTTTTGGAAGTGCCTGTTTACAGGCGGTCCTTCAAAAATGAGCTGGACCAAAGCCAGCATGGAGACAACATAAATTGGCATAAGTAATGTCTGGATGTAATGTGCAGTTAATTGAGTTTTTCCAATTCCGCATATGCACACTTTGTGAAATAGAGGTGAATCACATATATTTTCTTTGGCCTGGAAAAGTACCTCTTAGTTAGATTGTTTTATTTTGTTTGGTGTGCATTTCTTTCTTGTGTTTTGTTTTGCTGTATGCAAACTGCTGAGCAGAATGACATTTTCTACATAAAGCAGGAGAAAACATTTTGTCTCTGTACCAGGGAGAGTATTAGCCCCCAGATAACTGGTAGGTGAACCAAGTAGTCAGTACATGTCTTTTTATGTGACCTAACTCTAGCCTTTGAATTCCCCTGGTGAGTTCTTACCAACTCTCTTTATCCTATCGCTGTGGTCAAAACAGAAGGAAACAGAACACCTTCTCCAAAGTGGCTCCTCCAAATTGGTAGTGTGACCACCCTTTCTCAAGCCTCATAACCCCCATGTTCATTTGAGAATGAAACTTCTTTTGCTTTCCGTGCTGCTGCTGTTGCCTACCAAAAGGAGATCTCAGAAGCAGTGTTGTCAACTGCGTGGCTGAGACCAATTCTTTCTGTGTCAGGATATTGGTCAATCAGCTTCCACATATGACAGAGAAAAAGTCCCCTTTGCAGTACAGTAGCCTTTAGAGACAAGCTCATGTGGGGATGTATTGCACTACAGCGTATAATAAACCCACCAGCTCTCAGATTTTGAACTCTGATTTCTAGCTGTATCTTTACAGCATATGCAAGACATGGCTTTTTTGATGCTTTCTTCCTATTTTTTTTAAATGTCTCAATACTTGACACAAATTTCCTTGTTCCTTCTTATCATACACTTTGTTTACTCCATTTTTCCATTTTCTTTACCACACCCGTCCCATCTTTCCACAGTTTCCATGTACATTGCACTTCTTGAGCTGCCGGCTGTAAAGAGGACGCATTTTGGACTTCGCTCCCTTCTGTGAGGCTGGTTTGAGCTCTGCATTACACGCAGCCTGAATACTAGTAGCACTGCAGTAGCAGCAGAGCATTTATGCAGCTTGTCACTCAGTAAATGAGACTGAAAAAACCCCCTCAAACCTGTGACCTGCTGTTGCCAAGCTCTGAGTGCACGACTAACTAAAATTTGGAGGCAGCAGTAAGCCCACTTGTCAGACATCTCTGGCTTAGTTGCATGTGCTATTGTAGTGTTCTTTTACCCTCTCAGATCATGGCTTTATCCTTTATGCTGCAATTTTATCTTGCAAAAATCCACAATTTTTCACTCTAAAAATTTTCTCTTTTTCCTATAATGAATAAACTTCCTACCAAGAACGCCATTGGACAGTTTCTTAGGGTCAGTCAACTAAGGAGGGTCTTCAATGAAGCATATATCTCCATGTGAGTGTAGCTCTTCAAGGAACATCAAGGACAGTGTTTTATTTTGTCTCTGTGAATCTGCAATGAGAGAGAGCTGTGACCAGCCATGGAGCTCTGATTCTTTACAAAGCGGTGTTTGGATGCAAAGAAGCTGAGCAAATCAGAAAGTTTCACTAGGGAGAGAGGACCGATGGATTTCAGAAGAGGACTGCTCTTTCTACAGCTTTTGTACCCATCTTGCAAATCCTCAGATTTTGTCAGTGATGCTTGTAATGCAGAGCTGTGAACAGATTTGCAGAGATACCTTTAGCTAGGATCATTTATAACCACATTCAGACCTTTACATTCGCAAGGCTCATGCTGGGATTTGTTCCACCTTATTTATACCACTGTAGACACAGAGAAATAAGTTAATAGGATTTAGGAGCAGAGTCATAGAATCATAGAATGGTTTGGGTTGGAAGGGACCACAAGGATCATCTAGTTCCAAGCCTCCTGCCATGGGCGGGGACACCCTACACTAGACCACGTTGCCCAAAGTCCCATCCAGCCTGGGCTTGAACACTGCCAGGGATGGGGCCATCCACAGCTTCTCTGGGCAACCTGTACCAGGGTCTCACCACCCTCACAGGGAAGAATTTCTTCCTAACGTCCAATCTAAATCTCCCCTCTTCTAGTTTATACCCATTACCCCTTGTCCTGTCGTTACATTCCCTAAGGAACAGCCCCTTGCCGGCTTTTCTGTAGGTGTATTGGAAGGCCACGATTGGGTCTCCCCAGAGCCTTCTCTTCTTTAGGCTGAACAAGCCCAACTCCCTCAGTCTGTCCTCGTAAGAGAGGTGCTTTAGCCCTCTGATCATCTCTGTGGCCCTCCTCTGGTCTTGCTCCAGCAGCTCCATGTCTTTCCTGTACTGAGGACCCCAGAGCTGGATGCAGTACTGCAGGTGGGGTCTCACAGGAGTGGAGTGGANCATGTAGGACCTTGCACTTGGCCTTGTTGAATTGCATGCAATTTGCACTGGCCCTCCTCTCAAGCCTGTCAAGGTCCCTCTGGATGGCATCCCTTCGCTCCAGCGTGTCGACCACACCACACAGCTTAGTGTCATCAGCAAACTTGCTGAAGGTGAACTCGATCCCACTGTCCATATCACTGACAAAGATGTTAAACAGTGCTGGTTCCAGGACTGACCCCTGAGGAACATCACTCGTTACTGATGTCCACTTGGACATTGAACTGTTGACCACAACTCTTATGTACTGCAAAGTCTACAGTAAAGACTACATATGCTTGCATTGCTTTCCTTGCTTGAGAAAGAAAGCATCTTTAACTGCTTTCTTCTTGCACTTACAAAATTTGATACAGCTAGTGAAGTTGGGCATCATTCTTTCTTTCTAATTTTCTCAAACTGGCATAACTGTTTCTTCTGGTGAAGTTTAAAGGGATTAATGGTCATAGCTATGGCAGCAGTGTGGATGTGTGCAGAGACAATCACTGATTGAGGATTGTCCCTATTCCAGGTGGAACAGAAAGAAAATGTGACACTTTGTGGATCTGGAAAAGCAGATTTCCAGTGTTTTTGCTATTACGTGGTGACATCACGGTTCATTGCTGTTGCATGAGTTCTAAGAGCAGTGACTCTCTTAACCTGCTGGGCAGCTTTGCTTCAGCAGCAGTATTTCATTAACCTTCCTGGTGTTATTCTTTCTGATCTCTCATTACAGCGATCACTGTGCAGATTGTTAACTACTTGCCTTTGCAAGCAGAAAACATTATGCGAACTCCCTGGACTTGGTAATGGGAACAGCACGCTAATGTTAATTATAGCAAAGGCATTTGTGAAGCATTTAATGACAGCCTTGTCTATGGGTGCTGGTTTCCCAGTCAATACTGAAGTACAGATCTTTGATAACATCAAAACAAATCTGGTTTTAATACAGTGTCTTCACTCAGAATTAACAGGTGACATTCAGTTATTCCTAGCTAAAATGTGTGGTCAACTTGTCACATAATTTACAGAAAAAAATTTACATTTTCAGTTACATTACCCAAATAACTACTTTTATTTGGCCAGCTTAGCTTACACAGAATAAGACAATGCTAGGGAAAGGAAGGTTTGAAAGTAAAGCTCTGAAAGCAGAAGATTAGTGCTTTAAATCATACTAATTTAAGAAAGATGTTGAATGTATTTTGTAAGACGACTGCAGCTGCAGCCTATATACTTAATTGGGCTTAAATGTGCTTCACAGAAGAGCATCCAATTCCTGACTCCCTCCTGTCCTGGGCAAAAAAGTGATATGTGTAAGTTCCATCCTTAGAACAGGTGACATTAAATTATGTATCTGTCAACTTGATTAAAAGGAAAATATGTTTGTAAACAGATGCTGAAAGATTTTTTTTGTTGGGAAGCTGACCTCAATAATTGCTGCAGAATAAAGTATCTGTGGAACAGTAGCCCACAGCTGTCAGCAGCAAGGACATGATCCAGGCCACACCAGTTGACCAGGGGTAATGGAGAAATTATACGTGTCCCTTTATTACAGGAGTTTTCTTTCCTTTGTCTTTTTTTTTCCCCTCAGAAAAATCATATAAATTGAGAAGAAAATTAGAGATCATTGTAATGGTTTAGAAGATGAGTAAATCAAACCACCTTTAAGCTTTAAAACAAAACGTTACCATGCTGATGTTTCATTAGCAACTCCCTTTTTGGAAATGGTTAGTCCATGGTTCAATGATTTCCACTACTTTGAATTGTATGTGTGCAAGTCACTAGTTTTTAACAATCATATCCTAAATTAGCTGCGAGTCTGCAATAACAAGGAACTGATGCCACGTCTCTGTGATGCAGCCTTTGTGCCTGAGGATGAGGCTGGGGAGATTGGGCTTGAATGGTCCCAAACCATGATGTCAAAAAGACAGCCTTGATACTGCTTGCCCCTTCCCCAAACGGAATCATCTGCTCCTGATGATGCTTATCTTGCCCTAAGTTTGGCAGCCATCCTTCGGGTGGGGAACTGTCCTTCATGTTAGACAGTATGCCCTGTTTGTTTTCTGTCCTTTGCAACTTGTTTTCTGTTTTCTCTTACAGATTCTATGACTGAGTTCCTGTTTATGTGTTTTCTATACAGTGTAAGGATTGGCCTAAGTTCTACTTAAACCCCTTAAAAACTACTTGTTTTTTTTTGCTCCTTGGATGATCATATTGCTTCCTTATATAAAATGCTTATATGGCATCATGGTATTACAAAAGTCCTTATGCTGCTGTTGCTTGCACTGTTTTAGAATGGTTGTAGGTTTTTTTTTTGTTGTTGTTTTGTTTTATAGCAAACTAATATAAATATAATGTAAGTATAGGTTTAAGTGTAGGTATAGGTATGGATGGGTGCCCTCAATTTATTGAGTGCTATAGGACTCAGATTTCACTCCACATTCCTTTAGTAAACTGTTCAGCAAAAATCACAAGGACTGTTTTGAAAGAGTTTAAGCAGAACTGAAAATGTTGAGAAATCAGCAAAGGACAAAGGAGGAGTCAGGAGACTCTGATATGTTTTCTTCTCAATCCTTTCATTTTACAGTAATGTCAGTTCAAAATATTAATTGTTTATTATCACGATCTACAAAATAATGAGGTCAGGTGAAAAAAAGAGAGATCGAAAAGCTGAGGGGTTGGCGGGGGGGAAGGAAGGTGTTTATCTCTTTATGTACCTTCTATGCCGTTTGCATTTACATCTCATACAAAGCTTTTCTCTGCATATCCTTACAATGAACTTGCTTATTTATGCAAATGAAAGCAGAGATTCTACAGAGACAGATATGTCATCTGAAAGCGAGGATTTGAGAAAACCACCAAATTTTGTTAGTAGTAACTAGTAATCAATGGTCAGCCTTACTATTGTTCATTCAGTGGCATAAAATATCCAAGAATGATAGGCCTTACCAAACTGTAAATCTGCTATTTCACTTAACCACAGATCAGGGAAGCTTCAGTCCTGTTTTAATAAGTAAGACACTTCAGCTAACTTTCATGTATCATGAGCACTTCAAGACCACCAGCTCAAATACGTTCTTTTCTGGGGTAAAGTTAATTCTGTGCAGCCTGGTGCTCGTGCAGTGTGGGCTGCCGTTACAGCACCTTCACTAACAACCACCTATTTCTCAGTTTTCCCTCGTGTAAGGAACAGCATAAAAATCCCTCAGAGAATCCGATACGTGCACACACACACGCAGAAGCACACACATGTACACACGTGCACACACTATATACTGTACCGTTGTACAGTAACGTGCAGCAGCGCTTTCTGTCTTCATTCGCTTTTAGTTCTGCTTTTAACTCTGTGAGCTTTCTTTGCTAATGATGCATCTTTGCTAATTAACAATGCATTTTTACTAACGAATAATACATCTGTTTCCATTACCCGTTGTGGAAACCTTGAAGTTTGTTTCTATTTGTTGGCCTCCTGCTGCCTGGGGATATTTCCTCCAATGTCTGCATTTACCGGTGTATTTCTGCTGCTGCTGGGCCTGCTGACACGGTAGTGTCTGGTCACTTTTATCATGGAGAAATTGTGAAATCTATTCTAGGGCCCCCATTTGGTCCTGTCACATCTCCTCACTTGTTGAGAAATTAAGCTATCACTCTATAGCTGTTTCTTTCCACCATTATATTGTTCCCCCCGCAAAGCTGTCTCTTTCAGGTTCGCTTGAGTTTTTGTCACCTTGTGAAGATTCTTCCCGAATTAATCTGATTCTGGCTCCTTAACTCGCTGTCCTCTGTCCTGCATGGTGGTATGACCGTCCCACAAGCACAGTGCTTGGGCTCACAGCAGAGCTCTAAATACAGAAGTAAACACACTCAACAGTGTATGCATTTTTATTCATAATTATTGTTTTATATAACTTAATAATCTCTTCTCTGTCTGGTTCTCCAGACCTCCCTTAATGGTTCTATTTTCAATCCTTTCCCTTGATAAATTCACATTACCATCCAAACCAATATTCCTTCACAAGTTATTACTCAATAATTCATCTACCTTTCCTTTTCTTAGGTCTGGAAAGGATATTAAATTGCTAATTACCTTCTATTGTAGTATTGGAAAATATTTTCTCACAAGTATCAATCTTTTCATGGGAAGAAAGGAAAGTAAGGATACAATTATAATCTCACGTTATTTTCTGATATCAAATCAGAATGATACCTATTTACTACTTTCAGACATCCCATTTGCTCTGAGAAAACTTAATCACATTACTTTATTGAACTGCCCCTACGCTTACCAAGATTGTAGCCCTCAAATCATTCAGTGTTTATGATTCCAGCTGCTTTCACAAATCACAAGCAACGTCCTCTAACAACGCTGGGGTACAAAGTTAACTTCCACAGTTCAACTGAGAAGACTTGCTTCCCATCTTCCTCTTCTTCCACTTGGAAATACTTACTGTAGAAATATTCACAGGGCTTTTTTCTTCTTCTTTTTTTTTGTGTTTTTTTTTTTTTTTTTTTTTTTTTTTTTTTTTTTTTTTTTTTTTTTTTTTTTTTTTTTTTTTTTTTTTTTTTTTGTTGTTGTTGTTGTTTTGTTTTGTTTTGGTTTTTGTTTTGTTTTGTTTTGTTCCTTGGCTAGGGTGTAGCACTGTGTAAGGCTGAGTGGTAATCATGTACTTCACAGGAAACTTATTCCTCACTTTACTTACACTTGGTTGCATCTCCCAAAATACTTAGCACAAGATCAAGAGATTTGCACCCTGCTTGATACAAACCATGAACAAAATGGAGTATGTAACTAGGTGGTTCCACCGTTTGCAGAAAGAGCTTCTCTCTGCTCATTGATCTTCATGATACAAATCAGGTCTTCAGGGCTACCACCACTGAAATGTAAACACCTATTGAAATACAAATGAGCAGCCGCCCAAAGGCTGAGCAACCCTTGTATGTGTCTTATTTTGTAGTTGCATGCAGCATGTGCGCATTTTTCTAACCTTTCCTAAACAGCAGAGACACTTTTCAGTTCAGTTTTCAACTGAGTCTGTCACATATGCTTTGCCTAGCAAACAAAGTGGAATTTAAACATAATTCTGCACACTATAAAATGCCAGCTGGCATAGCAGGGCTATGTTGTTTAATTGGGGGCCTTTCTCACGGGAGCTCTGTTAAGCATGTTCTTGTCTCATTTGATGCATCATGTGGCTACTTTACAGTGCCTTGGGCCTCAGAGCTCAGGAGGCTGGGCCATCCTTCACAAGTGTCGGCAGTATTTTCACTGCCCCAATTATTAGAAGGAGGTCTTTATGTTTCCATAATTTATGAACTGCTTAATCTGTTCTGTGCTTACATAAATGCTCATTAGGAATCTCTACAGGCTGTGCAAAAGATTATTAGTGGTAATTACTCTGGGAAGCCATGTGTCAGCAGCTGCCCCAGGAAGTGACTTGCTTGATCTTTTAATTTAACAGGAAGGAGAACGAGCAATAATACAATATGGAGAGTAGCTACAAGTCTGCACATCTTTCTTCGCGTTCATGTATGTGGTTTTAGGTCCTGTGTGTGGGTGCTTAGTTACACATTGATGAATATTTCTAAGGCAATGCACTTTCCAGTCATGAAGACCATGTTGTGTGGTTTATTAGCTATGGGTTTATGTGGGCTGGGGGACTTTTCACCGTTTGTACCCTCATTACTGCATAGGGTTGGAGTTTAAAATGATTCCTATCATTATTATGTCCAAAGTTAACACCATATTCAAATAAGCATGCCAGCCAACAAATAGACTCTGTGAACAGAGACAGTAACTTCATCCCTGAACTTGTTAAATAGCATAAACTTACTCTGAAGAAGCTCAGCAATGGCAAAAGCAGGTGCATATTAGGAACAGAGAACAGCATGAAATCTTCACTGAACAGCATGAAGTCTTCATTGCCATCCTACATTGGCAATGTATATTCAAAAAAAGCAAGCAATTGAAATGCTGTTGACTTTGAATGTATGAAACAAAAAGACACCACGTTCTTCAGTAATATTTGTGCACTGAAGTTTCTCTTCTGCTTTCACTGCTGCCTTGATCAAAAAGAGAAATCTTTTTTGATCTTATGTGGGCAAGCCTTCTAAGAGTTCACTGCTTTAACTTACACACTCATCAATGCAGTATTCAGGTCAGGTGGATGGCATGTTGGACTTATTGAGTACATCCACACTCTCCTTTTCCCCCTCCCTATCTCAGTTTCTCAATGAATAAAACAAAGTAGTTTTAGCCCTGTTCTAGAGTACTTCCAAATTCATTGGAAAGGCACTATGATTATATTATAGCTATTGCTTGTTAGCATACTGCCACAAAGATTCTGTTCTGTCTTTCTTTTTCTTTTCCTGTTTCCAGCTAGTTCAGGCTGACTCCTTTATCTCTGGAAGTTACCATGGCTTCAAGAATCTTTCTAACACTTTGGTCTATTTATGAAAATTCCTTTTTAAAAGCTGTGACAGTGTGCATGTCCTAGTTGATAAGTATGCTTGTAATTCAGCTCTGCCATTGTCTTACCTGTAGGAGAAGGTTTGCCCATGAACATGTATGGCTCCATCTCTCATAAACTGATCTTTATGATTATACTAATCAGGGAGACTTCTTGTTCTCCTTACTATGACTTTAAGCACCTTTTGAAAATGAACGAGTATGTTTTAGTTGCAGATGTGCTAATAGGGTTCTTTTTGAATAATATGATAATCTTTTTGGATGGATCTTTGCATCTTTCAACAACAAAGGTGAAGATTTTGCGAAAAATGATTGATTAAAACCCTGCAGTGATATGTTTAATTTTCTCATGTGCAGATTACCAGATACAAAACTTCAGCTTTCCTTCTAGAAACCAATAAATATTACTGCTTATGTTCCAACTTATTGATGCTTTCTTTTTAAATATAAATTGTTTTTAAAATCTGGCAAAAGGATCAGTGTTAATCCTGGATGTTTCCATTCCAAGGTTTCCTTTGCTTAGTGATCATGTCAAGTTCTCATTCAACAGCTTCTTTAATGAGATTGAGGATTAATTTGGACAACGTAAGTAAGTTTATGTGTGATTTATGTACATTTCCTGTTAATTAGAGCACCACTTTGGAGACTATAAGGAGAAAAGGATGTCGACGTATGTCAGTTCAGTAGTGGAATATTCTTGGATAGACACCATGACTTAACTAAGTTTTACATGTACTCATCATACAGTGATACAGCAACAGATAGCTTTGGGAAAAAAACAAAGTAAAAATTCTTCTATCAGTCTCTGTTTAAATGTGAAGTAAAATTAACACAGTGAAAATTATAGTGATCACTTTCTAAAGCCTTGTTAAGGTGTTACTAAAGGAGCTAAAATTTGTCCTTTCTGTTAAGCTAATGGTAAAGCAACTTGAGTTTCTTATTCATGTCACAGAAATTTGGAGAAAAAAATACTTAAGAATTCAGTGCAAAAACAGTGTACATCCCTAGGTTTTCCAGACAGACATCCATGACAAAGTTCCCCCTTTTCAGGAAGGGGTTTTCTTTGCTTTGGCCATACTTTGTATGGCAACAGTTCACATTTCTCTTGATCTAAGGAATTATTTTGGCAATTCTTCTTGCAGAAGCTGCCTTTGGAGATGAAAAAGGAGTTTTGCTATCCCTGACAATTGTCTCCTGCTCCTCTAGATTTTCAGCTCAGATGGCCTGCCGAGCGGTGGTTGTACCCTCACAGAGCAAAAGGCACAGCACAAACACAGATCCGGTGCTTCCAAATGAACAGTTATTTTGGTGGGATATACTGTAGAAGTGAAGGAAAAAAACTTTTTGAGAAGTAAGGAGAAGGAGTAATGCAATATTCTCCCAAGGTCTGCACAGTTCCTATTTTCATCACTATAAACCAGGGAGAATTATTTTTAAACAAGGATGAATTACTTTATGTTTTTTTTCCCCTGAATGAGAGGCACCGTGCAATAGCAAGTTCATTGTCATTTCATGGCTCATGAAAAAGTAAAGAAACCTCTACCCCATGACTCAAAGCAGAATGTGGTGAAGAATAGGTTACAAACTACCACTCTAGTGTAACATGTCTGCTAAGAATTTTTATTAAATCAGGCAAAGGTTTTGCCTATTTTTTGGAATTATTAATAGCTTAATAGCTACAGAATTTGACTTCAAACTTTAATTTTACAAACCTTCACTGCTAGGTAATTCTCCATTAATTACATCAGAGACCATTTAGGAGTGAGAACAAAGCTGAGCATAGTAATATTTGGCTGAACAGGCTTCTCCAAAAATTGCTCAGAGAGGCTAAGGTTATCAGGATGAAAACAGCAGCTAAGATCATGTTTTATGGTCTAATTAGAATTTCTTGGTTCTGCAGTCTTGTTTATATGTACAGTTGTGAAAGATTTTTATGCTGTTTTTCCTCTTTCTTTGTTTACAGACTTGGTTAACAAGGTCTTTCTTCTAAGAATAATAACCACAATCTCACAAAAGAATAATAAAATTCTGGCTTTTTGTTCCCTAACCATTAAAAAAGAGAGAACAATTAAAACTAGAGAAATGTCTGATGAAAAAGACAAATAAAAATAAAATTAAAGAGAAACTTAAGAGAGGTGTAGCTGCAGAGTTCTACCAAAAATCCTAGGAAATGAAATCACATATTCTGTAAAAAAGTCAGTGATCATTCTACAAAATTCAGTGAGTAGAAAAAATCAGAGTCCGAGAGAGAGCATTTTTACAAGAGCACTGCACAGCATTATAGCCTTTCAAATTTTATAAATTTCGCTGGCAACACCATTCTTTGAACTGTAAGATTTGATTCAGAAATACTAAAAAACCATGGACTAGAACAAAACCAAAACCAAATCAATGAAACACCCCCTCCCCCCAAAACAAAAATAACAATAAAAACCAACTCCAAAACACACTTGAAGGAAAGGAATGAAAATTACAAGGTATCTGGAAAACATGACCTATAAAGATTAATGGAATGAGATGAAGTTTTTCCGATTATAGAAGAAAAACTAGAGGTTGGAAAAAAAAAGGGACATAACAGCAGTCATGATACCCTTAGAAGCCTGTTTTAAGAAGGAAGAAAAACAAGTCTCTGTGGGAGAAGAAAGTTCAAGTTGCAATAAGGGACATATAAGCTAGGAAAAAAGAATTTCCATATAAGAAGTGATGGAGCACTGAGATAAAAGGGTATATCATCCCCACCACAGGGCACAGTCTCAGGTCTCACAGCCACCTCTCTGGAATGACTGTGATATAGTTCATCCTGCCCAGGGGCAGGTACACCAGCCTGGATGAAATCTGGAAGTTATTTCCAGTCCTCCGGTCACTAACCAGAATTAGATCAGTATGTCCGCATCCAAGATTACTTACTGAGGATGTACAGCAACTATTGTCTCACAAGCACAGACTTCACAGGAATTTTGCAATGGACAGAGGAACAGGGCATTTTGTAATTCTCTGTTCTTCACCAACCGTAAAGGAGTCTCCACCAGTGCCACTCGAGTGTGAGATTCACTTTCCACTTTTCAAAATGTGTCATAAGTACCAGCACTTAAACTCAAGGAACAAAAGTAGCTTCATACTATGTAACAGCCAGAATCTATCTATATTGTAAGGGAAAATATTAACCTGTGTATTCAGAAGAAAAATACCTGTTCAGGATCCTGCTGATTCTTGTGATGCTCACAAAAATCCCCAAAACAGAGCCTTTAAGTAGTATTACCTTCAGGCTTTTTAATCCTTCAAAAACATTGGGTAATATTTTTTAGAGAAAAGACCCATATCAGTTTAAAAAAAGGGCTGCATGCTATAGTCACCCTCTGATGATACCAGACTTCCCTGCAGCACTGCTTCCCAGCAGGTCAACCCCTAGCCTGTACTGGTGCATGGGGTTATTCCTCCCCAGGTACAGGACCCTATACTTGCCCTTGTTGAATTTCATTTGGTTCCTCTCTTCCCAGCTCTCTGGTCTCTCAAGATCTTGCTGAATGGAAACCTTGTGGTGTGTTGCCCACTCCTCCCAGTTTAATCCTACTTGCCATTGTTGACAAACATATTTTAAAAAGACAAGCATTTTGTAAGCGTAGCGCATACCTGTTTGGAAAAATTGACCTGTGGCCTCTAACTTCTGAGCTTGAGAATAATAATTTTAAAAGTGTAGGATTAGATCAAGAGTCTTGTTTCATTTTCAGTAATGAAAACTTTCTTGTGACTGTTGTGTTTATTTGCCTTTTTCTGTTGATATGTTTTAATGTTCAGGTAGTAGTCTCCAGGCGCATAGCTGCTGTGCTGCTTCTTCCGCAGTAAAAAATTTACCATCATCTTTTTTTCCTGTAGTCTTTTAAACTGCCCTGTATGCCCAGAGTGTAATATAGCTTAAATTATGAAGATGTCAGAGCAAAGGTCTGTCCTTCGATTTCAACTTCTGTGGTTATAAACTTGTAAACTGAAACAGGAAAACAACTGGTGCAGTATACAGAGATTTCTTATCTGCTCTTCAGTTTTATAATTTTGTCAAGATAGAATAATTATATCCTATTTACCTGATATTTAACTGGACTTAGTCTCTGCACAGTTAGTGAATATAGGACCGTAACAATTTCAGCTCATTAAGCTCTTCTGGCAAACCTCACCCTGCAACAGAGAGTGATTTGCAAGCAGCTGCTGCTGAATAAAGTAAGTGCTGGTTAATAAAATCAAAATATACTGATGAATAAAAAAATACAATATGGTGAATAAAACATGGCACTGAATAAAAAATGAGGAATAAAATACAAGTTCAACAGTCCTTTTCTTTTTATTGGAATGAAAAAATGTCTTTAACTTCTTTGCAATACTCCCTATTGAGTTTTGCATATAGAAAATTTGCTTGAAAATGGTGAAAATGGTTTTGTTTTGGTTCCCCTCCCCTCCCCTCCCCTCCCCTC
>VWZZ01008277.1:42195-80625 GCA_013399095.1 Psophia crepitans
TCATAGAATCATAGAATGGTTAGTGTTGGAAGGTATCTCAAAAATCATCCCTATGCCGTGGGTAGGGACACCCTCCATGAGACCAGGTAGTCCAAAGCCCCATCCAACCTGGCCTTCGACACTTTGGGGCGGGGCGCAGAGGGGGGGCGGCCTCCACAGCTTCTCTGGGCACCCTGTGCCACTGCCTCACCACCCTCACAGGGAAGAATTTCTTCCTAACATCTAATCTAAATCTCCTCTCTTTTAGTTTAAACCCATCACCCCTTGTCCCATCACTCCCTGTCATTGTAAACAGTCCCTCTCCAGCTTTTCTGTAGCCCCTTTAGATACTGGAAGGTGCTCTAAGGTCTCCCTGTAGCCTTCTCTTCCCGAGGCTGAACAAGCCCAATTCTCTCAGCCTGTCTTCATAGGAGAGATGCTCCAGCACTCTGATCATCTTTGTGGCCCTTCTCTGGACTCACTCCAGCAGCTCCATGTCTTTCTTGCCCTGGGGACCCCAGAGCTGGAGGGGCCTCACAAGAGCGGAGCAGAGGGGCAGAATCCTCTCCCTCGCCCTGCTGGCCACACTGTTTTTGATGCAGTCCAGGACATGGTTGGCCTTCTGGGTTGCTAACGCATATTGTTGGCTCATGTTGAGCTTCTCATCAACCAGCATCCCCAAGTCCTTCTCCTCAGGGAGACCTTGATCCATTCTCCATGCAGCCTGTAGTTATGATGCATTTGTGATACATCATGCATCTCAACTCCATTGACACATGTGGTTTCAGTGTTGTAGTAAAGCCTGTTCTCTCTCAGTCAGTTATCCTGAGCAACCTTAACTCGAGCTTAGAAGACTCTCTCCACCCCGGCGTGTATGTAGTTAGGTCTTTAGACAACTTTCTTGATAGACTGGGGAAATGGACTTGGATCCACTCAGGTGTGAATCCAGTTAAGCTGAAAATAGTCACATTTCTGGTATTACTGTTAGTTTTGTGTCTTTCTTTCTTTCAGTGAAGGCAAATACTGCTAATGCCCTTTCCACATGCTGGTAGATGTGGTAAAAAAGCCTTTCAGGGGAGGTAAACTAAAGAAGCAACAAAGCTGGTCCGTGTTCAGCTGGATCCTAAAGCTCATGATAATTGCCCTGCTGAGAATACTACATTTACATGCAGGGAGTAGGGAACTTCTTTTTTTTTTACAAATAGGTATGTAACTCTTAAGCCTAATTAGGCATCCTTATTTGTATTTAGGATTTTAGCCTTTTTGGAGATTTAAGCTGAGTACCTCTCCTTTTTCGGCTTTTGTTTCTGCTAGGGAAAACTGCAGTTCCTCTGGCACTTCTGGTTACTTAGATTTAGTGTGTCCAAATTGGTATTTTGAGATGAATAGTAGAAAATAGTGAGTAATAACGGGACTATTTCAGTATATCCAACATTTTGAGCAGAAGCAGTTGTGCCTTCCAACCTGCAAACTCTCTGACAGCTCTCCTCAGCTCCCCTGCAGGTCTAAGTCTTCACTATCCAAGACTATACCACTCCAATTACTGATTTTTTCCCCATTTACCGAAAGAGACTCAACATCTTCCATGAAGGACAATTTAGAACAATATTCAAACAGTATTTAATAGGTATAGCAAATGAATTGAACAGGAAAATCTGAAGACAGAGACATTGTTCTGTATTATGGCCTCTTTAATAAGAAATCATTACTATGCAGTCAGCATAGTGTGTTAACGAAAAAAAACAAGCAAAGTAAACCAGCCTGACACTCCTTTGTTGCCTGAACTTAGAGTATTGGTAAACATGTTCTTTTCTTTTCCCTGCCAGAGAATTACCAGCAAAGAAACTGGAGACTCAGAGTTTACATTTCTGGAATAATTATTTCCTGTATTACTTGACTAGGAAATTGCAGGCATGAGGTCACTCTAATTATGCTATTATGTCAAGGAATAACCAAAGAAAATCGTTACAGAGTATTTTTTCTTTTTTTTTAATCCCATGATTAGCTGAGTAGGTGAATTAAAAGCACATTTTTTGTTCAAACATACCATTTCTTCCATTCGAAAAAAAACAACCCAGACATTCATAAGCTAAAACTTAGAAAAAGAGTTTAAGTCTTCCTTGAACTAACAGCTTAATAAGTGGAAACCTTCTTTAGTTTTTACTAAAATACTTTGTGTAAATGTTCTTTTAGGCAAAGTTTGCATTTCTTTTTGCAAATGTATTATTTGCTGGAATACATTTCCTCCACCTAATTAGCAGTGTACTTTCTATTATTGCGTGAATTACAATTAATGAAGAGGTATAAGCATAGTCTGGATGGAGGAAGACATAACCACAACTGTGGAGGATCCTGTCAAGGTCCTCCTAGCCCTTGCAGCTAGCCGGGAGATGTGGCAGCCTAGGAGAAGTGATGTGCAATAAAGATTTGGCATGGCATGTGTCTAGCTCCTAGCAGACATGGTGTATGTGATGACGCAACCTGTTCCTTGGATGATGCCTGTAACAAAACTACAGCTTTTAAGCTAATAGCTGCTGCCAACCTGTTAGACTACATGTTTATGCAACAAGCTTAAAGCATGGACATCTCATAATAAGGTTCAACTGGAATACTTTTTTCAAAATGCAGTTAAACAATCTAGGGTATTGTAGTAGATGAAAGTAAATTTTACAAGATTTATGAGGGAAGTGGGCGAGAAATCCAGAAACATTAACTTCTATTTTCTCAGTTCTGCCTTTCACATTTCTCTGAGAAAAATGTTTCATTTTGCAAAAACCTTACAAAGGGATTGAGGCACAGTGTGACTCTGTAGTGAAGGTGCATATCTCTTGCCTGAATGTGGGATATCTTTATAGGACAACGGTATTTATTTTCTAGAAGAAATGGAATTATCTCTCTGTTTGTTTAAACCTAACACAATGTTCATTGTATTTTGCTGTCTCATTTTGTGTTTGCAGCTAACCATGGATACCTTTATAAGAGAAGTTCACTGTGTGCAAGGTTCTTCCCCTAAAACATTCTGGTTTTATTGGTAACAATGAAAGAAAAAGAAGTCCAGAGGAGTTCTGGACTCACTGAATGTGGAAGATTAAGACCTGAGATGTGCATTATTTTTTAACTCAGCAACTCTTCAGTTTCATTACCTCTCTACCTTTTCTTCATTATAATTTTGGCCAGGATACATATTTCCAAATGCTTTGATAAATGGGGAGGGAGGTTGCTGCCAAACACATGCCCATGCATTTTCAGCCAGCTCGACCTTTCTTTTCTCCACTTTCTTTTTCTTAATCGGGAATATTATTACCATTGTTGTTGTTGCTGTTTCCAAGTATTGTAACATGAGTCTGGGCATACCCAGCTAAAGATTCAACACCGGCACGTTTTCCATGTATGTCATTTCACCTTAAAGATTTGTACAGCTTCGAAATTTCCTATTACTTAACTGAATTCTGCTTTAACTGCCTCTGTAACAATTTTGGACGCAAAACCCCATAGCAAATAATTTCACCTCCAAGTGCGTTATTGAAGTTTTAGCAACTTATATGAGGCTCTGTGGCAGCTGAAGGTGACAAAGTGTGAATGTAAATGCATTGGCACAAGCTGATCTCTGAATGCAGAAACTTAAGATGTCTTTCAATGAAACTAAGTCAAATGTAGTGTTTGTGCTCTTTTCCCTACTATGGAGTATCTTTGCCAACAGTCTGGCCAATTGGCAGAAGAAAGCCTTAAACTAGAAATAACAGGATAGGGAGTGATTCCATAAAGAACATGTAAGGAATTTGGGGATAGAATGGGTGAGCCAACTGTCCAGATTGGTTGTAATAGGAAAGACATAGCAATCAACACAACAGAGCTGAAGTGGGATCCCTCCGAGAGTAGGAACTTAAAGGAAGAATCAGCACGCTTGGGTGTCTGCCTGAAATGGCTCTGCACAAATGCACCCAACACAGTGAATGAACAGGAGTGAGAAGTCTGTGCAGTTACAGGGCCTTGACCTCTCGGAGATCACGGGGACGTGGGATGAAAGGTGACATGACTGAAATCCTGTAATGGAGGGATACAGGATTCTTAGGAAGGACAGTCTGGGAAGGTAATGATGGGGAGTGAGAGAGCAGTGGAATCGCATGGATGTCTGCCTTGGGATGGGTTAGGAGTCAGCTGAGAGCTTTGGAGTAAAGGTTATGGGGCACACCAATGTGAATGCTGCTGTAGACCTCTGATCAGGTAGAAGAAGTGTATGGGGTTTTCAAATAACTGTAAGAAGCCTCATGTTCACAGGCCCTGGTGCTCACAGGGGACTTTAATAACCCCCAAATCTGCCAGAAGGACAATACAGCAAGGCTCAAACAAAAATATTGACATTTGAAGTCTAAATTATCTGTTTAATAGAAAACTAATCTCAATAGCAATAGTATCGTTAAAAACCATTCTAAGAGGAACTGTCTTAGAATGTAGCCCTTTTCTCTGGTGCTTTGCTTTCCCTTCAAATGCTCCCCAGGATACAGATGTCAATGGGTACAATGTGAAGCAAGGGAACTGTAAACTAGTGGTTGTGGTAAGTTGTCAATATCCTTGATTCCTCACTGTGAATTAATGATGGGGGCTTCTTTCTCAGTCTTGGCTCCACTAGGCTTTATTTTTATCAGTTTCTTAGCAAAACCTGATTGGTTTTTATTTGGTTGGTTTGTTTCATATATTTTCTGTAGATACCCATTTGTTCAATCTTTCTGTTTCTGTTTGTTATCTATAAAACTGGCTTTATCTGAAAAACATGAGACTGTACCACCCTGGTGATGACTGTGATCTGTGCTTAAATGCTGGTCCCCCTGGTCCTGTCTCTGCACTCTGCCACATGATGTTCCTGTCTATAGTCATGGACAGTTCAGTCCACACAGAACAAATACTTGTTATCATTATAAACCAAGTAATAATTAAACCAAATCTTGTTCATAGGTACCTGCCTGCATTACAGCTTCTGTCTCAGCTGAAAACGTTAAAACATATCACATCAAGACAAGGCCAGAGGTGTCCTGAGACCCTGCCCTGGCAGTGAAAAAGCTAGTCATGCCAAAATTCATGTTTACTGGGCTGCAACAAGAGAAGTAGTTATGTCTCCAATTTTGCATGCAAAATCAAATAGAGACATGGAAATCACTCAGTCTGAGCAGTAAGGGGCATCCTTTATGAGTCCTGGATTGGACCAAGGGAAATCAGTCTGTGAGATATCTGTCTTTCAGCAGTTTACTTGTTATCTGCTTTTCTTTTTTGCTTTTTTTTTTTACAAAGGGATAAATATAGCCTCCTCCACATTCTCAATAAATGTTATTTCCCATTACATTACTTATTGTACTTGCCTACTGTGAAGCTTAGTGAATTCATGGGGAAATAATTGCACAATAGCATCTTATTTCTAAATACAGTGACAGCTCTGAAGACTAAAAGAAAATTATTGAATGAGAAACTTCTTTCAAGCTGTGGCAAATATCTGAATGCAAATCTAGCTCCTGCAAATAACGTGCCCAGCCTCTCACAGCTTTTTCCATAGTTAATTACCTGAATACTTTTAAGCTGCTCCTTACCCACAAATTCTTTCTTAGTCTTACCAAAAAGCAAGTTTAGCATTACTGCAATTTCAGTAACATCATCTGAGAGTCAGTTGGAGGCTTCATTGTCTTCATTGTAATTGTGGAAGATCATGCTCACACCTCCATTCTCAGGATTTGCCCAAGAATATGTGATTTTATCTGAATACTGATGAGGAGTGAAACAGTAGGTTCTTGATATGCAGATTTCCTAGAGATGATGAACAATTAGCAGTTGACTTACTCTTTTTCAGAGAGAAATTACTGAAGGTACTGAATTTTTAAGACTTTTCTGTGTTGTGTTGAGGAGATGCTTACTCTGTATAGTCATAGGATCAAAGCATAATTCAGGTTAGAAGAGTCCTTGGGAAGGTTGTCTTTCAACCAGTTTCTCAAAGAAAAGTCAGATGCTGTTGCTAATCAAACTAGGTTGCTCAAGGTTTTGTCTAATTACCCATTGAAAAACTCTCAGACTGAACAGCCCACTTAACTGACTGCTGGTCCTCATGGCAGAAAGGTTTCTCCTTATGTCCAGCCCCTACTGGACCTCTGCTCCAGGCTGAACCAGCCCTGACCCTGCAGGTCCCTCTTTGAATGATGACTGATCTAGGTCTGCAGGCCAGGTGGCCTCCTCTGATCCCCTCTGGTTTCTTGATGTCTCTTCTGTACAGGACCCCAGATGGGATGTGGTGCCTGGATGAGGTCTGATGGGTGCTGAGCATAAGACATGTCCCCTGCCTGCCCCTGGCTCTTTGCCATGGGCCCTGCCCACACCAGCTCAGGCCCTGCCCTTGCATGCATCAACTGGTCCCCCATCTTGGTGTCATCTGCAATTTTCACAAGCCTTCTGCCATTACAGGTCACTGACAGAGACATTAAACAGGACAGACCCCATTATAGAGCCCAGTGGTCTGTATTTGTTACTGGTTCACAGGTAAATACAATCCATTAACTGCTACCCCATAAGCTTCATTCATCCAATCAGTTTTTCTCTTGTCTGGTTTTCTATTCAGCCAGACTGTAACATCTTAGTTTAGACACATGACAGTGCGTTATTTGGCAATGTTGACAGTCCTTCCAAAGTCAGAGTAAATAATATCCACTGCTCTCCTTCCATCACATTGAGCAAGCATAACTCACCTTTGGTAAATTCATACTGACTGTTTTCAGTCTGGTTCTACTCCTCTGTGTACCCAGAAATGTGCTTGAAGAGGACTTCGTCTGTGATTTTACCAAGGATCAATGTGAGACTGGCTGGCCTGTGGTTCTTTGGATCATCTCTTTTGCCTTTTTTTAAACGTGGGCACGATTAACTGCCTTTCTCTGATCCTTGGAAATATCTCCTATCTTTCAAAGCTGATAGAGAATGGCATTGCAAAGACATCAGCCAGATTTCAGCACAGTGTGTATGACCTATTGAGACACATGGACTTGTGCGGGTTGAGTTCTCAGAAGCAATACCTGACTCAACACTCCATCTCTGGTGCTTCTCCTCCCCCATGAACCCTTTCATTAAACACAGAAGTTGGGGTAGCTCAGCCCTGCCTGTGTCTACTGTCACTAAAATACCCATCTCTTTCAACAACGGGCCCACATTTTCCTTGTTCACCCTTTTATTACTAATGTAGTCAGAGAAACTGCTTGTTGCCCTTGACATGCACTGCAAGTCTTCAGCTCAGCTATGGCTTTCCTGACACGATTCCTTCATTCTTGGGCAATGAGAATTCCCCCTTTGTACCCTCGTGAACTGGAGTTCTGCCATGAACCAGATGTCTTAATGTCTTCACTTGCTTTCCTGAGCATCAGGATGGATGTTCATGTGACTGGAGGATGCCATCTTTAAAAGACTGCTAACTTTCCTGAGCTCCTCTGCCTTTCAGAGTTTCCTTTCAGAGTTGACCCCACCTCGTAAGTTTTCTGAGCAAGCCTAACACTGCTCACCTGAGGTCCTGGATCTGTGCAACAACTTGCCTTCCACTTGACTACCTCTATTTCAGGCCCCCTACAGTCAAGGTCACTGTTGATTATCACTGCTCTGACTACTTCTTCCTTGTTAGTGAGCAGCAGATGCAGGGCTACCATCACCCCAGACTGGTCCATCCAGCATCTGCGATATTTCTGATACCATTCAGAAAGCTCTTGGATGGCTCATGTCCTGTCATGTTTCCCTTGCAGCAGATGTCAGGGAGGTTGAAGATCCCCAGGAGAACCAGAGGCAGTGATCAGAAGCTTCATCACATGTTTAAAGAAGCTTTATCCACTTCCTCCCTCAAGGTGGTTAGTAACAGCCCCCTGTCACCCCTTTTCCTGCTCTCTTCTCTGGCTGTCACACACTTGCTTTGGCCCACCTGTTGCACATCCTACAGAGAACCTCCAGCTGCTCCTCCACATCATGTGTCACTCGTTCCTTGTTGTCACTGCCTCCCTCTTTGAAAGGCTTCTGCACATACATCACAACATTTTGGACGTCCAAGCTATCCCACCATGTTTGTGTGATCCCAGTGGTGCTGCAGATGTGTGAATGCACACCACGGTCCTTTTTTCTCTGGCCATGGGTGTTTGCATGCATACCATTCAGGTTTTGAGCCCTATTTTGTCGTTCTGGAGGTCTTTTATGTGTGTGTCCACCTGTGCCCTTTGCTACTCACCCTACTAAATATTAGAGGCTCAAGATCTGGGATTAGGTCCAGAGAACATATTTATAATATGTGAAACTTGTGCTGACTCACTTGCTATTAAAAAAGGAAGTGTTAATGTGTTTGTTTCTTTGTTGGTTTTATTGTTGTTTTTTTGTTTGTTTGTTTGTTTTGTTTTGTTCTTTTTCCAGAACAAAATAACATCAGGAAGCTGATGTTAAATCAGATTATTTGGTAAGTCTTTTGGAACAGAAGTTTTCTTGCACAGTGATTTCTTCCAATCCAGGTATAAATCCCTTACTTATTCTGAAAAAAAGAGGTGTAACACATGTGCTTCCTTTTAAAGAAGATGTTTTTCTTTTTAAGTCATAAGATAAAACTTCCTTCAGTTCTCTTGCATATGAATAAACCAGACTGAAACAACAGAGTAAATAACTACAAGTAAAATTCTTAATCTGACTAATGGGAAACAAAGACTGGAACAAATACTCTTTCATCCAGATCTAATCATTATCTCCACCGAAGTGAAGGGATCAGCTGATACATGTAACTTTGAGAGTAACTATGATCATTGAGAGATCCTTGGGAAGTTCTTCTTACCACTGCCATTTACATATGTAGCCCAAAATCTTTACCTGTTTCTCCACAACTGAGGCCTGTAGAATTATAATGACTTTCATCATCTCTTCTGCTTTAGTTGAAGGTTCATCTAATTTAAAGGTTTCTACTGAATTTTTGAAGTTGATGTGGGCTGATGGGTTGCTATAGAACAGAGTGTCTCTGTGGTCTGATTTTATTCCCACTAAAAATTAGTTCAGCAAATCAATTTTCTGATTTAAAGTCATGGATTGATCTAATCCTTATAGGAAAGGATTTGATATGTATAAAATGAAATGATCTTTAGAAATTGATTGTGATCTCAGGCAAAATTCTGTATCTATTATTTTTCTGAGGATCTAGTAGATATTTTACCATTTGTCATTAATCAAGCACCCACATGTTCACAGTAAGCTCAACCTTGTCAAAAAGGTTGCCACCTTCTTGCCCAGAGAAGCTGTGGTTGTCCTGTCTCTGGCAGTGTTCAAGGCCAGGCTGGATGGGGCTTTGGGCAACCTGGTCTAGTGGAGGGTGTCCCTGCCCATGGCAGGGGAGTTGGAACTAGATGTTCCTTGTGGTCCCTTCCAACCCCAACCATTCTATGATTCTATATTTCTATGATTCTAAAAAAAGGCTGAGAATGGGAAGTACAGTTCCCCACACATTGTAGAGGAGGGTAAGAAGAGTAGGAAGGGCAATACTGAGAACAGAATAAACCTATCTAAGAGGAAGAAAATGCTGATACAGATAAAATGATTATAAAATTTCATGAGATTCTGAAACAGTGTTTTGGATTGAGTACTTGGTTTAAAGATGGACTGTGATAGCTTTCTCAGAATTGAAATGTGCTACCTAGAAAATCTCCTCCAAAGTAATGCTGAATACTTTAAAACAATGCTTTTTTAATGAATGTTCCGCCTAGGTGTGACGCTGCTTGTCTTTCTTTAAACATGGTGTAACATCCCTCCTAAAGCAATTTCCTTAGAACAAACTTTTAAATAAATTGCCAAAAATGAAAACACAGGAGTTCACAAACATGGTGCTATCTTCCTTAATGTTTAATGTCTTTTGTTTGCCGCATGTATATATGCTTCTTCATCCATAGATTCTTCTTTTTAAACATAACCTTCTCTCAGCTCTGTGAGTTATAAGCTTTCTTTTAGAGCGATAGATGAACACTCTTGAGCTGTGTCCCACTAGAAATGTGGAAGCAGTTGGTTGGAAAGTGGAAAGTTCTTTTAACGATAATTAGGATGTTTAATCAGATCTCTAGTATCCTTATGGTCGCATAGCCTTTTTCATAGTACTCTCTGGCTAATAACGAGAAGTCACACTTGGGTGTGTTTTAAGAGTACTGAAACTTAACAAGAAGTACACTTATCTTGTGTCTAGCAGCATGATTGTTTCCCAATTTTCTATGGTACTGGTGGAATTCAATATCAGTTCCAAACACCATAGAGCAAATAATGGATTTTATAGTTCAGTTTGGAGCTAAAAATGGGTTTAAAAATTAACTGGATCAAAAGAAAAATCCTTTCATTTCGAATTGTGGTATAAGATTTCAGATTAAAACTGTTTCCTAAGAAGTTCTCCTTTCCCCTTTAAAAGCGCCTAAAGAACAGCACTCAATTGACAAGCCTGATAACTTTCATTTTTAAATATTCTTGTTATTTCATATATTTCTTTTTTTCCTACACTGCACTGCAGCTCTTGAATAGAAATTTTAACACTTTCAGAACTGCAGGTTTAGTGTTTTTCCTATTAGTCAGTATTTATCAGTTGTAAGTTAAAGGACAGATAGTTCTGAAAGTGAAATGACCTTTGCGTAGATATATTCTTTTTCACTGGCCTCTTGGTATTACATGCAACAGGGGAAACATTAGAACAGTCTTTACTGTTTTATTTTCAAGGAGCTGTTAGAAATTGTTCATATTTTCATTGTATCTGCAATATATTTAGTGCTGTTTGCTAAAAGAAAATGATTTTGTGTGTATTTCAGTAGCTAGGGGAAAGCAGAATCTTCTGTGGTTCTACAGGAGTTGTTTAAATTAAATACACAATGTTAAAAAAAATAAAGGAATGTTCAGGGCTACTTCTAGTAAGTAGGCTGTGGGTTTTTTTCACATTTGACCTAGAAACTAAGAATTAACCTCTGAAATTCTGGACCACTTTTTTCTTTTCACTATTGGCAATTAGTACTTTAGGGTTTGTTTTGTTTTGTTTTATTTTTTTTTCTCTCCTGGATCACTTAGTCAATTCATGAACTTAACAATCTTTCTTGTCCTTCTGTCCTTTCACTAGTTTCACCCCCTTGAATTCCATTCTAAACTTGTCCCATGCTTCCTCATTCGGCTCTCCATGAGAGGCTTTTCCTTCAAACACCCTTTAAATCAGGTAGGTATTAAAAGCTAAGATAGTTCATGGAAGGGGAAAAAATGTTTAAGCTGGAACAGACAAAAACAATCCACAGCTGAACACCATGTTCCATACCTCATAATATGACACTGTCAGGTTTTTGTCTTAATTTAGCAAAACAATTTCAGAATGTCAGGTTATGGACCAGGACATGATTATGAAATCACACTAAAAGATGCAATCTAGCCACTCTACCAAAAATGCTGTTGCTATTTTCAGCTGACAGGTCATTCTTCATTTCTCCATCTACAAATGCCCAGCTTAATTTCTGAAGTCAGTACAGTCGCCACATGAACTTGGTATTGGACACATTCCAGACAATTTTTTTTGTCCAATGCAGACTGAAAGTTGTATTTGGGATTGGCTCAAGCATTGCTTTAAAGCACTTTTATAAAGAAACTCTGCTAAATTATAGTTTTGAATTTATGATGCTTTTGAGATTATTGATCACAAGCAATACAACATTTCTTTTTCATGGTGTGAGAGTAACCAAATGATAATGGTGTGTGTCCTGCTCCTGCAAATGAGCCATCCCAGACAGGAATCATTGGTAACTATGCAGGCAAAGGCACAGGATGGTTGTAATGACTGTAATGAGTGATACAAGGGATAATCTTCATTAAACAATTGTCACAGCACTTGCTGTCTGAAGATACATGACTGTTTGACATGTCTACTAATAGGCTCTGACATTTTAATGCTAACTTGCATATCCATCTTAATACGTGTTGTTTTCCTCTTTCCCTGTGTCAAAACAGCAATTAATTCCCAGTCTACTATTGACAACAATGCACTGAGACAAAGTTCTAGCAGTGTTTTATAAAGTGTTGAGTCATTTACAGAAGTAAAAGTGTTCTTGACATTGATTTATACCTGCTTCATGTCCGACCTGCAATTTTCTCATTAAAAAGTGAGCCTTACAGGTTACATGCTATTTTCTCTCTGACTTTTGGTTTGCTACTCTGTGTAAATAGGTTTGCCATGAATATGTCACATTGGGATTTCAAATATCGAGTTAATTTCTGTCTGGATTGGGAAAAGCAGAAGAAGAGAGCATAAGAAAGGAAAAAGACAAATACTGTTGCCAGGTCACTGACACAGGATATTTTTGGTATATAAAGCCACTTCATTTTCCGGATTCTTATATACTTCGAATATGCTTTCCATACATGAATTGCATTAGGCGATATGAATAACATCAATCAAAGGCACTTTCTGATCTTCTTCTATACACTCCCCATAAGAGGATAAAATTTGTCCTCATGTGGACAAAACTTTCTTCTGCCTTTAGCTCTTGGCCTTGATGAGGATACGTGTAAGCTGTTTTATTAGAAGTCCTGGTATTTTCTAATCATAGAAAATGTCCATATGTATTTTTGTTCCTCTCTAATCTTTATAGTAGCCTTTTACTGAAGGTTTTCTGGTTACAAAAGTTCAACCTGCATAAACATGCTCTATGACCTGAATGATAGAGAGCCCTTGAATTCGGTCTGTCAGCTGCCATTGACCAGATCCTCCTTTAAATTACTTTCCTTAGCTATACTTTTCTAAGGAAGCAAAACAAGCATTCTCCTTGCACTTCTAATTATATCTTAAACAAAACAAATTTTAAAAACTCAGGTTCTAAAATGCTGGGCTAGAGCTCAGTTCTTCTGCCATGGGAAGTTTGATCATTGGTTTGAATGAAAGCAGACTAGGAACATGACAGGAAACTGTAGACTAACTCATAGTAACTTCTTCACAGAATGGTAGTTTAGCCTTTCTGGTTGAAAAGCCTTAGTTTGCAACTGAGCTGTTGGAGTGAGTCCAGAGGAGGCAGGAGAAGCAGGATCTCTGATACCAACCACTGCAGCAAAGTATATAATTTCAGCAAGAATATTCCTGAGTTTGTGACTGGGGGATCCTTCTTCCTTGTACTGTGCTACTCTGTAATATTTACCAACTTGCAAGTCCCTGTGAGTGTGTCATATGGCTAATGCTGTTTTAAAGGCAGTTTCTGGCATTTAATACAATGAAGTAAGAGTGTCATTACACAAACAATTTTCAAGAGGATTATCCCTACGGCTCAAAACTTTGAAGTAATCAAATATAGTACCAAACTTCAAACAATAATAAATGTGCACAGAAGTTTGACAGAGAGGCAGTCAGATGCCAATAAACTGAGCAGACAAGCACATTGCTAATGAAACATTATAAGCTGGAGCGTAAGTTGCCTACCTTTAGGGAACCGTTGTAATGCTGATGTATAAACTAATATAGTGCAGAGAAAGGAAAAGAACAGGAACAACAATTAATGGAATGCAGTATATACTTGGTGTCTGAGTTTTGATCAACTTGAAAGACAATTACTTATTCTTAGAAGCATAGAATGGTTTGGGTTAGAAGGGACCACAAGGATCATCTAGTTCCAACCCCCTGCCATGGGCAAGGACACCCTACACTAGACCACGTTGCTCAGAACGCCATCCAACATGGCCTTGAACACTGCCAGGGATGGGGTCTCCACAACCTCTCTGGGAAACCTGTTCCAGTGCCTCACCATGCTCACAGTAAGGAATTTCTTTCTAACGTCCAATCTATATGTCCCCTCTTTTAGTTTAAACTCATTATCCATTGTTCTGTCACTGCACTCCCTAATAAACAGTCCCTCACCAGCTTTCCTATAGGTTCCCTTTAGGTACTGGAAGGCCACAATTAGATCTCCTTGTAGCCTTCTCTTTTCCAGGCTGAACTACCATAGAATATCCCAAGTTGGAAGGGACCCATAAGGATCATCAAGTCCAACTCCTGGTTCCACACAGGACCAGCCCAATCAGAGCAGATGACTGAGAGCATCGTCTAGGCACTTCTTGAACTCAGTCAAGCTCGATGCTGTGACCACCTCCCTGGGGAGCCTGTTCCAGTGCCCTGTCACCCTCTCGGTGAAGAATCTTTTCCTGATATCTAACCTAACCCTCCCCTGATGTGGCTTCATGCCATTCCCACGGGTTCTATTGCTGGTCACCAGAGGGAGGAGGTCAGCACCTGCCCCTTTGCTCCCCCTCATGAGGACGCTGAACAAGCCCAACTCCTTCATTCTGTCCTTGTAGGAGAGGTACTCCAGCCCTATGATCAACTTTGTGGCCTCCTCCAGACTTGTTCCAGCAGCTCCGTGTCTTTCCTGTACTGAGGACTCCAGAGCTAGACACAGTAAGCCAGGTGGAGTCTCGCAAGAGAGGAGTAGACCTCTCCATCTTTTCTGTGGGATTCATAATAAATTCTGAAAAAACAATCTTTAACATCTAAGAATTAGTTGCAGAAGTAGCACGAGCTGTAGGCATGATAGCCATCTCTGCCATGAGTTTGAGGATTACTATTACGAAAGGCTAAAACAGACAACAAGGATGGCTCAATACCTATACAACAATGCTGACTTATCACCAGATTTAATGTTGTAGCCACATGATTTGTCCTCTTGATATTTTTGATGGCTTTCATATGTGGTTATGGTATGGCCTAGAAAAATATTTTTGTCTTCACAGACCTCTGTGTAAAGAAAAAGACATAATGGGCAGTTTTAAATCTCTTTTTCTGTGTTTCATCTTTCTTTGCCTCTTGTGACTTTCTCTAGTGATATGAACAGAAGCTGAGGATCTAACCTTGGGTCATCCAAACACAAAAAGTTGACCTTTTAATGGTAATTTCTGAATTATTCTGTTCCAAACACTTGCCTTCTCTGTCACTCATCCTTCTCAGTGGTTCTGTATGGCTTCCACATACTTTCTGTTAGCTGCAGCTTTTCAAGCTGTAGCTGGCTATATTTCAGTAAAATACATATCACATACCAAAATGTATGTGTAAAGGTAATGCAAAGGCATGCAAACTTTAGGTGTTCATGCCCTGTGTCAGGACGTTACAATACTGATCAGGTCTCTGAGGAACCAGAGGTGTAGGTTCTCCACAGTGAGTTGTCAAGGGATACTGCCATCTGTGAGTACTGGGTTCTTCTTATAAAACCTGAAAATATCCAAACTGTTGGGGGTTGTCTTTGAAAATAAACTTCAGTATTTGAATTGAAGTTATGAGACAGATGTAGGAAAGGGCTTTACTACCAAAGAGGCTTGCACTAGTACCAAAAACTGAGGTCGGGTTTTCTGCAGTAGGGAACAACATCCAGGGTAAAAAACCCAGCTACACCTGGATGATAAAATAAAGGGAAAGGAAGGGGGAGAAATAAATAGATTTCTGTCCAGACTTAATCCAGCCAAGAGTACATCACTGAAGGTATAGAACCTAACCAGATGATTATTGACTAATTAATTTTTTCCTTTATGTATGTTTTCCCGCTATTTAATATTGAAAATTTTGGATCTGCAAATTTATCAGGCATGAATTTACCAAGTAATACAGACTCTTTTGCCCACAGGGCTTTAGCTTTTGAGACTTAGTGTATGCTACATCTATATCTCTTCAAATGTATTGCACCGAAGAAATTCCATCTTTTGACCATTTCTTTCCAATAAATCAAGAATCAGGCAGAAAAACTCCCCTTGTGGGAAAATCTGAATGGCTTTTTTCCTTCTTTTAATAAACTTGTAGAGAGTTACGTAAGAACCAGAGTTGTGTTAAAGGATGTATTGGGTTTGTGTGGCAAGGCTTTGGTAGCAGGAGGAGAGCAGGGTTAGCTTCTGTGAGAAGCTGCTAGAAGCTTCGCCCATGTCTGACAGAGCCAATGCCGACCGACTCCAAGATTGGCCCACCACTGGCCAAAGCCAAGGCCGTCAGTGATGATGGTAGCACCTCTGGGATTAGAGACTTAAGAAGGAAAAAGGAAAAAAAAAAAAGGAGTGGTAGTTTTTGCAGCCAGAGAGAGGAATGAAAAGGTGTGAGAGGAACTACCCCAAAGACAGTAAGTTCAGTGCAGAAGAAGGGAGAGGAGGTGCTCCAGGAACCAGAGCAGAGATTCCCCTGCAGCCCCGGAGAAGATCATGGTGAGACAGGCTGTCCCCCTACAACACATGGAGGTCCATGGTGGAGCAGATATTCTATTCATCTGCAGCCTGTGGATGACCCCATGATGGAGCAGGTGGAGGCACCTGAAGGACACTGTGTCCCTGTGGGAGGCCCGGGCTGGAGCAGGCTCCTTGGCAGGACCTATGGCCCTGTGGAGAGAAGAGCCAATGCTGGAGCACGTTTGCTGGCAGGTCTTGTGACCCTGTGGGGGACCCACACTGGAGCAGTCTGTTCCTGAAGGTCTGCACCCCATGGGAGGAACCCCATGCTGGAGCAGTTGGTGAAGAACTGCAGCCCGTGGGCAGGACTCTTGTTGAAGAAGTTGGTGGAGGACTGTCTTCCGTGGGAGGGACCCCATGCTTGAGCAGGGGCAGAGTGTGAGGAGTCACAGATTCACAGATGCATAGCGGTTGGAAGGGACCTTTGGAGATTATCTAGTCCAACCTCCCCGGTAAAGCAGGATCATCTACAGTACATTGCATAGAATTGCATCCAGGCGGGTCTTGAATATCTCCAGAGAAGGAGACTCCACACCCTCTCTGGGCAGCCTGTGCCAGTGCTCCATCACCCTCACAGTAAAGAAATTTTTCCTCATATGTAGATGGAACTTCCTGTGTTCCAGTTTGTGCCCGTTGCCCCTTGTCCTGTCACTGGGCACCACTGAGAAGAGTCTGGCCCCTTCCTCTGGACACCCACCCTTCAGGCATTTATAAGTGTTGAGTCCTCTCCCTGAGGAGGAAGAAGCAGCAGAGACAGTGTGTCTGACCACAACCCCCATTCCCCATCCCCCTGTGCCACTTTGGGGGGGGGGAGGGAGAAGGGAGGGACATGGGGAGTGAAGCTGAGCCTGGGAAGAAGGGAGGGGTGGGGGGCGGGGTATTAAGATTTGGTTTTATTTCTCATTATTGTACTTTAGTTTTGATTAGTAATAATTTCCCCAAGTTGAGTTTGTTTTTCCCATGACAGTAACTGGTCAGTGATCTCTCCCTGTCCTTATCTCGACCCATGAGCCTTTTGTTCTATTTTCTCCCCCCTGTCCAATTGAAGAGGGGAATGACAGTGAGGCTTTGGTGGGCACCTGGCCTCCAGCCTGGGTCAACCCACCACAAAAGAATATAAAATCTACAAAGCTGTAAAACTTACAAACAGTGTGAACTTCAGGAATGGTTATGAGAAAAGAGCTATGAGTGTAGTAAAAGCAGTTAATGGAGTGCACTGCATAAAAATCAACTTCCTCATAAAAGGCAGTCCGGTGTTATCAATGCTGTGATTTAAATTCTTCAGCTTTGTTTCTGTTTTGAACGCTTTCTCTATTCAGCCTGAAAAAGAGAAGTGTTTTTTACAAGAACAAAGATGAAGGGAAGAGCTGTCCTTAGTGGGAATCTGTGCTAAGATCTGTGTCCTGGTTTCAGCTGAGAGAGTTAATTTTCTTCCCAGCAGCCAGCATGGGGCCGTGTTTTGGGTCTGTGCTGGAAGCAGCGCTGATAGTGCAGAGATGTTTTTGCTGTTGCTGAGCGATGCTCACACAGAGCCAAGGCCTTTGCTGCTTCTCGCCCCGCCCCGCCGGCGGGATGGCTGGGGGTGTGCGGGGAGTTGGGAGGGGACAGCCAGGGCAGCTGACCCCAACTGACCAAAGGGACATTCCACACCATATGGCGTCATGCTCGGTTTATAAGGGGCTTGGGAGGAAGAGGAAGGGGGGGCAGCGGCGTTCGGAGTGATGGCGTTTGCCTTCCCAAGTCACCATTACGCGTGATGGAGCCCTGCTGCCCTGGGGATGGCTGAACCCCTGCCTGCCGTGGGCAGTGGGGAATGAATTCCTTGGTTTGCTTTGCTTGTGCACGCGGCTTTTGCTTCACTTATTAAACTCTTGTATCTGAACCCAGGAGTTTTCTCACTTTCACTCTTCCGATTCTCTCCCCCTTTCCGGTGAGGGGAACTGAGCGCGTGTTTATGTGGTGCCCAGCCAACGGCTGGAGTAAAACCACAACAATCTGTTAAGTGCTTCTAGTTGCTAAATATGGTACAGATTTTATCGTCCTGTTCAAAATGCCCAACTTATGCTGAGTTTAGTTCTTAGATGATAACAAGTCTGGCTGTGAAAGAAGGTAAACTCATTTTTCTTTGTTCTAGGAGTCTGCACAAACATTTTCCATGGGAATGAGAAACATTCATCTTCTCTCATCAAGAATCTGTGGATTCAAACTTTATTTTATGAGAGACCTAGGGCAGTATTTGTTATACTATGAATGAATTAAGCAATTTCAGAGGTTCACTTTAATTTGGATGACAGTCTAGTATTGTGTAGTAGGGAAAGAAAAAGTGATTATTTCATCAACAGAATACCTCTGCATCCTCTTGTCTTTTTAGTCCATATTTTCTTGTTCTGCTCTATGTCAGACATGGATTAAAACCTATCCCTTTCCTCTTCTCAGGTTTTGTATATATTCAGAAAGTCTTCTAGAATATCTCTCCTTGGACTTTTTTCCTATAAAATAAAAAGTCCATTGTAGTCCTTTTTTCCTTCCAGATTTCTGACTGATAAACTTTTATTTGAGCACTTTTGATCAGCTGTTAAACCATCTCCTTTTTGTGCTTCGCAAATTGGGGTCTAGGTTCATCAGATTTCATAAATGCTAAGAGTTTCCTACAAACTCTCTTATGCTCCTAGACTCTACCTGGTTGTGAAATCTACCAGGTTTTTTTTTGTTGTATTTTTGTGTGCATGTATCTTTCAGCTGAAACTTTCCTCTGTGCTGTACGGCTAGCAGGTGAGACTTCCTTGCAGTGTTGGAAAACAAACTTTTAACTCTGATTTGCACACAGCTTTGTTGCTGCCTCCACTTTTTCATCTCAGATGCTCAGGCATTTTTCCTCCAACATCTGTGATGTCAGTATTCCTTGACATAATGGTGGGTATGGTGCGCGTACAGCACCCAAACAGTTCCTGATCTGGGAAATAACCAGTGGTCCTGAATCCATCCTTTCCTGTTTATTTCTATATTTATGGCAAAGGGAGTTCCTGCCAATATATCTAACTTGGGCATACTACTCGCTTTAAAAGTTTGATTCATTGTAATTTTGCTGGTTATGACTGGAGGCTGGCACTTGTAAGTCCAGAATACCACTAAAAAGGCAATATTACTGGAGATGATTTCAAAATGCTGTGTGTAGCTACTGGGTAATAGTGTATCATACATTACTCTCTGTAATGGTAGGACAGTCATATGATCTGCTTATCTTGTAATAAGTGGTTAGAGTACTCAGCTTTAGAAAGAGGCAGTTATTTCACTTTTGTTGGCTGTCTTTCAGTCAATATGTGGCTGTTTCACACGGCAACGCCTTTTAGTTTTACTTCAATAAACATTTTTCCAAACCTACATAAGGATTGACTGTACATTATGGAAGGCAGACAAAATAAATTAGAACATATGATTCAATTTCCAAAGGAGGAGGTGTTCTTCAGACTGAGTCTGAAAGACAGTCTTAGAAAAAAAGAAACAAACACAACAAAGAACTGTTCTCCTTTGGATTCAGAATCTGTATTTGGACTTACATCATTGATTGAAGTGAGAAATCCCTGGCAAACTAATTCCTGGCAAACAAGTAAAAAGTAATTGAATTTTGCATACATTTCTTAGATTTGTTGGCCACAGAATGGGAAAAGAAATCTTGTTCACGTTCTTCCTTCTTATGGATGTGGTCTTAAATTAGTAAGTAACATCTAGACTCCAAGTTTTACTCTCAAGTACCTAAAAATATTTGTGTAAGAGGTAGAACACCTTCAACCAAAGTGAATCTTTTCTGCAATGACAACAAACTCATTTGCAGAGCATCCATGCTTTTGAGTTAAGTGGACTGAAAACACAGGTTTTGAAACCTGCTCACTAACACTTAGGTGCCCACCTTAGTTCTGGACTTTAGAGTGCAGGAGAGAATATAAAAATCGTTACACTCAAAAGAAAACAAGAAATCAAAAAAATCATGATAAATGCCCTGAAAAGGCACATAAGTTTTGGGATGATCAAAATAATTCACTTGCTGTGAAACTGAACTTAAAAATAAGAACTGTGTGTGGAGTTCATTTGGCATCCAACTTTTTCTGCCTCTTTCTCTGTTTGCTCATTTGGGTTTATTTTTTCTTGCTGCTGCACCAGGAAACCAATTATCTGTACTTCACTAGTCCATTATACCTCTCAGCACTTTGCAGTCTTGACCAGAAATGAAGAGGTTGCCCTCTGTGGGGAAAGAGATGAGAAATATTTCTGCTTTTCTCAAGAAAAGGATCAATTCACTGAAGCCTCAGAGGAAATCAGCCACCTCAAGGCACTGTCTGTAGAGGAATTTCTCTCCCTTTGCAGCTGGAGCATCTTTGGGTCTTTAATGACCCTGTATGAGAGCAGTAGTATCTGTTGTGCATTGGGTTTGGCTTCTCAGGGAAGAACATTTAACACAAAATCAATTCTTGAAGGAGATAATCACAGGTTGTTTCCTTGCTCTAGGATCCATTTCCCCAGCTTTCTCCTGACAGCATGGCAGTCTCCTGACATCTGCTCAGCTTGGCTCATGTCATTTTGAGTTTTTCACTCCTGTCTTCAAAGTTTTGCAAAGTTTTCACTACAAATATGTCTGAAAAAATGTACATTGGAAAATGGAATAGAAAACATGCTGAGAATATTTTACATTTTTTTCCCCTTCTTTTATCCTGGGAGTTAAATTAAAGTAAATAACCTAAAACATAACTTGTCTTTTTTCTTTTTTCTTTTTTTTTCTTTTTTCTTTTTCTTTTTCTTTTTCTTTTTCTTTTTCTTTTTCTTTTTCTTTTTCTTTTTCTTTTTTTTCCTTTTCCTTTTCCTTTTCCTTTTCCTTTTCCTTTTCCTTTTCCTTTTCCTTTTCCTTTTCCTTTTCCTTTTCCTTTTCCTTTTCCTTTCTCTTTTTCTTTCTCTTTTTCTTTCTCTTTTTCTTTCTTCTCAATATCCTGTCACAGTATCAGAACCATTACATGCTACAGCAGTGACCTGAAATATCAGCTGATGGTATCACTGCCTTACGTGCTGACCCAATACTTTAAAACTCTACTTTCAGATCCTTAATTGCTCATTCTTTGGCTGCTTGAACTTTTTCTTTCTCTTGCTTTAGCAACAACAGCAAAAATATCAATAAATATTTTTGCCACCTTAATGTATGTGTCTTGGTTATATTTTGATGGTGTACATTACATTTCTTTTTGCAGCTCTTTGACAGTGTGGCATATTATCCTTGGCTACTTAAATGCTTTTAAAAATCTATTTATTGACAAGGCAAAAATAAATGAAACTTTTAGTCTGACACCTGGTACATGAATCTCTACATCTACAAAATTTTACACTCATCATTTCTGTACCTGGATCCATCAGGATGCAGACAGGATTTCTTCCTACTAAGATGCTAGAGATACTGCTCGCTTCTTCAGTTTTCCACAGATTTCCTTTGTGACCCTGGGAAATATTTTTGTGCTATAGTAACAGCACTGGCCTTTTGATGAAAGCACCAGTGTTCTGTCATTTTACAGTAAAGCACAGACAGGCATGGGACTAAAACTGTCACCCTGTCTGCTGACCATGCTTCTCAGGTCTGCCAGAATCACTCTCCTCCCTCAAGTGAGATGAGCTAAGGAAAATGAGCCAGGGATGTTTGAGGGCCCAGGCACCTTAAGCATAAGAAATTCATATCATCTTTGACCATTCAGGCTGCACTGCATCTCTTCCAAGAAGAAACGTCATTTGTTGCCTGAGTAGCTCTAGTGAGGACTAAAATTCATGGTGAAATATTCCAGTGAGGACTGTGGCAAAAGAACAAAATTGAGATTAAGGGAAGAACTTTCAGTAAAAATTACATCTCATTCTGACTATTCTCACTTGCCTAAGGCAGTTCAGATACGATTTTAGAGTGTTACTCTTAGGTTTTAAATAGTATGGACTTTCTGCCCCACGTTATTTTGTGCTCTGTCTATTACTGGTTGGACTTGAGCAATGAATTGTAAAAGGAGGGTCTAAAGGATGCAGACTATTAATATCAGATTGGAAGACTTGTTTGAAAGAGACAATGTACAGCCATTGAATTTTATTTTGTTCAATTATGGGTCAGACTTCAAAACACTTGAGCTACTGAGCTAACCTGGGAGTAGTTCAGGGTAATGCTAATGTGGTCATTATCTTAGGGAACTTTGAAAATGCGTGAAGAGCACTTGAAAATTACTGTCCTGCCAGCTCTTTGGAAAAATTTGGTATTTACATATTCATGATTATAAATGGAAAAAACCAAACAAACTGCACACAAACAAACAAACAAACAAACCAAAACAACAAAAAAAACCCCACAAATAACCCAAAATAACCAAAATACTCAAAACAATGTCCTAAATCACTGTGTGTGTTAGTCAAGGGAAAACAAAGGGAATGAGGTACCTTCAACACAGAGACTGTATATGATGCCTCTACTGCTTTGTATAAATAATATGAATACAGAAATCTTTTTCCTCTCTCTCCAGTTTATCTATTTATAGAAAACAAGAGTAGCCCTTTTTGAACAGAGTTTCAATGTACTTGTAGCAGAAAAGAAAATATAAATCAAGAACTCCTTGAGCTTATCAATAAGAAATGTTCCATATATGTTCATGTGACGTATAACAACCATCAAATATAATGAATAATTATAAGAAGATAACTGTGCCATTGCAGCAAGCCTGTTGTGGTTCAACCCTAGTAGACAGCTAAGTTCCACACAGCTGCTTGCTGAGTGCACGCTGGCCAGATGAGGAAGAGAATCGGATGGAAGGGCAAAAGTGAGAAAAATCATGGGTTGAGATAAAGACAGTTTCATAAAACAAAAGCGACACACACAAGCAAAGCAAAACAACGAATTCATTCCCCACTTAATTAAATAATGTCTTCTTATCTAGGGAACCTGAAGTATTCTAGACCTAAGCCAAAGTAAAAGTGCAAATATTTGCAAAATTTACAGGTGAAGAACGGAAAAAGCTATAACAGGCTTTACTCTGTCAAAGCTACGAACTAAGATCTACCACCTTAGGTATCCAACTGCTTGCTAGGCATTCACTTGCCAGGAATTTTACTTTTCTGCATGCTATAGGTCTCAGGATAAAGGCACCAGAAAAAAACCACAAACAATTATTTGTGAAGAATCTTACCTCTATAATCTGTCTCTCCTTTGAAATCGTCTTCAGGTAGAGACCAGTCTGAAGTTTTTCTGAATATAAAAGCCAGACATACATTGCAGGCAGCAAGATTCAATTCTCTCCTGAACAAAAAAAGAAAGGAAGTAATTTTAGGGGAAGAAAATCTGGCCATTACTCTTTGGCATAACAAATGGTATTTTACTTTCCTAGAAGTATCTCTTCTAGACATGGTGTCACACTCAGTACTTGATGAGCCAAAGAAGAGCTCCTTGTCTCCTGATGTATATGGTCACCCTTTATGAAAAGCATTGCACTGTTACATTTTCATTCATTCACTCATTCCCTATGTTAGTATCACACAGAACAAATAAATGAGATAGGTGAATCTAGCTCATTATTGGTGTTGATTGAAATGAGACAGAATGCTACTTATTTGCTTTGGGAAAACAGGGAGCTGGACAAGTGAATTCTGAAAATCTTACTTCAAAAATATGCCATATCTACAAGTGTGAATAGTTGTGCAAACAATGAGGCTTCTGGAGTGGACAAAAAAGGTTCGTCAGGTTTCAAGATCCCATCATGCTTGAAGATTAATATTTTAAAGTGAAATGCTAAAACATAGAGAGTAATGCAATGAAAAAAACCAAATTAGCATAGACTTTAGGCACTTTATGAGAATGTAGTAACTAACTTTTGACAAAACTGAGGTCTATAGAAAATTTTAAATTAATTTAAAATTTGAGCACTTCAATTTGATAAGAATATCTAGGAATAGTAGCAGCATAGATGGACTTGCATCTGCAGTTTAAGCATTACAGGAAATTCCTGGCTGATTGGCTGTTGCCAACTGTATTTACCATACTTTCTGCAGGTGTTTTTGAGACAGCAGGGTTTGTGGGTTTTTTGAGTTGCAGCCCTGCAGTACTTGTGGCATTTAGACACATTCTCACAGGGCTGGACTGTCAGAGGTGTTCTGATATTCTGTATGTGTTACAAACCCACAATTATGTAGCCTGTCAGAATCAGACCTACTATTTCATGTTTATTGATCTCCTCCTGCAGACATCAAATGTACGGCTTTGAATATGCATTAATCTGTATTATTGAAGCAGCTTAAAACAAAACTCTTTCTCTCATTGGTGAAATGAGTGAGGGTGCCCAGATACCACTGTGCATTTAAAAAACACTCCTATCTGTCGCCTGTGTTTACAAAGTGATAAGGATCTCACTGTGTTAAGAACTATATGATAACAGAGTGGCTTTTTACTGTGAGGGTCTACCTTTTAGGAGGGGAGTCGAGAAGAACGAAACTAAGACAGAGGGAAGGATGTTGGAGAATGTTGATAAAACTCAGGTGGCTCTGCCTCAGGCAAAACAGGCTGAGCAGGGAGAGTTTAACTTAATTTGTTGTCAGTTAACATAAATATTTAATTACTGATTTAGGCACTGAGAAGGAAAGACAAATGAAAAGACAAACATTTAAACCCTCCTCTCCCTTTCCCACGCTCAGTTTCACCCCAGATATTCCTCATGTCGATTCTCACTCCCATAATTTTCCACATAGGTTATGCTCAGTCTTTTAGCTTAAGTTGAAGGAAAGAAAGGTGTAATTCTCATCAGGATATTTTCATGCTCAGAGGTAAATGGGTGAGAAAGAGCACAAGCCATTTCCTCTGAACATTTGCTGTTTATGGGATCACATACAGGCTCTGGGGACGTTTGGTAAAACACTGCACTCCAGTAAGTAAATTCTACAAATTCAGATGTCTGAAGCACAGCCAGGACTCTCTGGCATTAGCTATGTGCTTCTGTAAGTCTAGCATGCAGAATTACTGTTGTTAACATCAGAGCAAATAAACTATTTAAGAATTAGACAAGTTTGATGACAGTATGTAAAAGATATTTTTTTTTAGCAGACAGCATAGCAAATGATGGAAATCACAATGAAAAGTACATATTTTAGGCAAACTAAAATGCAAGGTTGTTGTCTTATTCTGAGATTTAGGTCTTAATTGTATTTGTGGTAGACAATTTGACCTTCTGTCACAAGGAGAAAGAAGTGCTAAAGCCATTGAGAAAGGAAGGACCATAACACATTTTAGCGTGATAAAGCAGTGGTATTTGGTTGCTGGGCTCTTACTATGACTTACAGATAGTCAGCTTTCTGCAGCATGATCAATCTGATTTTAGTTATGAAGCTAATGGAGAGCAATAACCATCCTTAAATAAACAGTACAAAAGGTAAAGTGCTTGCTTATGCAATCTCATGTTTTTGTAGTAGATCTTTCTCTAACCATGAAAGAACAAGGAAAAAGACAATAATTTTATGAGAGCATTTAAAAGAGCTAGGAAAAAATGGATGAACCATGGAGATAGTTCTTTTCCTCTGGTGAGAAATCAGTACAACAATTTTCAGACAAAGATCAAACGTGAAATCACTGGTGTTCTGGATAGCTTAATTTTTTTTAATCTATTCAATTTATTAGCATCAATACCTTGAGCTTTTAACAGTTATTCCGACCTCCTGTTTAGACTAAGGTTTGCTGCTTTTTGGTTTTGTAGGTAATCGCTTGTATGCTAGAGAGTTTGTCTGTTTTGTTCATCTCACGTCCAGTTTTGGGCCCCTCACCACAAGAAAGACATCGAGGCCCTGAAGCGTTTCCAGGGAAGGGCAACGAAACTGGTGAAGGGGCTGGAGCACAGGTCTTATAAGGAGCAGCTGAGGGAACTGGGACTGTTTAGTCTGGAGAAGAGGAGGCTGAGGGGAGACCTTATTGTCCTCTACAACTACCTGAAAGGAGGTTGTGATGAGCTGGGGGTCGGCCTCTTCTTGCAGAAAACTAGCAACAGGACAAGGGGGAATGGCTGCAAGTTGCGCCAGGGGAGGTTTAGGCTGGAGATAAGGAGAAATTTCTTCTTGGAAAGAGTGGTCAGGCATTGGAATGGGTTGCCCAGGGAGGTGGTGGAGTCACTGTCCCTGGGTGTGTTTAAAGAAAGGTTGGATGTGGTACTGAAGGACATGGTTTAGTGGGTAATAGGTGTGTGTGGGGGGGCAGTTGGACTAGATGATCCTTGAGGTCTCTTTCAACTTTAATGATTCTATGATTCTATGATTTCCACTGTTATGGTAATACCTCTCTTTGTGAACATTGTCTCTTTTGAAAGCTTTATTTTTATGTGAACCAGACCTGTTTTTTAGTGGGAGTCCAGCAGAGACAAAAAATTGTCCATCTGGGTAAGTCCCATTACAGAATTGCAGTACTACAGTGTGTTTATACCTGTCTTGTGGAATATTTGATTTCCAAACTATCTGAAAACTGAATAGTTTACACCAACAACACAGTTCTAATATTATCTTATCTATAATCTAAACATAAAGCCTCCTTGAATGCACAGTCTTATTAACCTGTTTACAATGAAACAACATTTTCCTTTAGAACTGAAATCACCATTCAACACAGTAGAAATATTATTAGTCACTTGATGCCTCTTCAGGGAAAGCATAAAATATATCCATTACAAAATATATTAGTTCCACTGTACTTATCTGAAAATTATGACTGTGTTTTGCAATAGTTATAATAACAGAAGATTGGCTCAGTGATCAATTTCTCATTTATTTGGTGTTTATGTTTTTGAAATGATTGCTTCATATGCCATGTATTCTAGATTTTCTAAAGTGTTCTTTGTTTCTTTCTACTTAAATCATTTTTGTTTGTCCTTTCAATGTCTGGTGCCCACAACAAACAGGCAGCTTAAAGGAAGGTGAATAATAACAGGGACAATTGGGTTATTGATTATATATGGGGGATATGCTCTCACATTGTCAGTGGGACTGTTGAGAGACCTGAACCTGACTGAGTAACAAGGAAGTAGGAGCAGCTGAGGGTGAGCTAAGGCCCTGTATATGCTCCTTCATCACTGCCGTCTTTGGGGACGTAGCCTTCTTCCCCACCTGGGAGCACTATATGGCAGATGATTCCCTTGAGTCCCTGGAGTATGTGTGACCTGTTTTGTGCTGCTGTCGTGGTTTTACTCCAGCTGTTGGCTGGGCACCACATAAACGCTCGCTCAGTCCCCCTCATCGGAAAAGGGGGAGAGAATCGGAAGAGCGAAAGTGAGAAAACTCGTGGGTTCAGATACAAGAGTTTAATCAGTGAAGCAAAAGCCACATGCACAAGCAAAGCAAAACAAGGAATTAATTCACCGCTCCCCATGGCAGGCAGGTGTTCGGCCATCCCCAGGACAGCAGGGCTCCATCACGCGTAATGGTTTCTTGGGAAGACAAACGCCATCACTCCGAACACCGCTGCCCCCCCCCTTCTTCTTCCTCCCAAGCCCCTTATAAACCGAGCATGACGTCATATGGTGTGGAATACCCCTTTGGTCAGTTTGGGTCAGGTGTTCTGTCTGTCCCCTCCCAACTCCTTGTGCACCCCCAGCCATCCCGCCAGTGGGACGGTGCGAGAAGCCGAAAAGTCCCTGGCTCTATGTAAACATCGCCCAACAACAGCAAAAACATCTCCACTATCAGCGCTGCTTCCAGCGCAAATCCAAAACACAGCCCCATACTGACTTTCTTGAAGAAAATTAACTCTCTCTCAGCTGAAACCAGGACAGCTGCTCGACCACATTCAGGTCTTCAACAATGCAAGGTCACGAAGGCTTTCCATTCCCTTGTTAAGTTAAAAAAAAAAACACAGCCCACACCGATTTTATGAAGTTTCTGCTTGCTGTTAGCCACAGTCAAAACAAGAACCTTATTTTATATACACTAAAACGTCTTTAAATGTGACACTGTTGAGATACTACAGATAAACTTGGGTGTCATGTTTATAGTCAAGTTATGATGACTATAAAACTAAGAAGCTGAATATATTTTATCCATTTTAGTGAAATATGAGCATTGACATGATTATGTGATGCTCCAGGTAAAACAGTTCAGGATCTGGACTAGGAAAAGTTGTCATAAGTGGTGCAGACATGAGGAAACATTAGTTATTATCACTGGAAGAACTGAGCTAGAATCATAGAATGGTTTGGGTTAGTAGGGACCCTTAAAACCCAAAGTTCCAACCCCGCTGCCATGAGGAGGGACACCCTACACTAGACCACGTTGCCCAAAGCCCCATCCAACCTGGCCTTGAATACTTTCAGGGAGGGGGCAACCACAGCCTCTCTGGGCAACCTGTGCCACGGCCTCACCACCCTCACAGGGAAGAATTTCTTCCTAAGGTCCAATATAAATCCCCTCTCTTCTAGTTTAAACCCATTCCCCCCTGTCCTGTCACTACACTCCCTGATAAACAGCCCCTCTCCAGCTTTCCCGTAGACCCCTTTAGGTACTGGTAGGCCACAATTAGGTCTCCCTGGAGCCTTCTCTTCTCCACGCTGAACAATCCCAACTCTCTCAGCCTGTCCTCGTAGGAGAGATGCTCCAACCCTCTGATTGTCTTCCTGGCCTCCTCTGGACTCGCTCCAGCAGCTCCATGTCTTTCCTGTACTGGGAACCCCAGAGCTGGACACGGTACTGCAGGTGAGGTCTCACGAGAGTGGAGGAGAATCACCTTCCCCAACCTGCTGAACACCCTTATTTTTATACAAACAAAGACACATATAGTCTGGATGAGATGCAGAGACAGGAGAATCACTTCATCCTGATTTTTTGCAGGTCTGCTGATGTATCAGAGTTCTTTTGTGTAAGTTAATTATCCAGGTTACTTACAGGCTAGGGGGGTCCAAATCATACTAAGATGTTGTATGGTACATTTTACTCCAATAAATGGGTATATGCTGTTAATGGTATGGATTGTAAAAACTAATTTATCATATTTTCAAAACTGTAATTTTATACAAAGTGTTACAACGTTTTTTATGTATTATTTTACAAGGCTATTTACAGAAGCTTTATTTCTGGTAAAGTAGAGAAGTGGAGGAATAGAATTTCATAGAATTTTTTTTATCCTATCATATTTGATAATACAATTTAAATGGATAGAGGTGTTTAAAAGTTATTTTTTAAATGTAGGTGTGCAAATGGATTTTAGAAATGGATAAATTCCTAAGTCCAAATATTCAGTTTGGGAATATTGCCAAGCTGAATATTCATTCAGCTAACTCAGTGGAAGAGAACATGGTTGGTGAAGACTCTTGATGGCTGAAAAGCAGGGCCTTAGAAAGCCAGCACTATTTTTTCCATTCAAGATCCATTTTCTGTCCTTCCAATTAGGATGTGTGATGGCTCCTTCTTGCATTCCTCCGGGTGGAATGGGCCCATTTTCAGCACAACAAGTAGTGCATAACCATCAGATTGGCTGGGATGCTCAGGATCCTATGTTCTGCTCTGCAGTCCTGCATTATCCTTGGAGAGATTTGGATCTTATCCTAATATTAATCTTACTATTTTGTTCTATTTCAGGTGTGCCAGTTGTTCATCAGTGTGGAGGGGTCTCAGTAATAGTGCTCTTAATTTTTGTGTAATTCTCATGTTGAGCTGGTCTGGCGTCTCATGATCAATGTCACCTTTAATACCTCCATGGTCTTCCTCAAAGTACTTTCCTCCAGTTTCAGGCTACACACTTTCAGCTGGATTGTGTGAGAATTTGCAACTTTCTCACTTAAGCTTTGGGTTCATATTTCAACTCTCTGCCACTGTTCATAGTTTACTGTTTGCAACCCTGTTTTGATAGATTCAACAGCACTGTTTGTAACACCTTAACAAAAGCAAGATTAGATTTGTTTTAGAAGGCAATCATTAAAAAAAATACACTCAGAAAAAAAAAGTTATAATGGGAAATATCTTGGAATCTTGAGCAGCTAATGTGACACTTTTCTTGTTATGCTAATCATAATTTCCTTTGTTTCTCCCTGATCTTCCACAAACACTTCAAGAGAAGTGCATTATCATCATGTTGAGCAGAGGCCTCTTTGGCTTCATTTAGTGACTCGAAGAATCATGTGAGCAATTCCTGATCATCAGAGGAATTCAGGAAGAGAAGTTTTTTGGATTTTTTTTTTCATGTAATTTGTTTATAATCACCTTCCGCATTCCAAAACATTCTCAGTCCTTCCACTGTCGTGGGAAGAAAGTACATGGTAATGTAGGCTAGCTCCAGGTAGTGTATCCTTGCTGTGTCTCCATAGGATGACTTGTGAGACTATGCTGGGGGGGTAGTTTTGATGGCATAAAGTCAAAACTATTTTCCATCCCTGCTGTCAAGCAATCTTTGCGATTTTTAATATTTCCCGTGTTCAAGGGAAGGTCTGCGTACAATAACTGTCTGGTTTTATTTCCAAAAGAACAAGAGAAGAAATCTTCTGAAGAATGTGAAAGTGTGACAAATGTTTGAATGTGGGTTTGGTTTTTTCTTTGGTTTTTTTTTTTTTTTTCAGGAGAGTTAATGCTCTGCAGGACTCACTGATTTATTTGACTTACTCTAGTTGTAGGACATCTGCCTCCCATCCTTTAGTTTGACAGTTTTTAAAATGGCAAATTGTCTTCTTTTGCTCAGACTCATTTTTAATGGCAGTAGGTCCTGAGAAATTAACACTGCACCACTGTTTATTGTGCTGCTCCCAAATCCTCCATAACTTACATGCTGCAACGTTGTTTCAGCTGTAGGAAAGAATGCCTGTTGAGCAGATTTGTATTGGAAAACCTTCTGCTTAAATCCATAATAATATTGACACCCACAATGGAATTATGAAGAAATATTCTCTTCTTCAAGGCATTTTGGACATGAAAACTTTGTTGTATGTATTAACTACTGTCACATCAGAAGAATATTAGAAGATTTATTGATGAGAAATTGAGAGTAAAAGTGGCAGGAATACATGTGGCAATCAAGATATGTTTGGTTTGATGGGTAAGGCTATATTCATTTCTTCAAGAGGAGAGTCAGCTTTATCAGCAAAAGATTAGCTAAGTGAAAGAACCACTGAGATAATATCTCAGTGTACCTTGATGAGAAAGTCTTCTGAGAATGAACAGCCTCGTAACTAATCATATGCCAGAAGTTTTCACTATTGAAATAAAAGATGTCAATGAAATAGAAAGTCGAAAGTATAACACAGAAAAAAATTAAATCCACCAAGAGCTGTTGGCTTTCCTTAGGATTCATGGTCTCTATGTACATACTGACCTCATTGTTCCAGAATCTTAATTGCACTGCCTTACTGGAATCTGACTACAGGGTCTCATATCTGAGGTGAGGAGTGACTAAAATCAGCTCCTCAGAAACATCTTCAGCTGCGCAAGTGCAGCAGAATACATATTCCCTGCTCTGTCACTGCCTAGCAACAATTTCTCATATAGATTTGTGAGCATTGCTTCATAGATTACTCCTGGGAAGGAACTGTGTGCAACAGGCATGATATGATTGCTTCCATCTCCTATAATTACTCTAATCAGAAGATGGTCAGAGCTTTTAGGCAAAAGGCACTGTGACAGAATTACTGATAATATTTCCCAAACTCTTCCCTTGGTTTTGATTTTCCAGCTGATTAGGTTCAGTGTCTGGCCTTAAGAAAATAGTCTAAAAAGACTGGCAAATCCCGTCTTGAAAGAGAGTGTCTGATCTTTTTCCTACTTTTTATACAGTATGTGCAAACAATTTTTCAACTTCTCTGAAAAAAAAAAATCTATTTCTTTTTTCTATACCTGTTCCAAACCTGACTTTCCTTTCCATTTATTTTGATCAAAGATCAAAGCATGTATATTTTCTGGACAGGGAAGTAAGAACCACCTGCAATTCCATGTTACAACTGTGAACAATCCTCCCCTTTATTGCAGGCACTGAGGTATAACGAGGAATTAAAGTCAGGGAAGTAGTGCCCTGGAAAATGTGAATGCTTAGTGAAGACCCAGGAATCTTCTACAATACCCTACCAGTTTGTGGTTCACGTTGCCATAAACCCTGTATCTAATGTTACTAAAAGTATAAAAGAGGTGACTGTAAGAAAAAATAGCCAAAAGGTTAATTTTGTTAATATGGTAAACAATGAATCTCTAATATTATAGACCTCACAGAAGTGAGTGTTCAGATTTTCAGTTAATACATGTTGGTGGGTTTACTTTTAAATCAATAGGTCTGTGTGCATCAAGTTACCAGTAAGAATCAATTTGTTCTGTGACCTAATTAAAAAGACCTAATTCTCTGATAAATGCAGGAGAAATTTGCAAGGATTTTGTCATCAGTCCATCGATTGCCTTTTCGTTTTTCCTTTAGTGGATATTCTACAATAAAGATTTTATAGAGTATTCAGTCTGAATGTAATTAAAATGCTAGTATATTTCATGTTCCCTTTTTAGTATCAGAGTAAAACTGTAAAACTGCACAGCAGAATACCATTTTAAATCAAGAGCCTTGTTTCCAAATGTGCTGAAAAATTGGCAGAAATTAGAACTTCCCAATGTGAGCAGGGGGAAGCTTACCACTTTTGAAGAGCAGCTCCTAAAATCCTAATATAGAAGTTAAGCAGAAAATACACCAGCCTTAAAATTTTGGTCAACACAATTGAAATGCACTGTGGTTTTGGTCACATGCACAGGTTACTCTGTTCGCAAAGATTATTTTAGTGCTGTCATTCACAAGCAGAGGAGGAAGCTAATGCAACAACGATTCTGCTTAAATGAAGAAGGAAGTGCAGAACTAAACTGTGATAATACTATAACTGTTGTAAAAAGTGGTACTGACAGCTTAATGGAAGTGGTGTGGGGAGCCATTAAGGACTAATTTTCATGCAGCGTGACTCCTGTCCCACCCCGTGGGACTAGAGCTGAGGGAAACTTTGCACTAAAGCTAACAAGCAACTGTGCTGAAAAATAAAGCCTTAGGCTGAGGTTTAGCTCATCGAATTAGGATTGCTAGTAAGCCAGTTACAGGGGAAAGATGCTCAGAGGCCCATCTGGTCAGTGTTGGAATGCTAACACATCCAGTTAATTTACCCTCATTTAGCCTCAGAGGAAAGTTATCCTCCGGCCTGCTTCAGACATTGCGCAAACGAAGGGAGCAGCTGCTGAATCCTGTGGTACTCAACAGCACAAGATGCTGAGCTTTCCCAGTAGGGATTAATTTTAAGAAAATCTAATCATGAGTAAAGATACTTGGTTTGTGAATTTATTGATGCTGTATCTATTCTTCTGTGACTTTAGGTCATTTTTCCTTATGATACTCAGATGTTCATCTGAATCAGATATTCTATTTTTACAAAGTATATTACCCAGAGAGAGAACTTCTTGAGATACTCCACTTCCACTTTTATCCAGTTCATGTTCTACATCTTCATGCTGATGCAGGATTCCTCAAGTGGGCCTCTGAGAAAACTTTTTTAAAAAAATTCTCTCGATGTATTTCAAATAACAGAAGCTGCCTCTTCATATTACCTGATTTAGGTAAATCAGTCAAGTTGAGATTATTTGGAAAACACTAAAGAATGAAAAACTTTAATATTAATTTATTTAGTAAATAATTAATTAATCATTTTGTCTGACAGTAAAAGGATCGATGAGTTTGTGTTGAAACGATGGACTAGGATTCCAGAGATCTGGATTTTAGTACTATGTCTGGTACAGAAAACCAGTTCTGACCTTGGGTTTTTACTCTTTTCATCTGTGCATCTCAGTTCCTATCTGCTTACCTTCAGAAAAGTGAAGAATGAAGGCTTGATTACATGAGATATTCTGTTACCATGGTAATGGGCGCCACAAAAAACCCTGTTATTAAATATTTGAAAAATCTGCAACCACCTCCTCTACCAATTCATCAATAAATCCTATCCCTCCCACTCCATGTTATTTTGCATTAGTATTTTAAGGAAAGGTATGCATATTTCAAATGCTGGGCTTTATGTGAAGCAATTGCATCATCCATATACACTAGCTCACAAAAGGAAAAAACAGTATCTGTGCATTTCATAGAATATTATAGGCATGACTTACTCAGCTATAAACATAACAATATATAAACAGCAATTCTCTATATATCTTTTTTTTTTTTAAGGAAGAAATCCTTAATAAGTAAGGATCAATGATTTCTTATTTCCAAAAAACTAACTCCAGATTTTGTTAACTCTTGTGCATTCAAAGGTATTATTCAAGCTAAATAACATTTGGATAAGGTGTATAAGGAAGAAAAACTGTATTGAAGCATGTGAGATAAAAATTCCCTTTTTTTCTTAGACTATTTCACATGGCTCTGTGCACTGAGGTTTGCATTGGATAGACAGCAATGAAACATCTATAATTCACTTTCAATTTCTATCTGGCAACAGTGGCTAGTGGTTGCAGTAAACCATGTCAGAAGTAACAGCATTTATTTAGCATTAGCAAGCAGCTATCTCTAGTCCTTGAGAGATTAATATAAACCAAATACTACTGTATGATTAAATTAAGATACTGGGTAAATGATACAGGTTGCTATTGACATAAATCTAGCCATTCAGGCAAAAAGAAGTTAGATTAAAGCCATGTCAGGTAACATTGCCATGAGCACAGTGGACGTTTACAACACCTCAGCTTGGCTCTTCAAACTATAACAGCTGCAAAATATTCAATTTATCTCAAAAAAATCTAGTATTAAAGTAATATCTTAATGTCAGAGCAATATGATTGGATCTAGTTGGGTATCATTATTGTTTCAGGACATTCAACTTTCCCAGTAGTATGCAGCTAAATATACATTTGCATAACCATAAGATATTATATTAATTGATCAATGAAAACTCCTTTAGGATTGCTTGGAGAAGAATTACTGGTGTTCTAAAATACAATGTTTACTAAAACCTTTAAAACTATGAAAAATAATGTGTGCTGATTTGATTATAGAAAAAAGCTATCGCACACTTTAATTTGACACTGAATCCTGTAGTCTTAATAAGTGATTAAAACCCCTCCCCCAGATTTTTTATTTTTATTTATTTTTTTCAAGATTGCTCTATCTGTTTTTCCTATTATGCCCAGTCTCAGTAAAAGGTTAAAAATTACAACTGCATCTACAACTTTTCTGGTTTTAGGTCTATGCTTCTTGTTTGCATTTTGCAGTCCTCTTAGTTACTTTGTATTACAAAATCTGAATGTGTTTAGATCACTAGTCAACCTATTTTTTACTTGGTAATGAAAAAACAAGAAAAAGTATTTTTGGCTCTGAACTCTCACATAAGGAAGGAAAAGTCAACAAACCTTTGTTTCTCTTAAAAGATTTCTGAACACACATTAAATACTTCAGATTAGAGATCAAGTTTCCTTTCACTTCAGTCAAGTTTGATACCATCTCCTGTCAGATGTGAAATCTCTTCAGGAGAACATTCGTTGACATCATCTGGGTCTTTTCTAAGACACACATGTGCTGTGTTCAGTGGTAGATCTCCTGGATTACAGAGTGAGAAATCATAGGCAACCTGGAAACCCAAAGTTCACTTCCACTACTATTTGATTATCAGCAGCAGACAGAAACCCAGTACTTTCCCAGTTAAATTTGAAAACATTCAAATATAGATTACAACTTGATAATCTTCTTGCTTTTCTGAAGTTTGTACAACCATCACCTAGAGGTAGAAGTGTCATGGATCTAGATTCAACAGCTCCTCTTCCCAGAGGAAAACAAATCACACAATAACACTAAGAATTTCTGTGCCAGGCAGATACAGAAATACCTGTTTATATAGTGTTGGCTGGTTTACCCATTACTTGTTCCAATTTTCATTTTATGTTTTCCTAACATAGCAATGCCTCCTAATAATTGCAATAAGCTGAAGCAAAGGAAAATCTTGATATCTATGGATAGACTCATACACCTTCATGGACAAATTAAAGTCTCCTTTGAGTACGAGTCTGTTGGGTACTGAAAAGGAAGGGGGAAAAAAAAAAGACATACAATTCACTGACAAAAAAGTCAGAACAAAAAGGAAGATATGAGAAAATAACCTGTGTTTTCCATGGATATTTCAGAGCTAATAAATATTTATAATACGCCTGAAACTGGCCACTCAGTATTACCTGTACAAAAGAAAAATTTATTTGACTGAACCAGTGTGCCCTTGTGGCCAATAAGGCCAATGGTACCTGGGGTGCATTAAGAAGAGCAGAGTAAGCAGGTCGAGGGAAGTTCTCCTGCCTCTCTACTCTGCCCTGGTGAGACCACATCTGGAGTTCTGTGTCCAGTTCTGGGCTTTCCAGTTCAAGAAAGACAGGGAACTACTGGGGAGAGTTGAGTGGAGGGCTACAAAGGTGATTAGGGGAGCGGAGCATCTGTCTTATGAGGAAAGACTGAGAGAGCTGGAGCTCTTTAACCTGGAGATCTTATCAACATTTATAAATATCTAACAGGTCAATGTCAAGAGGATGAGGCCAGACTCTTCTCAGCGGTTCCCAGTGACAGGACAAGGAGCAATGGGCACAAAGTGAAACACAGAAATTGCCATGTTCTTGCTAAATTCTAAAGAAACATTCAATTCCCTGAAAAAATGCATGTAAAAAGAACAAGATACAGTTGTGACTTTGCAGCTACTTGGTCAGCTGACAGACATTCTCAGATATATTCTTGTCTCACAACCTACTGAGGCTCATTTCATCATGTCTAGACAACTCTCAAATCAAAAAATCAGTTTCTCACTTCCAGCCTATTTCTGAAATAGTATTTCAGTTTATTATCTTTCACATATGAAGTTAATTGTTGTCACATTTGTCAGTTACCATTTATTAAACGGCCTATATTCTCCATGAAAACCTCAAATGTCAGCTCTTCACTACAAGGTTTTTAGCATCTCAAGCAATGGTAGCAAAAGACAAACAGAAACGCCAAAAGATTTTTTAGTAACCTGAAACCTGTTGACTGCCTCTTTGTTAACTAAAATAATGAGTAGCTAGAATGGTATTTTGATCAGGTTTAACCAAGCTGTTTGAATCAAGCAAACCACTATAAAGCCATTTACTTTAAAGGCAACGCTTCTAATGCTTCACACCGACTCTGAGAAATACAGATTATCAGTTCTTTCCATCTCTCTGAACCAGGCAGGGCCGGGCAAACACGGGCGATGGCTCCGGGACAGGCACCGAGAGCTGCCGACAGCAGCCCCCAAAGCACCACCCAGCACCACGAGAAGCCTCGCTCACTCCTCCACACCTCGCACGCACGCACGCTCGGCAGGAGTCCAGGCACGAGCCAGGCTGAGCCGGCCTCTGCCGGCGCCCCAGGATAAGCAGCCAGCGATGTGAGGTCACAGTCCATCTATTGCTGACGTCACAGTTCACCACTTGCTGACGTCACAGTTCACCACTTGCTGACGTCAGCCTCACCCACCTGGTGATGTCACAATGGGACATCCACTGATTCTCAGGCAGAGCTTTGGAAAGAGGGAAGATTTGCATGGCTTTGAGGAGCGGAGAACTAGGAAATGGACTGGCAAGGTCAATGCGTAAAGGAATTCATGGAAATAATTCCTGTCTCAGTTTCGGAATCTAAACTTAGAAATGACTGCAGAGGACAGAACACGTACGTCCTGTTTAGGAAAGACAGGCCAGCAAGGTGAGGTGGTGGAGTTGCTCTTTATGTGAGAGAACAACTGGAACGTACTGAGCTCCACACAGGGGTTGATGAAGAACAAGTTGAGAGCTTGTGGGTGAGGATTAAGGGGCAGGTTAATATGGGGGCACTCTGGTGGGAGTTTACTACAGGCACCTTGTCCTGGTTTTAACCCAGTCAGCAGCTGAGCACCACGCAGACGCTCGCTCAGTCCCCCTCATCGGAAAGGGGGAGAGAATCAGAAGAGTGAAACTGAGAAAACTCGTGGGTTCAGATACAACAGTTTAATAAGTGAAGCAAAAGCCGCGTGCACAAGCAAAGCAAATCAAGGAATTCATTCCCCACTCTCCAAGGGAGTAAAGCAGGGCTCCATCACGCGTAATGATTACTTGGGAAGTAACGCCGTCACTCCGAACGCTGCTGCCCCCCTTCGTCTCCCCCCCAAGCACCTTGCAAACCAAGCATGATGTCACATGGTATGGAATATCCCCATGGTCAGTTTGGATCAGATATCCTGTCTGTCCCCTCCCAAC
>VWZZ01008278.1:0-16312 GCA_013399095.1 Psophia crepitans
CTGTGATTCTGTGATTCTGTTCCAACCAGCTCTGCAATGGATCAACTGCTGGACTGAGCTGAGCCTGCCAGTGAAGTTGGTGCTGCCTCTGTGAAAACATATTTAAGAAAGGGCAAGAACAGGGGGGAGTGAGGGAAAAAGTGTGAGGAACAGCCCTGCCAACACCAAGGTTGGAGAAGAATGAGGGGAGCAGCTGTTGCTCAGCTGCCTGTGGAGGACCCCACACCAAAGCAGANTGTGGAGGACCCCACACCAAAGAGAATGGACATTCCCTGAGGAACTGTAGCCTGTGGAGAGCCCACACTGGGGCATGGGAAAAGGAAAAGTGAGTGGAAGAGAGAAACTGACTGTTAAGCCCACCATCCCCTATGTGCTGCTTGGGATGGCGGTGGAGAAGCTGGAAGTGAAGGAGGGAAGTTGGGGATGGGAAAGGGGGAGGGAAAGGTGTTTTAGTGTCTGTCTTTTTGTTTCTTACTACTCAATTCTATTTTAATTGGCAGTGAATTAAATTAATTCTCTCCAAGTCTATTTTGCTTGCAATAGTAATTGGTAAGCGATCTCGCTGTTTTTATCTTGATCCATGACCGTTCTCATCCTGTTTTCTCTGCCTGTCTGGTGGGGAGTGAGTGAGTGGCTGGGTGGGTGTTTGTCTGTTGGCGAGGGTTAACCCACCAGAAGCCTGCACCCATGGCCAGCAGCTCTGCAGATAGAAACTTGGGTGGTTAAAGAAGCAGAGCAGCACAGAGCTGAGTGGTAAGCAAATCTTCAGCTGGCTTGATATATTTGCCCTATATTGTGGAACAGTTCAGATTTTTAATCCATAAGAGTTCAAAAGAAATATGACTGTACTATCTCGCAAAGGCAATAAACTGTTCTCAAACAGGAGTAGCATGACATGTTAAACTTCTAGTAGAGACTATGCATATTTTGTGTAGATAGATATGAAAACGTCAAGTTTTGGAAGTCCTCAAATTAGACAGAGGAGATAGCGGCTCAGTTATGTTCTATTTCATATATATTCAAATACAATTGTATTTCATACATTAAAAGCACGAACCAAGCAGTGCCTACATAAATAATGTTTTGTCCAAATATCTTTAATGACTGTTGTTTTGTTCTGACCTCATACTTTTCAAGGCTACATACAAGTATTTATAAAAGCATGTAGTCCCATACTGAAATGAACAAGTATTCAGCTCTCTCAAACATTCATTTTAACTCAGTTTAGATACTTCATATTTTTTTTTTCTGTCATGGTACACATTTATTACTCTTAAAAGACAATACTTGGCATCAACAAAGAAAATTTTACTCAAGTCACGAGTGCATTTATGAATTCATATTCAGATGCTTCCATAGTAATCAGGAAAGAATAATAATCGATAGAATTTATATATGAAATATCATAGAATCATAGAATGGTTAGGGTTGGAAGAGAGCTCAGAGATCATCCAGTTCCAACCCCACTGCCATGGGCAGGGACACCCTCCCTTAGGTGAGGTTGCCCAAAGCCCCATCCAACCTGGCCTTGAACACTTCCAGGGAGGGGACACCCACAACTTTTCTGGGCAACCTATGCCAGTGCCTCACCACCTTCTGTCATAGTGAAAAATTTCTTCCTAATGTCCAATCTAAATCTCCCCTTTTTTAGTTTAAACCCATTATCCCTCACTCTATCACTACATCTGGTTGTTCCTCATTAGTTTGTGTTGAGTTAAATATGGATTTACATTTTTAACTATATGCAGTTATTTCTCTCTGCATTTGACACAACTACTTTGCAAACAGTCTAAAATGGACATAAATGGACCAAAACGAATATTTTGCATAGGAGTAACTTTATTTTCTGGCTGACTTGTACCAGAAATCTGTTTTGTACATGTTCTATGGCTTGTATAAAATGCACAAAGTAATGAGGCTCATCATTATCATGCTATTGTCATTTCAAAGCATTGAAATGCAAAAATTAGCATTATCATTAGTTCCACAAGTTTTTTCCACATAATGAAAACAATTAATCAGTATAAACTGAATGTTTCAAGTCACTGGCAAGGAATGAATTCATAGACGCCTTGCAAGTAATACTTGCACAATTTTTTTGCTTCCTACATTATGCAGGTATTAAGATTTTGGATGTCAGTTCTGGTGTCCAGTTATAAAAAATGAAAGGAAAATAGAGCTCATTCAAGCCATTTGCTTACCCTAAAGCAGGATCCAGGTTTGAACATATTTAGACATTTTAAAGGGTGATTTATATAGCTCCGGAAAATCATGGTTTCTCTAGGATATGTATTTCTATGTTCCCGTTCTTTATGGAGTTAAACATGTTTGACTTTTCATAGGCTTGAAAGCAGTTTATCCACTGACTCTTGAAAGTTCATTATGTTCTTTCCTCATTCTTCTCCCTATGTTTATCAGGCATTGTTCATTCAGTCTTTCTTCAACAATGTCTTATAAGCTTCTGATTGTTAATGTTTCTCTCTCCTGACTACCTCTGGCTGATGCCTGAAACTAACTGCAGCACTTTAAATGATGCTTACTAACGTGAGAGAAAAAGATTACTTTTTATGTTACAGATGTAGCATGAGATCTCCCTCCTGTGCAAGATGACATTTCAACTTCTGTTCGGTTTGTATGTACTAAATTCCCAGGTTGGCTCTGAACTGCTGTTGCCTGGCTGGTTACTCCCCACTGTACGTAGGCGGTTTGTTTCTTTTTCTCAGGTGTGGAGTGTTGCATGTTCTGAGTTCTGCCCTGGTTCCTCCTTGCATGCCACTCCTCTGACTGGTCTGTGTTGGACTCCGTTCTAGTCCTCTCTTCTAGTGCTTCCGAGGGCTTCACTTCATCTGCCACTTTCATAAGTATTCCTTTTATTCTACCATTCACAAAAGTAACAGTAAAAATAGATCCTTGCCTTGCAGAACGACTCTTGATATAGCCCTCCCTTTTGACAGGCAACTACTAATAACCGCTTTCCAACTACAACTTTCAGCTGGTTTACACCCCTTTCATCTGCACCATACTTTTCTAGGTTGTTTATCAGAACGTCACATCAAAAGAATTAGGAAAGTCAAGGTATGACATCTGCTGCTTTTCCTCTCTCTTAGGGTCTCCTATTGTGTTGGAGAGGGAGATTAGATTGGCTGACAGTATATGTTCATGATAAATCCATGCTGACATCTCCTCATCTCTTTCTGTTTCACTGTGTACTTAAGGCAGTTTGTTCTAGTATTTTTTATTTTTTAGGAATCAATTTCAGGCAAGAGGTCTACAAATGTAAGCACTTAGTTCTTACCTTTTAAAGCTGAGAAGTATGATGCCTCTTTTATTTTCTGAAATTTCAAATGTCCTTTAGAATTTCTCCAAGATGAACTGCTAAAGGCTCCCACTTTATACCAACCGTCTGGGGATCTTGGGTCTGCATCAGCCTAAACAGACTTAGAAGTACATAACCTATTTAACTACTCTCTAGACTACTGCTTTCTTCTTCTTACCTGTTCTTACTGCTTGGTATTATGAATTTTTTTTTTTAAATTACTGATGAAATATTTATAAATAGATATATAGCTGTAATATGCAAAGACGGTCTCATCATAGTTGTTTTTCTCAGCTTTCAGGTACTTTATTTCAGTTTTCTTATTAATAGTCCATTCTTCAAATGAACATGATTTACAGAGAATAATAAACTCTTACGATGTATATAAAATAAGCTTATGAAGGCATTTAGTCATATAGAATTTGCATAGAATATTACCCTTTGCTTGAACTGTAGTAATTGTTTGTACAAGAGTTAAAACCAGTTTAAAAGATTTGCATCATCCATATATTCCTCAGGTGACTGATGCATTTGTCTAAAGATATTCAGTTTTATTAGATAGGAACTGGTTATTGTTTGCCAGGTAGTTTGATTTCCTTTTAGAAGAAGTCATAATCTCAAGAGAAAAGGCATTTATTGGTGAATTTACGTTAAGACATTCTCTGATTCAGTCATATGCAACACATATATTACATCCACTTGACAGTATTCATTATTGTAAATAATTAAAAATATTTTCTGAGAGACTCACAAAAACATAAACCAGACAATTTTCCCAGATCATGTTATCCAACTGTATCCTGAATTTAGGATTGAAAATGTATGAAGTACAGTTGAGTGTTTAAAGATGACAGTTATTTATGTTAACCAGTTACGAAGATAGGAAAGTAGTCTGGATTCATGCTAGAAACAATGTGATTTTAAAAAAAGAATACGCAAAATTGTTTGCAGTCTTGGAGCTGTAAGAATAAATGGCATTTCATCTAAAAATATAAGACAAGCAATTATTTAATCCAAAGTTAACATCCTCATCTGAGCATGGACCAGAATAGAGTCAAGAGTACTTTTCTTAATTCCTGATTGTGGAAGATTGTTTGAACCCAGGTTACAGAAGTAAATGTTGATATTTATTTAATATTAATTTAAGATTGATCTCCCTTATCATTTACAAATACATTTTTAATAATTTTGCAGCAGCAGTCTCTCTGAAAATAGTACTTGTGTACACCACTAGGATGTTTGAATACTAAGGCCTAACCTGAAGTAGGGCATCTTCATCTAAGATATGATCTGAGTGAAATGGAGGGACCTGTGTTCAAATTCACAAAATCAAATGGTAAATTCTGCTTCGAGGGAAATAAACAGGGATTTCTCCCCGTCTTGAGCTCTCCCCACCCCCGATATATCTGTGCTGCTACTTGTGCACAGCTCCTTGAAAGGCTTCACTGGAGTGATGTCAAGTGATAGGCTTAGCTGAAACTGCTGGTTTTAAAGCATAATACAGTTTCAGATGCATATGGAATTCAAGTGGTTTGCATTCAAAGCAGTTGATTAGGAGCTCATGAGGCAGTCTTACTGTTGCAATAATACTTGCATTTATTGTACGTTGCAGCAGGGGTTAACTTAATCCCACACACATCGCTGACCAGATCTGACAGTCTATTCAGAGGTGCGAAGCAGTGTGTAGCACTGTGAGAGGGCAAATAGATTCAAAGAAATATATCACTTTTAAATCTTCTGCTTAATGTGTTCTCTTTTCCAGTGAATTCATATCTATGTAAAGGTAACATAAGGAGTCTTTTTTTCCTGAATTGTTCTGAAGAGCTGTTCAGCTACGGTCTGGCAGTATTAAGTTACAAAGTAGACATCTTTCTTACCCCAGTGATTTTGCATCACACCTTTATTTTGCAAGTTAGTCAATACAAATACATCTTTTGGATCTTAATTCTACAGAGTTTCATTCTGCTGCATTTGCTAGTGACAGGCATTGATAATATAATCACATATCATAACTGTAAACTAGGTATAGGAAGAGTATAAATGCTATGAAATAAATTTGATAATCATGTGGTAGACAGTATAAGGGGCTGCTAATCCTTTAAAATACAGTTTTATTAAACCTGAGAATAATGAGAAATGGTCAAATTGCTATATGATTATTGCTGTAAACTATATATTTCTACCCTATCTAAGTATATGTTTAGAATTACAGAGTCACATAGGTTGAAAAGGACCTTCACACGTCATGTAGTCCAAGCAGCTAGACTACAAAGCAGTTAGAGCAGGCTTGTGGCCTTGATGTTATTTTACCTATCAAGTTAACCCACTGGCACTTTACTCATCCCTCCTATTTTTACTGGTAGGGCTTGTTCTCTGGCCCCTGGGGTTCCTGAGACTCCAAGCAGAGTTTCTGGCAGTGAAGGTGTACTCACAGTATGGGAAGAAAGAGTTAGGGATCATTTAACTGCCTTGGAGGTGTGCAAATCTGTGGGACTACCTGGGAGACATCCAAGGGTGCTGAAGATTCTTGATGATGTCCTTGTGAGGCTGCTGTCTTTCATCTTCAAAAGGTCATGGTAAGGAGGGAGCTTCCAGATGGGTAAAAACAGGCAGACATCACACCCGCCTTAAAGAAGGGCAAGAATGGGGAACAAGGTAGCTACAAGCCAATCAGCCTCACCTCAGTCTGTGTGAGGTTTATGGAGCAAATCCTCTTAGAAGCTGTTTCTAAACACAAAAAAGAGAAGAAGATGCTTGGATGTAAGCGTTTATCAAGGACAAATCCATGATGACAGGATGGAGTGCACTGTCAGCAAGCTTGTGGACAACATCAGATTGAGTGGAGCAATCACTAAAGTATAGAGCAGGGCTGCTCTTCGGAGGAATCTGGACAGATTGGAGACCATATCTGGAGTACTGCACCGAGTTTTCGGGCTCCCCAGTGCAAGAAGGGTATTTACATTCTGGACTGCGTCCAGGGGCAGTCACCAAGATGGCTGAGGGCTGGCGCACAGGGTATGTTGGGAGAGTCTTGGGGGAACTGGGTTTGTTCAGTCTCAAGGAGAGAAGGCTCAGAGGAGACTTTATTGCTGCTTACTGCCATCTCACTGGAGGATGGAGAGGAGATGGAGCCAGGTTTTTTGCAGAGGTGCACAGTGAATAAGACAAAGAGCAATGGACATAAGTGGGAACATAGGAAATTCTATTTAGATTAGGATTTTTTCTTTTATAACAGTGATGATCAAATGCTGTAAAAGGGTATGTGATGTTCAAGACTTGGCTAGTCATGGCTGGGAGAAATGGCACAAAAATCCTTGTTATTTTTATACATAAAAGTTTTTGAACATCTGCAGGAAAAAAGTCAACAATGCTTATAATGCCATTGATTATCTGTGCTTAACACTGTGCTTTATTTAGCAAAAAATAGAATGATTCAATAATGGGTCATAAGTTCCAAGCTAATTGATCTTCTTTCATCCAATGAGATTACTTTAAACAGTAATCAGTTCTAGCTGTACTTTGGGTATCCAAGTAAAAGCATTGAACCCTATGTCTTAAATCATCACAGACCATGTATAAGCAGAGTTGTACAAAAAAAAATTGTAACTTTAGTCATTCCATGGCACAGAGAAAGTAACACTGAAAAAATGAGAATTCTTAATGCTACATGATACTACTATGGGGAAAGACCAATTGAGCAGAAAAGTTTATTTTTGAAACAACACTTTCTATCCTGAACACCACAGGCAGCTTCACAAGTATAAATTATCTCTCCACTAATGAGCTTCAGGGTCACACTTTACTTGAAATTCTAAATCCATGTCATTATTCTAAAATGTGTTAGTGAAGAAAGATTCATTTGCTATGTAGTGAAGGAGCTTTTAGGGATTGCTTTTAAGTGACTTTGATTAACACCAACAAGAGCTTAAAATACTTCAGTGTCAGAACTTTTCATGAAGGTTTAAGATTTCCCTAAATGGATCAAGGGAGAAAAGAATCAGAAAACCATAGCAGCTATGGGGTGATTGTGTAAATTAAAAGAACTGCAAACCTATAATTAATAGAATCATAATCTGTTACAGAATTCTTATAAAATGATAATAATAATTATGTACTTTTAATCCATTCTGAATAAAATGGTCTATTAGGCAGACATGTTTATATTTACACACACATATATGTGTGCGTATATCTGTATCTTTGTATATATAATTTCTGAACTTTTGATGTGACTTCAAAAAGTTAAAATCTAGCAAAGGAATTAATGAAGGCACATTGGTGAACATCAAGTTCATTGAATGTCAAATTGTATTATTTCCCTAATGTTAAAATAGTACTTAATAGCCTTTGATGCAGCAAAATAAAATAGATGTTTTCTTTGATATGCATGTGCAGAACAAAGATGGCTTTGAAGTCTGTTTTTGTGTATTCCTTTAGCAGCGAAAAACTGACATATGATCGTAAACTTAGGTTATTTGAAAGTATGAAAGCACATGAGACTTTAAGGGAAAAGTAGGACAATTTTCTTGACAGAAGAGTAATGCTACCTCTAGTGTCAGCGATGTTAATTGGCTGTACTTGAACTTTCCCAAGACTTTAGGTGATTAGTTTGTTTAAACTAAAGGAATACTGTTGTGGCTTTATAAACCACAAATGATGCAGAGAAACAAAATGCAGTTGGAAAAATGAATGATTTAAAAGTGACTTCTGATTCATCTTAGGTATAGTTATTGTTTGTCAGTAGATCTGTGAGAAGACCAGCTACCACTGGATAGCAAAATGTAGGTATGTCTCTTTTACACAGTCTGAAGAGAGACACAGAATTTGATACATCTCCTTGCTTTGATTAGCCTTCTGAGAAATACACCAACAGGTATTTGAAAGGATATGTCTCCTCCACAATGATTAAAAATAAAATAGCAAAAAACCTTCCCTACTCCTCCATATTTTTTAGATATGATCCCAAAACTTTCTATTCATTATTTCTACACCCATACTTTGTATTTGGTAATAAAACATATTTTTGTTTGAGAAGCCCTTGCCAAACTTTCTATATGACAGCCAAATAGCTCTTCAGACTCTGTGCCTCTGCAAATTTGTTGCAAATCAGCAACAATTTCACAACTGTTCCATATTTACTTTTTGATGACTGATGAAAATATGACATTTCTTTCACTTCTCTTATGTCTCTATGTTCAAAGTCTAAAATCATATTTCTTTGGAGACCTTTGCTGATCTTGTTATCCTGTTCAGTGGCATTAATTGTATGCTTATCTTGTGTTTCTCAATCAAATCGGCTGCAACAGAATAAAAGAAATAGTACACCTTAAATGCAGGTTGTGCTATACCTGAAGATATTCTCTTATCTCCTCCAAATACTGGCAAAATATGATTAGTCTTTCTGTCTCTTAGAATATTCCCCAGTATTGTAAGATTTGGTAGGGAACTGGTGGTTCACAAGTCTGTCAGGATACTTCTGTGATGCGCTTGACAGTAGTGCTGGTGAACATATGAGAGATGATGTGGACTTAATCCTCTGACAGATGATGGAGACTTACTACTTCCTTCTGCCACTGTCATTTTTTCTCTCTGCCCTTTCCTGACCTCCCAGTCATGAACACAGCTTCTGCTCTCTCTGACCCCTGTAGACAAAGTCATTTCCCACTGGCTCAAAGTAGCCTCTCCCCCATCATACAGATAGGGAAATTCCTCTCTGTCATAATTCCCAATGGCATTATCCAAGGTCTGAGGCCTGAGTATTCAGTGACTGTCCTGAAGGAGGTTTTCCAGATCATTTCCAGTCTAAAGTACATGCAGAAGCAGAAATAGCCTTGCTTATCTTCACTGGTATCAGCTTCATGAATACTTTACCAGACTTCCGAGCAACCTGCCAGGACCAAAATATGCAATTTAGCATGTGAATACCTAGACTACATCTACTGTTTTTGTTTGCTTTTCCATTGTATTGCCCTGGAAAATGGTTTGGACATTTGAGATTAATGGTAGCCAATTTGCTAGTCAATTGGTGTTCACTCAGTCTCTGACAGAGGTGCCTCCCCAGCCATGAATTGCATTTTGCTGGTTGCCTTGCTCCTTGGTAAACCTGCCCAGCTCTAGAAGATCACTACTGGAGAACAGGTAGTCTGTGAATAAAGGAGATAACCAGTATGCTTAGAAGAGAGGATGATAATTTATTGAGAGTGGGAATACGTGTCTTAGTGAGTCGAAGCTCAGAGTGGGATGCAGATGAGAAGAGAGCCATACAAGGGAAGAGTGGGCAAAAATGTCACTGTATCACTAGAGTCTTTCCATGTAAACACCACACAACAAAGCAATGAGTTATTTTTTATTTCTATGGTAAACCGAGATAACAGTATAGACACACCTCTAGATACCTTTTATTCAGGCTTATTGAATGTATGGTGTCTAACAATTTTGTCACTTGTAAAGTCATTTACAAGGAAAATGTTCACACATGCTACTGTAGCAATTTTGAAACATGATTTTTGTCAGAAATAATGTCTTTCGGACTCCAAACTTTCAGGCCATGACAATTTCAAATTTGAATAAAATTAAATGCAATAGATGCATGGTTTGATAATCTTCTGCAGTGTATGTGCAGGCAGTAGTACACTGTTGTTTTAAGGCATGTAGGACAACCTGAGACTCCCTAGAGTCTCCCTAGAGTATCCTAGACATCTGTACATATTTGAAAATATTTGTCAGAGAACTAACAAAATAGTGATTATGTGGAAGACTCAGAAAGACACATATCATTCTTCTTATATTGGTGTAAACACTTTCTTAAACCATTTTTATTTAGTGTGGGTTACTAAGTATTTGAATTTTCCTATTGGAAAGGAACAAACATATAATTACACTTAAATGAAATATTGGAAGAGTGGATCAAGTCCAGAAAATGTGAATTTTGTGAAATTTGAAGTATTTTTCATTACTGAATGAGAACTTGCCCAAGAAAATGGAAGTTACATATGATACAAAGAAGGAAACAAATCAAGGTCTGCAGTCATAGTTCCTATTCTAGTGAAATGCCTCTGTAATAAAAACATGTTGGTGGGAGACCCAGGTTTACATTTTGTTTTAAACTCTTAGAAAATTCCTTCAACTTAAAGATAAAAGATCTCAATGAGATGAAAAGTTAAATATAAAGGTTGTGTTATCTTGAATTCTCAATGGAAGATATTGTCCTACATAATTTATAGCAAGTTTTTCTTTGATCTTTTATATTTACAGAGGGTATTACTGGTGAATACAAATTTTAAAGCTAAAATACTCCTGTTAATTCTATGATTTATACTTACAGTAATTATTTGGATTAAGTTTATATTGAGAGAATTTTGTAGTAACAAACCAGTCATTAAAAAATAAGTTTATGCTTCCAAATGTACTTTCAAAATCTGCCCACAAGGTTTCCATCTCAATATCTGGATCAGATTCTGTATTATGACAAGCTTGCAGTTAACTGAAAATGAAATAGTCACCATTTTAAGCTAACAAAGTACCTAATTCGCGATCTTCCCGCCATTTAGGTTTCCATTTATATAGTATACTTGGGAATTCTGACCTACTGGGCTTACACATTCGTTGCTGTCTTTAAATTACCAGAGCAGTATTCCAGCAGAACAATGAGACTTGCAGTTGAAAACATCTAGTTCTGCTTGATAATTGAAAAAAACAAACAAAAAAAATTCTTGAAAGAACTAAATACTTTGACCCAGTCTTGACATATGGGCAAGAAAATGTCTAAAGTCATATCATTCCACCACTGAGAAGCACAGACTGGTAAATTCTACAAAGTACTATTTCCTATAGGAGCATCTGGAAATTCGTCTTAGATTTCATAGACAATTATCAGTCAGTACTTAATTTACATTGAAGTGTTAATGGTGAAGTAAAAGACAACTTTGCATGTATAAAAGACTGGAATCTTCAAAAATTGGATTAGGATTCTGTGCCTTTACTTCAAAGGAAAAAAAAACCCACAACCAGCGTTAATGACCCTGTCCATTTTCTAGCTAGTGCAGACTTTTGGTATTTCCTTCTAGTGAGGAAGGCATGGGTTTTGTCAAGCAGGAAACATCCAACTTTAGGGGTGCCATTAAAGAAACTGAAACTAAAGGAAAACTAAGTCTTAAGATCCTTTCCCTTTCACTCCTTGGTATAACAGAGAGCTGTCAGAACTCATCCAAGTATAGCCCTGCTTAGATGATGATACATGTATTAACACCTGCATCGGTTACAGACTCAACCTAGATCATCACATTGGAGGCCATAAACAGTTCAGCTTTCTTTATACCTGAAGCACATGGTCATATTTTTCTTTGGAAATTTATGTAGTAAAAAAGTCTTACAAAGCATGAATCTTTGATTTGAAAATTAGAGTTTCAGTCCCTTATCTCCCAAACCCTTATGCATCAGAACACAGTTCTCCTGAATGAACCTTAGAGATTCCAGCATGGGATGTCAGGCTTTGTGGTTGCACAGTTTGCACAACCTTGAGGAAGAAGCAAAGTGCAAAAGAACTGAAAAGCAGTAGAACATTTCAGATTCTGGCTTAAAACCTGTTTTAATTTATATTTAAACTTTTGATATGGAATGCTACTTTTGGAGATTCATTGGATTTCCTTTTCTAACAAACAAACTGTGCTAATGAAAATGGAGAGAAGAATATTCACATTGTGTGTTAAACATATCCTCTGTATTAATAACCATTCAGTATCCCTTGTTCTATGCTGGATACATATTTTAAAATATTAACTTCTATAGATAGCTTGCCTTATTTTTAAAATCAATAGCCCTATTTGCAAAGTTGCATTTCTTTTGAAAAACTGCATAAAAAAAAACATTCACATGGGAAATACTGATAGCTGATTGTATATCACTGACCCAGTTTGTAAATTAGATGTACTCCATCTTTTTCATAAGTAATGAGCACTTGATTCTAACAAAACAAGTAAATTTTTACTAATTATGAAGAGTAGGCTAAAATGTAGTGTATGGCACAAGTGTTACAAATAGCATAACAGTACAACAGAGAGCTAAGCTCAGTAAATGGTGCCAAAATGGAACTGCTTAACTCCTCTGGATTTAGATCTCACCAAGACAGGGAGGTGTGACTCCTTCACACCTGCTGAAAATATCTCAGATGAGGTCTAATTCAGCACCATCGGATTCCTGGTTCTCCAGCCCACCACAAGCTGGGTGCTGGAGTCCATACAGAGGTTCTCTGGAGGCTGCTGTGTCCACATGGTACAGTCCGAAAGATGTCTACTAAATGATCAGGTTTCCACTTCAGACTAAAGATTCTGGAAATACTCATGTTTGTTTCAAACTTCTGGCCAAATTTTGAGTTAACTGATTCAGAATTCATTAAACTAGCTTAAAAAATATTCTAGCATAATTAGAATATTTTCTAACCTGGCTACTTACTGCTATGTCAAGATGTAGGCCACAAAGTTTGAGATGTTTGTGGTGGGTTAACCCTGGCTGAAGTCCAGGTGCCCACCAAAGCCGCTCTATCACTCCCTCTCCTTAAATAGACAGGGGAGAAAAGGTCTAACGAACGGCTTGCAGGTTGAGATAAGGGAGTTAAGGATAGGGAGAGATTGTTCACTAATTACCAACCGGGGCAAAACAGACCAGACTTAGAGAAGGATTCGTCTGATTTGTTACCAAGCAGAACACAGAGTAGAGCAATAAGAAATACAACCAAATCTTAAAACACCTCCCCCCCACCCCTCCCACAATCCACAGGGGGATTTGGATGAGGGTTACGGTCAGTTGATGACACATTGTTTTGGCCGCTTCTTCTTCCTCAGAGGGAGGACTCTTCCCCTGCTCCAGCTTGGGATCCTCTCACGGGAGACAGTTCTCCATGAACTTCTCCAACCTGAGTCCTTCCCATGGGCTACAGTCCTTCACGAACTGCTCTGGCATGGGTCTCTCCCACAGGGTGCAGACCTTCAGGAGCAGACTGCTCCAGCGTGGGTCCCCCATGGGGTCACAAGTCCTGCCAGCAAACCTACTCTGGTGTGGGCTCCTCTCTCCATGGATCCACGGGCCCTGCCAGGAGCTTGCTCCAGTATGGGTTTCCCACGAGGTCACAGCCTCCTTCAGGTGTTTCCACCTGCTCCAGCATGGGGTCTTCCATGGGCTGCAGGTGGAATCTCTACACTCCATCACCCCTTGTCTATGGGCTGCAGGGGGACAACCTGCCTTACCATGTTATTTTGAGCACTTTATTGTGTGAAACACAGGGTTGTGTTTTTTTATTCAGATTAATATACTCAAGCGAATTTCTTCTTTGTGCTAAAAAACATGGGGTTTTTGAACTTTCAGTTGTTAGCATGGTGCTCAGTATCAATAGTCTCTTAAATTTCTGAAACTGTAAATCATCATAGAATCAGAGAATCATAGAATGGTTAGGGTTGGAAGGGACCACAAGGATCATCTAGTTACAACCCCCCTGACATGGGCAAGGACACCCTACACTAGACCAGGTTGCCCAAAGCCCCATCCAACCTGGCCTTGAACACTTCCAGGGATGGGACCTCCACAACTTCTCTGGGCAACCTGTTCCAGGGCCTCACCACCCTCACAGTAAAGAATTTCTTCCTAACATCCAATTAAATCCCCCCTCTTTTAGTTTATACACGTTACCCCTTGTCCTGTCACTATCACTCCCTAAGGAACAGCCCCTCGTCAGCTTTCCTGTAGTTCCCCTTTAGGTATTGGAAGGCCAAGATTAGGTCTTCTTGGAGCCTTCTCTTCTCTAGGCTCAACAAGCCTCATAGCTTGTCCTCATAGGAGAGGTGCTCCAGCCCTCTGATCAACTTTGCGACCCTCCTCTGGACTTGCTCCAGCAGCTCCATGTCTTTCCTGTACTGAGGACTCCAGAGCTGGACACAGTACTGCAGGTGGGGTCTCACAAGAGTGGAGCGGAGGGGCAGAATCACCTCCCTCGACCTGCTGACCACACTATTTCTGATGCAGCCCAGGACACGGTTGGTTTTCTGGGCTGCCAGCGCACACTGCTGGCTCATGTTGAGTTTTTCATCAACCAGCACCCCCAAGTCCTTCTCCTCAGGGCTGCTCTCAATCCATTCTCTGCCCAGCCTGTAGTTGTGCTTGGATGTAATATAATGAGTCTTTACATATACTGTGACAGTATTGCCAAAATATCTTATGAAGTATTCTTGTGGTTTTGCTTCAGAAACTGCAGAAGAGGGAAGCAACAGTAATAATAAAAATAGGAACAAGTTTGCATGTGGGAAAGATTTAGCATTATGCTGGTGCAGAATTTTGTTCCTATTTCTCTCTTCTGACAGCTCATCAAGGAAGAAGAAATGACTCACAGAAGTAGTTTTCAATCAAATTATTGCCTGACAAGTTGCAATAACCTTATTTGTATCATCTGGTCTTCATAGCTCCCAAAAAGGAGTGAGTCTGATAACTACAGCAACCTTTAATGGATCAGGGCCAGTTCTGATTGTGAGTAGAGGGAACAGTATTTTTTATTTTCAAGCCATCATCAGGAAAGTTGTGGAAAGCATTGCAAGCTATCATTAGAACGTGCCACTGAACTGATTTGCATGCTTATATCCATGCAAGGACATTTTTTTTCTTAGACCCAAACACCAAAAGCTGGAAACTAATCCAAGTGTGGCCTCAGAAGTGTTGAGCAGAGGCAAGTAATCACTTCTCTCAATGTACTGTGTAAGATTTTGTTGATGCAACCCAATATACGATTATTGTCCATCACTGCAGCAGAGCATGTTTACTTGTTGACTGCCAGAAACCCTGTCTCCTTTTCTGTGGATATGCTTGGTATCCAGACATTGGTCCATCTCACAGCAGTACACGAGAGTCATCTATCATGGGTCTGGGACTTCCCCACTGTCTTTATTGAACTTCCTGAACTTCCTGTCAGCCCATTTGTGCAGCCTGTCAAGGACCCTCTGAACAGTAGCTCTACCTTCTAGCAAACTGCTTGTTCCCCAGTTTGATGTGATATTCTGAGCTGTTGCAGGTAACTTTTGAAAACAGGCATAACATTTGCCTCTTCCCGGTCACCATTAACCTTCACGGAATGTCAAGGTCTTTCAGAGGGTGATAGGGAACAGCCCTGCAACTCCAGTGACTATCTTCCTTAATATCCTTAGATGAATTCTGTCCAGTTCCAAATTATTAATACAAATAATTTGTAGGCTCTATTCTGCTAGGCCTTGAAAGTAGGTTTCACCGTGTCCTATGATAGGGAAAGTAAGTGAGATAAACACTTAAGAGGTGAGGTTTCCAGGTGCTAGAAGAGAGAGATATCTGAATTGCGTAATCAAAGTTCAATTTCCGTCCTAAAAATAATATGGATTAAAAGAGACAGTTATGTAAGATTCTTAGTAAGGATCAAAAATAAGGAACAAATATTACTGAGGTTGAAAGAGCTAACACTTGCAAAGTCAGATTGTTTAAGTGATCATTTCACACAGTTAATCAGATTTTGAGACAGTCTGCTCACTTCTATTTAGGGATACTGATACAATCATGGGCCCATCCTGTTCAACATCTTTGTGGATGATTTGGATGAGGGAATTGAGTGCACCCTCAGTAAGTTTGCAGACGACACCAAGTTGGGGGGAAGTGTCGATCTGCCGGAGGGTAGGATGGCTCTGCAGAGGGACCTGGACAGGTTGGATCGCTGGGCTGAGGCCAACGGGATGAGGTTTAATGTGGCAAAGTGCCGGGTCCTGCACTTTGGCCACAACAACCCCAGGCAGCGCTACAGGCTGGGAGCGGGGTGGCTGGAAAGCTGTGTAGAGGAAAAGGACCTGGGAGTGCTGATTGATGCTCGCCTGGACATGAGCCGGCAGTGTGCCCAGGTGGCCAAGAAGGCCAACGGCATCCTGGCCTGTATCAGGAATAGTGTAGCCAGCAGGAATAGGGAGGTGATTGTCCCCCTGTACTCAGCCCTGGTGAGGC